>JAVDPK010001485.1:220789-255936 GCA_034780415.1 Cichlasoma orientale
GTGTGTGTGTGTGTGTGTGTGTGTGTGTGTGTGTGTGTGTGTGTGTGTGTGTGTGTGTGTGTGTGTGTGTCTTTTGTACAGGCTATCAGATTGAGCCTTTCAACAATCCAGCTGACTTCTTCATGGACATCACAAATGGAGAAACAAAGTCAACAGTAGAATGGGACATGGCAGGTAAGCTGTTCACAAAAATGCACCCATGCTTTACCTCTCGACCGAGTGCGGAGGCATTTCCAGTTAGCTTTTGCACACTTCTATCATGTTTGTAACACAATTTAAATATCTGAGTGTGGTTTAGGTGATTCATGAGTAAGAAAACATCTTGTTAAAATCAATTTGGGATGAAGTTACAGTTTTAGACATCTAGGTTACATGTACAGATTGCTCCACCAGCATTTCAAAAACAATATTTACTGTTACAAAAACATGCATTTATTATGTACTCCCTAACATGACACTGTGATAAGACTGTCCTCTCTCTCCTAAGTGGAGTGTAAAAACCCATTAGCAGTAAATTATGGACAGTCCCAGCTGTACCAGAATATGACTGAGGAGCTGGACCATGTGAACCAGAGCGCTGCTGATGGGGTCAGAGGTAAAGATGAGCCGGTCAACTACGCCACCTCCTTCCTCTATCAGGTCAGTGAATCCTCAGTTGAGATTAAACACCTGCACTGAAAACGTTTTGTACTTTTAAAATGATAGAAAATGATTTTCTGATTCTTGGAAATCTCAGTTCTCATTAGTTTGATGATTAACAGAAGCAGAAGCGAGTTTATGATGTTATGTTCCAGAGTTTACAAGCCAGCGGTTATCTCAGGGTGCTGGGCTGTGTGCTGATTAGACTCAGTTTTACTGTCTACTCATAAAAAGTGTTGATAACTTTCCCGTGTGTGTGTGCATGCGTGTGTGTGTGTGTGAAACAGATGCGTGTGGTGTGCGGCAGGACAGTGCTGAACATTATGAGGAACCCTCAGACCTCCTATGCTCAGCTGGCTCTCAACATCTTCTTTGCCATTCTCGTGGGACTTATTTATTACCAAATGCCCCTGACACTGCCCGAGGCTTTACAGAACAGGTACAGTCAGCCCAGTTTAATCGATGTATATGCTCCATTTTTACCTCCATACACCACATTCATAGAAGATCATTTCAGAGCACTTAGTCATTGTTTGTCTGTTTGTTTGGGGGGGTGTTGTTTTTAGTAATGCATCATTGCAGAAATGATTGCAGAACAATTATTGTAAAGGCCACAAGATTCAAGATACAGTGCTGTGAAAAAGTATTTGCCCCCCTTCCTGATTTCTTATTTTTATGAATATTTGTCACACTTAAATGTTTCAGATCATCTAACTAATTTTAAAATTAGACAAAGATAAGATAATGAGTAAATCTAAAGTACAATTTTTAAATTATAATTTTATTTATTAAGGTAAATAAATAAAGCTATCCAAACATACCTGGCCCTATGTGAGTCTTTTCCATCACTGTGGAGGAATTATGGCCATTTGAGCCCTTCAGATGTGGACTTCATGGTGTTTTGGATCATTGTTCTGCTGCATAAACCAAGTGCTCTTTAGAGCACAAACTGATGGCCGGATGGCAGGATTTTCTGGTAGAGAGCAGAAGTCATGGTTCCATCAATTACAAGCAAATAGTCCAAGTCCCGAAGCAGCAAAGCAGCCCCAGACCGTCACACTACACCACCATGTTTGACTGTTGGTTTGATGTTCTTTTTATGAAATGCTCTGTTAGTTTTATGTCAGATCTAAAGCGATTTAAAAGTTCCAAAATGTTCAACTTAATATTTTCCCAAAAGTCTTGGGGATCATCGAGATGTTTTTTGGTAAACGTGAGACGAGCCTTTGTGTTCCTGTTGGTCAGCAGTGGTTTTCTCCTTGGAACTCACCCATGGATGACATTTTTGTCCAGTCTCTGTCCTGTTGTTGATTCATGAACTCATATTGTTTTTTTGTGACCTCCTGGATGAGCCATCAATGCGCTCTTGGAACTATTTTGGTAGCCCGATCGCTCCTGGGAAGGTTCACCACTGTTCCAAGTTTTCTTCACTTTTATGAAGAGAAGATAATGGCTGTCACTGTTGTTCGCTGGAGTCCCAAAGCCTTAGAAATGGATTTGTAACCTTTTCCAGAGTGACTGATAGATGCCAATGACTTTCTCAGCTGTTTATTTGGATCATGGCATTGATATGTTGCTTTCTGAGATCTTTTAGCCTGCACTATTCAGACAGGTTCTATTTTAGTGATTTCTTGGTTCAGCAGGTCTGGCAATAATCAGGCCTGGGTGTGGCTGGTGAAACTGAACACAGCTTTCCCAAAAATGTAGTTAATTACATTAAATTCATGATTTACCTTTTCACAGAGTCAGGTAGGTTTGGATATCTTTTTGTTCCCTTAATAAATGAACTCATGGAGTGCCCGGGTGGCTCAGTGGTGAAGCAGGGGACCACATGCATATGCCGCTTTGCGATGCGGGCGGTGCAGGCTCGAGTCCTGGCCTGTTGCTAGCTT
Source organism: Cichlasoma orientale (assembly GCA_034780415.1). Taxonomy (NCBI): domain Eukaryota; kingdom Metazoa; phylum Chordata; class Actinopteri; order Cichliformes; family Cichlidae; genus Cichlasoma; species Cichlasoma orientale. The sequence goes on from JAVDPK010001485.1 coordinate 223,321, forward strand.
GCCCGCGTGTCCTCCACTGTATCTTTCCCCGATTTTCTGTCTCCCTCTTCTGCCAATAAAGCTGCTGTGGCCAAAAAATTTAAAATAAATAAATGAAATCATCATCCAAAAACTGCAATTTGCATTTACTCGGGTTATCTTTGACTAAGTTGTTTGATGATCTGAAACGTGTGTGACAAATATTTTTTCACAGCACTGTATCATGACATGCCTGAAAGAATTATTTGCCATTTACATGAAAATATGCAAGTACTGGAAGATGAACACAGTTTCAAGTATTAAAAAAAAAAAAAAAGTCATGGTGTGTCGATGATAGAAGAATTTTAAAGATGTCGTGATACTCTCGAGTTTATGGAGTCATTTGCTGACATGTTCTTAACTTTTCATCTGATGAGCTAATAATCAAACCATTGTCTCCCTCTTTTAATGGCAGGGCTGGAGCATTCTTCTTCCTCATCATCAACATGGTCTTTGGGAATCTTTCTGCCGTTGAACTCTTTATCAATGAAAGGGCGATCTTCATGTGAGTACGGCTGGTGTTCGTCTATATTTTCCTTCAGCTAAAGCCAAAGCTGCTACATTCATATATTCACCATGCACTGGCTTTCCTTTTCCATCTGTGCACCTAGCCCATTTGTCCCTATAAAGAGGACAAACCAGGCATGTAGTCTTGTTTTCATAGAGGATGCATTATATTGTAAAAACAACTGAGCTTTACAGGTTTTGTTAATCATTAGTCAGGTCAGAGAAAATAGTGCATTTGTTTGGGAATGTTTTCTGCTGTGGATCAGTACACATTTCTTACTATAGCACATAGACCCCTCAAAAGGGAGAAACTTTTCCATAAAATGAGATGCAACTTAACCTAATTAATAATCAACAGCAAATTAATCTTGGCTGCTGTTCTCAGGAAAACCAAACTCAATATTACTGTCACATCACAAAGCAGCCATCTCAGGGGGTGGAAAATCAAAAGTAAATACCAAACACTCCAGTTCTTCTAGTTGCCTTCAAAAGCAGGTCAATCCCCATAGACACTCATGTTGCCACAATTTACAGCAGCAATTAACATGTTAACAGCCCTAATCGACTGCTTCATGTAACAGGGGTGAATATTTACTTAATACGCTCATTTAAATTGCATTGAGATTTAAAGTTTGCATTATTAGAGGCAGGGTGTCAGCGAGTGATGGGTGGGTGCCAGCTCAGGGTGCTGTAGTCGATAGCTGTCTGCTAGGCATCACCTCAGCTAACTGGACTTATAGCCAGGGTGTGTTAACCTATTGGGTGTTGCTGCCTTTTTAAATGCGGTGATCTGACAGATAACATGGCTTGGGTATGAGCTTAATTGTAGAAGAGGTGCATGCCCCAGTGTTGGTGAGTCGCTTACAAATTGAAGACACAGATACAGTTTTTGCGTTTATGTTTTTCCTGTTCATCTTTGTTGCAGCCACGAGAACTCTAGTGGCTATTACCGTACTTCCGTCTACTTCCTGTCCAAGATCTTTGCCGACCTCATTCCCAATCGCGTGATCCCCATCTTTGTGTTTTCAGCCATCGCCTACTATATGATGGGTAACAGCAACCTTGCATGCGAGCACATACACACCCAGAAAATACACATCATGTTGTATCGTGAAGATTTTCTGATGTGGTCAGTTACCAAGAGCAGAGAAGCAGCTGCTGCTGTTTTAGTCACATCCATGAAATGTCTTATTTAGGACTCATTTTGAAATCTCCAAATCCACAGAGTGCTTTAGCAATATATTCTCTTGACTATAGAGTTTGAAAGCAGTAAATAAGGAAACAGCCCAATTCTTTCTGCGCAGGCTCAGCTTCATCTCAAGGGTGTTCCAGTTTTGATGAATAAAATCTGGATCCCAGTATCATAGGTCTTCCTGATTAATTCACCCGCTGTTGATTACTTTTCACTTGGAAGCTTCTGTTTGATCTCATTGCCACTGTACCAGGAGGAGCCTGCTAAATAATTTCCTGCCTTCCTGTGTGCATGTCTCTGCCGTTCCTTCAGGGATGAAGCCTGCCTTTGAGGCGTTCCTCTGCTTTGCTCTGACCATGTCTCTGGTCAGTCTGGCAGGAGTTAGTCTTGCCTTCCTCGTCTCGGCGAGCGTTTCTTCATTTGCGATGGCAAACATCCTCATTGCTTTACCCTTCGTCTTCATGATGGTGAGATGCTAAGACGCACATATGACATGCACAAAAGAGATAATAATGGGCACTTAAGAGTGCCATTCCCTCTTTTACCCCATCATTCTTATGTTTTAGGTCTTCGGTGGTTATCTTGTCAATCTCAATGCCATGCTGAGCTGGCTCTCTTGGCTGAAATGGATCAGTATCTTCAGATATGGATTGAATGTAAGATATGGAAAGTGAGACAGAAGGATTTGTATATGAGAATGAGACCACTGGGGCTGACTTTAATGCATCTGTATCTGAAGTGAGGAGGTTTTTCAGCCTGATCTCTTCGTCTCTCTTAGGCTGTATTCATCAACGAGCTGAAAGGACAGCTGTTCTACTCCAACACCACAATGTGAGTAAGATAACATAGCCACTGTTTAAAGCATACACGCACGCGCACAGATTAAATGTGTCTCGCCTGTGCTGCAGCATCCCAGGGGAAGTGTTCCTAGTCGGCCAGGACATCGATTACTCCGTGTGGGGCTTCTGGCAGAACGAGGTGGCCCTGCTGGGAATCATACTCGTCTGCATGTTCCTGGCCTACGTGCAGCTGCGACGAATCAACCGCTGGAAATGATGTCCATCCATCTGTTTGTGTGTCCATAAGCTGCCACCATGTATTTTTCTTATTAACAGGGGGGAAAAATGCTGGAGAGCTATTATTTTATATAGTTGCACCAGACAGAGCTTTCTTATATCATTTAATTTATTTAAAATGAATTATGTGGTAAAACATTACACTAAGAATCTCGCACTCAATGAAGCTCTACAGCATTAACCATCACACGTGTTTTAACATTTGACTCCCAGGTGGATAAGCTGCTATACTAAGCACACTTGGTGTGTGCACGAGGGAATGTCCGACGACTGCCAAGCCAACCTCTTAAGTCCTTAGAAAGCTACTTAGTGCATAAGACAGTGTTGGCTACAGTAAAGAAAATCTGCACGTGCAATGTTTGTGTCTTGTTTTGAAAAAGCAAAGTTTTAAAAGTTTCTCTGTTCTTCAGGTAAAACTGAATAATCAGTGCATTTCCCATTCATTCATGTTGAAACTGTTAAATTTAGTCCAGTGTACATTTGATTTTTTTTAATCAATGCCAGTTTTACAAAAACGTGATGTTGATAAAATAAACTTATTAAAATAAAGTACGGATGTAAACTCCTTAGCTGTAAAACTTAACTCGAGGGTGCAGAAGATGAGAGGAAAGCATTCAAAAACAGTCACCTCTGAGTTTCCCTTTTTTGCAGCAGATGTGCCTCAGCGTGCACTCTCACCTGCAGTACAGTCAGTGAAAAGTTATTTATTCTCTTCTTTGCACGTTTCCACCGTGTTAGGAAGTCATGAAAAAAAATTCAGTGGGTCTTAATACCTGAGCCTCAAAAAAAAAAAAAAAAAAAGCAAAGCGCAGATTTCCAGCACTTAGTCCTTGAAGTTGTAATTCATTATAGAAAGGGGAAAGCTTCACACTATCACGCAGTTATTATTCTAAAAACATATGAGGAAAACCTTAGTTAACATGACAGCGTGTAACAGACTCGGACTCCGCTGTTTATTATAATATTGGAGTCCAATTATTTCATTTCACCTTTAGAAACTTTTCACACTGCTCGCGCTCCTGTTCAGCCTGCTGCCCGCTGTTACCGGTGTGTTCTCCAGTCCGCGGAGCCACTCTGTACATTTGAGCATCACACGCTCATCCACACCGAAGTCCTCTTCCTCATACTCCACATCATCATACTTATGTTGCTCATTCAAAAGTGAGATTTTCACAATTGAGCTTAAGTCTCCCAGCTCGGTATCGACGTTTTTAGCGGTGATTCTGCTGCTGTGAGTACCGTTTTTCTGCCTTTTCAACACATTTTCCCTCCTGCGTCTGGAATCTGCGGCGCTTCCAGGAGCGCTGGCTCCGCTTCCGGGATTTCTGGCAGCTGAACGCTGCCGTCTCTCGCTGTTCCTCCGCTGAAGCAGCAGGACAGCCTCAGGTGTGAGGGTTAGAGTGAAACGGACCTCGTCTTGAGCCTTGCTCCGTGGCTTCACCTGTGATTCACTCTTTACAGCACTGTGGCCGGCGTGTTTGTACTGCTGTCTTTTAGTCAGAGAGTCCCCTGAGCTAGTGACGGGAGAGCTGCCCGTCTGTGATGAAGGCAGTGAGCCGTCCCTTCTCTTCGCCCCCGACACTCCTTTGGCTGTAGGTAGATTACTCCCGGGCTGACTCTTCTTCCCCAGTTGTTTAAAGTTTAAAGCCAATCTGTCCTTCACCGAGCCGCCCTTGTCTTCTTTTAAAGTGTTCGTTTTGGGCACAGTAGATGCGGATGAAGTGTTAGTAGATCTCTCCTTCCCGGTGAGTCCTGACACAGAGCGTACAATAGACACAGGTGGTATGAACGGCATTTTGGCAACGCACAGCATCAAGTAGCAGAGGAGCTCACTTTTGCTTGTGAAGAGTTGAAAGAAAAAAGAAGAGCAAACTACGGAGGAAAGCGATTTTCTGATGGAGACGAGAGACACTGATGCATCTTCAGCCATGCAAGGGTCAGACTGCAAGCGCGTCTCTGCCAGGATCCACCAGCGCTCGTCTACCCGGGAACAATATATCCTGACGCCTTATACCTGAGCTTTGAGGGGGATGGCGTTGGCACACTTCACCAAAAAAAAAAAAAAAAATGCTCGTTACTCTGAGGCTCAAACATCTAAAATAAACCTACACATCTAATCCTGCACAGTGATTAGGGAGGGCACATTTACTACGCACAGTACAGGTGCACATGCAGGCCTAATCCTCGCTGGATGTTTGTATGGGCGTGGGTGTGCCGTGAGCAATGAACTGTGGAAACCAACGCCAAGTGAAGCATGAAACTTCATTCTTAAGATTTGATTCAGGGGGGAAAGTACTTCAAGTATACTCACCACTCTTTCCCCCTCTCTCTAAAATACTTTTCTACCAAGCTTAGCGGTTTTTTTTTTAAATTAAAAGAAAAAACACGTTAAAAGGAGTGGCACAGAACACGTTTATTTAATACGATTATTTCACAATTTGAATTAAAACGTTATAAAAATGCTAAATATTTAACTTTACATGACAGGAACTTGTGCGTGCTCTTGTATCCGAACGTATATTTTTTTCCCTCCAGTAGTGTGTGTATTCACTCGCAGCAGTGCTTCTTGTGCACATGTAGAACCAGTCGGCAGCGGGGACAAATGTGGTAGGCGTCCTTGAAGTGGTTTGCAAACAAAGGAATCAGGCAGCAGCCGAGCACCAACCTGCGAGGCGGAAAAATGACACACTAATCTCTAACTTTTTGAAGTGTGAGTGTGTGATCGATGCTGGTGTAACGAGGCAGCCAGACTGAGGTGTTTGAATGACTCTCACCCGCATAACGCAAACACGAGGCACATGAGCCACGCGAAAGTCCCAGCTTTAAAGGTGACCTGCGTGGTGACCTGAGTCCGGCAGGACGGGCATGTTGCCAGACTGGGAGAGCGTCGCAGCTCAGGTTCATAGCTCACAAACTTTGCCCTGGGAGTACGTGAAGGGGCATCATACACTGCAGAGGAGCGAATAAAAATGAATGCCTATATGCAAACTAGAACTTGAAACACATCTGAATTGGACTGCTGTCATTTCTGAATATAGCGGGGGGGTGTTAAAGCATAGTATCCAATGGCACTTTAAAACCAGCAGCTTAAAGTAATAAGATATTAAGACATATGTACCTGGTAGAGGTGAGAGCATTTGGTTGGGCAGGCAAACTGCTGAAGATGAGGACGAAGAAGGCAGTTGTGGTGGTGCACGGGTGAAAGGTGAGTGGACTTTGTAGACTTTTACATCTTGACCTGGTTTACTTCCCTCTGGAAAAAATGGATACATAGTGAAATTTTTTTTCCAACCACAGGCTGTACAGACTGAGCAATGAGAGGTCACTTTACCTGGTAAGGAGTGTGGCAGAGGTGTAGGAAATGGCTCATCCACTTTTGGTAATGATTCCATTTAACAAGCCTGAGGGAGTATAACAGGAAAAAAAACAAAAAAAAAACTAAAACGTGCTTCCTTTGTTTGTATCCAGCAGGAGTTTATCAGTAGATGTACCAGGTGCAATTAATTGAATTCTCATCTGATTGGTTCAAGAAGCTATTACCCATAGTTCATAGCTAAGTTTCACCAAACAGCTGTCTTGCTTGATTTTATTCCAGTGAAAAACTGCATAGTAAACCTCATGACATTAGTTACATAATTGAATTCCCCCTGACTCTGTGAGATGTTAAGGTTGAGATTTGTTCTGTTCTCACAAACAAAAGTGCAACAAAATGACAAGAGACAGATTTTTGGAGTTAGTAGCTGACTTTGTTGGTTGCAGTGGCATATACAAAAATACAGATTATCCACAAGTTCTTTAGCAGCAAATATTGTAATGACACAATGAGTGTGCCTTTATTGGCAGCTGGTAAAAATTACACATTTGCACAGTAAAATGACACATTTTTTATACAAAGGATAGTCTGTACTTTAGGATTAAGGCCAGATTTGCAGTACTGTGCAAAAGTAGTGAATTTCTTTAGATTTTGCTTGGAAAATGGGAAATAGGTGCAGTTAATTATTGAAACGTGCATGCATACGTGGAAATACAGTATATAAAGCAAAATCAGAGTTTACACAGTTCTATCAAGCTGGAAAGTCAATATTTGATATGACCACCTTTGTTCTTCAACACAGCCTGAACTCTCTGAAATGTATTTCAGCAGGCTTCAAGAATAGTTCTCCAGGCTTCTTAAAGGGCATTCAAAGCTCTTCTTTGGATGTTGGCTGCCTTTTGTTCTGTTCTCTGTCAGGATGATCCCACACTGCTTCAATAATGTTGAGGTTCAAATTTGGATTCATGACTCCATCAGACCTGTTGCAACTGATTTTTTTTAATCAGTTGCAACCTTAAGAATGGCTTTGTGACAGCTACTTTATACTGAGACCATTTCTGATGAGGCTTCAGTGAACAGTAAACGGATCAACTGAAGGGCCAGATGCATCTCTCTGTTGCTGTGTCAGGTCTTTGCTGGATTTTTTTTCCTGTTTCTTAAGGACATGATTTTCAGATACTGCTCATCAGCTGTAGATCGTGTTTGAGATCTGTCATTTCTTATGTCCTCCTCTTGTCCAGTTTCCACAAATGTTTAAGGACACACTGCACACCATGGCGAGATATGCCAAGTTTTCAGCTAATAGCTCTTTGGGAATTATTGTGTTATCTTTGGCATTTTTCATGGATTCAACAAAAGAAATGAGAACAAATTATGTCTTTGTAACAGGCAGCTAGTAACAAAGTGTCAAGAGATACAATTTAAAATTGGTTCTTTGCTGAGTCGTCTGTTATATGTAGACATAATCCTGGTTTACTCTCTTGAGTTAGGTGTTTTTTTTTATTTTGCTTGAATGATTCATAGGTCAGTGTTAAAATTGGATTAGATTAGATTAGATTAGATTAGATTAGATTGGATTAGATAAAACTTTATTAATCCTTTTAAGAAGATTCCGTCAGGGAAATTAAAGTTCCAGTAGCAGCTTTTACAGGTAACAGGCACACAAACACAGCAGAAATCACAATAAACAAACATATGGATAAATAAATAAATAATAAAACAGACAAGTATTTCTGTATGTTGTGTTGTGGTCGGGCTCAGGCTGCTGCTCCTCCCCTCCCTCAGTCCTCCTGTTGATGGACTGATAAAACATCTCCAGGAGTTTCCTGCAGATGTTAAAAGACTGCAGCCTCCTCAGGAAGTACAACCTGCTCTACTGATGTTCTGTGTTGCACGTCCAGTCCAGCTTGCTGTCTAACCACAGTCCAAGGTACTTGTTAGCATCTACAGTCTTTACCTCAACTCCCTCAATAAGAACTGGTCTGGACTTCCTAAAGTCAATGACCAGGTCCTTGGTCTTTGTGGTATTGAGCTGCAGGTGGTTCCTGTGGCACCAGCCAGCAAAGTCCCTCACCAGGCTCCTATAATCCTCCTCTCTGTCATCCCTGATACACCCCACAATGGCTGTGTCATCAGCAAACTTCTGGATGTGACGCAGCTCAGAGTTGTAGCAGAAGTCTGCTGTGTACAGGGTGAAGAGAAGAGCCTGGAGAAATATTGCTCAAGACCACTTTAAAAAAAAATTGATGAAAATCTGGCTCCTTGGAAGCAAAATACAGAGAAATGACAGGTGGGGTAAAACTTATGCACAGTAGCGTAAATATGACCTTAAAAACTGGCTTTTAACAGAGGGACGATGAATCTGTGCTTTGGCATATTCCCACATTCTCAGACAAAATCACAGTTACATTATCCAAGCCTGAGTAACTCCTTTAATCATGTTTAACAGCGGCCACAAGTCTGTGCTGTTTTGTAACCGGTTAAAGCACTCTGGGTGTTCCTGCATGAGCCGCTAGAGGCGCTCCTTTCCTGCTGGGGGTGGCGTGAGAGAGCCATCGACGTGAACGAGGTTATTCACATGAATGTAACAGCTAGCGTGAGGATGCTAAGCTAGCTGTCAGCCTGGCATCCACGGGTTTCGCTGCCGAGTTTTAGCTACCGGATGCTCCCGGTCGTATCCTGCTGGCCGTCTTGACATTCCCCTCAACATTCCTGGACGAATTCGTGTCGACTGACCAGAGTCCGCGAATTCAGGTCCACTTTTGATCTATCCTTTCCCCCTCCCTCCCCACCGCTAGCGTGACTTGGCTCGCCGGCTAACGAGAGTTCAACCCTCGGGAGAACCGGACTGACGAGGTGAGTTAGCATACGGAGGCTAGCGGGATGGACGGGCTAATGTCGTAGCTGTCACTTGGAGTAAAAGCTTCTCCTGTGAGGACAACTAGCCTTAGAAAGGTGCCCTTTTGGTAAGCGTGTGGCTAAAGTGGTTGTCGGTATGTCCCTGAAAATACCCCGTTTTGCTGTTAGGCCTGTGTAACACCGGCGAACTGCGAGCTAGCAATCTGATTAACTTGCTAGTAACGTTTTGCTAATGTTAACAATTTACGGAGTAAAGTAAATGACCTAGCAATGGTGATATCACAGGAGCTAGCTTAACAAGTCAGTATGGGTTAAGAAAAAGGTTGCACGCCTGTTTAAAAAAATAAGGCTTTAACATTAGCAAGTTGACTTTTACTAATTTGCCATCATTATTTAACATAAACTAGTATAGAGAGCTGCTCGGGGACAGGATTTAAAGCTAGCAGCTAACACAGCGCGACTTGCGCTGCTTTAAAGTTAATTAGCTGTTCTGTGTGAGCAACGAGCAAACAGCCCCCAGTGTGTATGCTGTAATGTGTGGAGTTTGTTTTTAATTGTATGGAGCCATCGTTCAGGTCTCCAGCTGGCTGGGAGTTTGTTTGTCCCTTGTTACTAAAGCTGAGTTGTTTGGTGTTTTTGTGCTGTGTGCCTTCGCAGAGTTTAACTTGAAGACCACACCCAGACAACATGTCCCTTCATCAGTTTCTGCTGGAGCCCATCACCTGCCACGCGTGGAACCGCGACAGGACACGTAAGGCTCTGTTGTTTCCTCCCTGTGATGCTGCACACATGAAAGATAAGGTCTTAAGTGGCTGGTCACATCACAGATTTCACCTGAACCGAAATCAGATTCGTTCAGTTTTTGTTTTGGGTCACACAGGTTAGAATTTGACATATGGCAGAAACTGGTCTAACTTGTCTTGTTATCTGTGTGCTCATCATGTTAACCAGCTGGTTTCTGTTTTTGCTTTCTTCTTCAGAAATTGCCATCAGTCCCAATAACCATGAAGTTCATATCTACAAGAAGAGTGGCAACCAGTGGGTTAAGACTCATGAGCTGAAGGAGCACAATGGACACATAACAGGTGGTTAATCAGAATGTTTTTAAGACTGATCATTTTTACTTATTTAATGTAACAGCTCTGTAACATAAAGAAGTCTTTAACAAGTAAGCCCACATTTAAGGTGTGTGTGCTTGATCCTAAAGGGCTTTATTTGTATTAAAGCTATTAGTGGAGTTGTCACTGACTGCTTGTTGGATCTGTTGTAGGCATTGACTGGGCTCCCAAAAGTGACCGCATAGTGACGTGTGGAGCAGACCGGAATGCCTATGTGTGGTCCCAGAAGGAGGGGGTATGGAAGCCCACACTCGTCATCCTCAGGATCAACCGAGCAGCCACCTTTGTCAAGTGGTCTCCACTGGAGAACAAGTTTGCAGTGGGTAGTGGTGCTCGACTCATCTCTGTCTGCTACTTTGAGTCTGAGAACGATTGGTGAGCCTATTAGTACAGCCATGACTAATTTTAAATGTTTCGATGTTCTGATGAATGTTGTGAATAGGGTATTTTACATTCTCATATCATTTTTTCAGTGCAGCATTTAAGTTCAATTGTACCATTTATTTTGATTATTGGTGCATTATTTTGGGACATAGTAACAGCACTTGTGCCTGGGCCAGGTTGCTTTTCTTACCTGTGTGTGTGATGGTTTTGGAACCTCTTGCTTTTGATTTTCATGCCTGTTGAGTTTTAACAGGTTAGAGCAGCCGCACAGCCTGTTAGAGACGCTTAACTGAGGTGTGGCTTGAACTTTCATACAGAAGTGCATTATCAAGAGTTGCGAGGCGCGTCTCTCTCAGCAGATATAGGCAGTGAAAAATATCTGTTCATAGCCACATTGATAGTCTGCCAGTATCGTTACAGAAATCTGTCACTATAGTTATACATGAATATGACACAAAGACAAAAGCAGAGTAAATATTTGCATTATTTTAGCATCACCATGTTATGGAAGAAGAATGAGGTGGCTATATGCATGCTATGTAGTCACAGCACAAAACCAGCAAAGGCTATTATTATGTCAGCAAGTTAACAGAGTATTAGGTGAAGGGCAGCTTCTCTGGTACTCTCTACTTATCTCTATGGCAGAGCGAGGCGTGCTGCAAGGAAGTCATCATGCAAAGGTAGAGTTAGGGGTGTGGTCCAGGTGCAAGACAGACTTGTTATTGAATGTCCTAACCTAGTGTACGAGTGGTGTTGCATTCCAAACAGCTGATGAAGATACTCTACCGGGATTAAAGGACTTTTTCTTTTTTCCATCCTGTGCTAACCTCTTCCCTTTCCTTTTGCTATGCCTCATAAGTGCTAAGTAGCTTGCTGGCTTTAAGTTTTTATGTGTTCTGCTTTAAAAACTTTGCTTCTTTGTGTGTTGTTTTTTGTTTGTTTTGTTTTAGGTGGGTGAGCAAGCACATCAAGAAGCCAATTCGCTCCACCATCCTCAGTCTGGACTGGCATCCCAACAATGTCCTGCTGGCTGCTGGCTCATGTGACTTCAAGTGCAGGTAAAAATGGATCAAAAGATGAAGATTTGCTTATTGACAACTGGCCAGCTGGCTTTGTTCAGTTTCAGTTTTTCATGCTCCTTTTTTTTTTTCATTTTTCCTCCCCTCTCGCTCATCCTTCCTCCTCTGGCCTCTAGGGTGTTCTCAGCCTACATTAAGGAGGTGGAAGAGAAACCAGGCCCCACACCCTGGGGCAGCAAGATGCCATTTGGGGCTGTGCTAGCAGAATTTGGAGGAGCAGGTCTGACCTTATGTGATAGAATATTTTTTTCTCCATATTCCAGTAGCTCTTTGAACTAAACCAAACATGTTTTTTTTTTTTGTGGATTTTGTGCCTTCTTAGGTGGAGGGGGTTGGGTCCACTCTGTCTCTTTCTCAGCTTCTGGTAATCGTCTGGCCTGGGTCAGCCACGACAGCACTGTCACAGTGGTGGACAGCTCTAAGACTGCCAGGTATGTTTAGTTCTTACATGTAATCTAAGATGATTTGCTTATTCTATATATAAAATATGAAAAGACAGACTAAGAGCTGACTTTGCCATCTGATATCTGCTGGGTCTGAATATCAGTACGTCCAGTGTGACTCAAGTTGTCTGTCCGTAACTGATCGTGGGATTTGACAGATGCACTCTCATGGATGATGCTAAAAATATAAAAACAAAACAAAACAAAAAAAAAGTCATCTCAAGTGAATAGAAAATAATGCAGAGGGAAAATATGATTTGCATCTTGAATTGTTAGCAGTGACCAAAAAAAGAACAAACTGGTCAATGCCATGAAGAGATTACCCTTGTTGTGTAACAGATGAGGTGAAGTGAATGCATCCCAATCTCATTTAAAATAAAACCCTTATTAATTTAAAATCTTCTCCCACACATTCATCATATTGACAGAGGTAGCCATCCCATTACAAGAAAACCATTTACAAAATGAAAATGACAATGTTTTGTTTTTTCCACTACATGATAATATATTTTCATATAATCTCACTATCAACGACCACTGTGAAAATCCCTGGTTTGTACTGACAATGGAAGGAATGTGGGGATGGTTGCCATCAGCTACAGTTAGATGTGAGGCCAGGGTGGTTTCAGTGTTTGTCCCTAAAACCATAGTATTTATTAGCCTGCATGTGTTATCTTTTTAAGTGCAATCAAACCAGCTTATTCTGACCATTTTAATTATTTTTTGTTTGTGTTTAGTCCTTTGCAGCTGAAGACGGAGTTCCTTCCCCTCCTCAGCGTCATTTTTGTTTCAGAGAACAGTCTAGTAGCTGCGGTAAGAATAATGCATGTGAACCTCTTCAGTATTTCTTTGCACAGATTTATAGTGATTAAGGAACGCTGTTTTAACTCTGCTGTCTCATTCCTCAGGGCCATGACTGTTGCCCCATGCTGTTTCGTTGCGACGATGGTGGGACGCTGACGTTTGTGTCAAAGCTCGACCTCCCCAAGCAGAGCATCCAGAGGAACATCTCTGCCATGGAGCGCTTCAGGAACATGGACAAGAGAGCCACCACTGAGGACCGCAACACTGCCCTGGACACACTGCACCAGAACAGCATCACGTAGGTCACCCAGAAAACTTGTAAAATAAAATAAAAGTCATAGTTTTATTGGCAGTTTAATTTTTACTCAAATGTGTGATTAGAAGATTCCCCCTGTGATTTAGGCTTTGTGTACATAGCTGTGAACAGAAGGGAGTTGGAATGTTTGTCTTTTATGTAAATGGGTACATGTCTTCTGCTGGTTTTACACAATTAAGCAGAAAAATTAATTACATAAAAGCATGAACACAATTATAAGGAATGAGGCATTTTAATGTACATCTTGGAGGCTAAATCTTGTGGTGCTGCTGAATTGTGTTAATAACGCAGAGAGCCACCATTAATTTTCAACTAAGCCACATCGTCCAGAGGTATCAAAAATTAACACCTCTACTCAAAACACAGATGGGATTCATTGTTGGGCTTTGGTATTTTATTAAATTAATACTAGCTTGCTGGTAACTGAGTACTTTAAGCATTGAATAGATGCTGTTACACATGTTTGAGGGCACAGATATTAGAAGCTTGCCATTGTTCTGTATCTACTATTAATATTATTTCAAATCTTCTTAATAAAAACAGGCTATGCAACAGCCACACAGGGTCAATACTCTGTTTGACAAGTGTGTACGCTGTGTTAATGTGCACGCTTCATGTGGCGTAAAACTGTCTCCCGTCTAGTAAGCAACTTGCTGTAGTAGCTGTCATCCTTACTGTCAAAATATGGATGGGCAGCCGACCGCTGCTATACACGCGATTTATCACTTAAAGTCAACTGCAGAGCCGTAACTTCCTGCTGGAGCCCATTTGAATTCACTCTCTGATGATCCTGTCATATCTGTTCAGCTTCACACGATTTCAAACATGAAGCGTTTTATCTCCTGCAGGTCAAAAGTTTTATGCATAATAGTGCTTTTATTGCTTTAAGGTTTAGTTTCACATTGCAACCCTCACATGCGACAAAGACCAGTAGTAGTAGTTATTTTGGGAAGTATTCTGATTAACAAGTTTGTTCACTTTTTTGAGTGTGATAAGATGATTAATTTCACTTTGAATATGCCAAAATCAGCACATCAAAGAGAAGCAGGTTCCCTAGAAGCTGTATTTGAATTTGAATTGTGCACAGGTGCATGCTCTCAGCCTGTAGTTGACCTACTGTGCGCGGTCTAAGTTGATGCACTTCATTTTGATGCCAAGAGTGTGAAATTCTAGTAAATACATTTAAAACAACCATTAATAGCTAGTAGGATTTTAAAAAAGGATTAAAAGCACCTCTAAGTCTCATTAACTCTTTTCATGTGGTCTGTTGAATCCATTCATGTTGGTGTGGTGGTGTTTTTTCTGCCCTATTAAGTGCTGGAGGATGTCTCAGTCACACCCACAGACTTCCTGGAGCCTCTTTGTCACAAACATCTATGAGCAGATTGCAAATTTCCCACAAAATCTAATCAGTATAGATTTTTTTTTTTCCCCATAAAAGATCAGAACTGTGGCCATGTTCCACTCTCTTGTTACAATAACAAAACAGGCTTATCAACATAATCACCACTGTACCCCTTTAAAACTGTCCGTATGTGTCTGTGTGTCTCAGCCAAGTGTCTATCTATGAGGGAGACAAAAGGGATTGTCGCAAGTTCTGCACCACAGGCATCGATGGAGCAATGACCATTTGGGACTTCAAGGTAAAAATGCACATGAACAGTTGTGGGGTTTTTTTTGTTTTTTTTTTTTTTTTTGTTTTGTTTTTTTAAAGATTTAACATTTTCTGCATCTTCCATCTCTAACTGCCTCGTGTTTTCCTCCTCAGAGTCTAGAAGCTTCTATCCAGGGTCTTCGCATCATGTGAAGAAACCTTGTGAATGACAGGAGAGATGCTGCGGCCTCACTCCTCCCCCTTTTCCTCCCCTGCCCTCGCCCTTCTTGCCCCTTTTCAAACTCACTCCCTCCCTCCACTCCCTGCGACGCAGCCAGTAACATACATACTTTATCGAGTGTCTGCTGAAGCACTGATCAGACCATAACACACTCTTGTGAGTGTGCGCTTACACTCACTCACACACACACACACTACACACGCACTACACACACTGAGCTGACGTGTGAAATCTCTGTTAATTTTTTGTTTTGTTCTGTTTGTTTTTAAATGAAGGTTAACCAGGTGTCAAAGTGGGAAGATCCTCTGACACGTATTAGACGTGACGTGAACTGTGTGTTTTTATGTTCTCTAACCTCCTGTACCAAAAGTTGAACACTAAAAGGTGCATTTTATCCAAAAATCAGACTGTATTTCATCTCAGGTTAACCCCAACATGGTCTCTGAGTGTCAGCATTTAGTAGACCAGAGGATGAGATGTTTTACTGGAGGATGGTTAATATTTTTCAGCAGGTGAAGCCACTGTTATCATTAGGGCCCGGGGTTACTGATGTTCTGAGTACATGTTTCTGGTTGGCCTTTGAGAGTTGTACAGGATCTGATGGCGGAGAGAGGAAGCAGCTGTCTGAACTGTGTGGAGTGACGGCTGGTCAGCACTAGGCTCTGTAGCTCCTACACTAAAACCACACAAGATGGAGGATTTCTATGTAACTGATCATGAGGTAGACATGAAATAAAGATGAAATACATTTACAGTACACAACTCAAATGACTGCGCTCTTCCTTTCCCTGTGGACAGATGGTAACTAGTTTGTGTAATACAGCATATAGTCTATATTTCTGCTTATTCACTTCAAAATAATTTCTTGATACAAAATGTGTCTGTCATAGATTAGTGAAGTCACAAATGAAGTCAAATCTAGAAGGTTTCCTGAAAAACTACAAGTGATAATGCATTTGTCCTGGATACAACCGTCTGTGTGCCGCCTCGACTTCAGTGGATTCTTTCTCATTTTTTGCAGTACAGCCAAACCAATAAAATATTACTTTCTGTACTTCACTCGTTACTGTAAGCTGTGAATTGTGATGGATCACAAGCCGGATGAGCTTCTAGGTCACTGACATTCTGGTATGTGAACACGTTGAATATCGGGAATTGTTTCAATCCAGGTTTGCTTAGTGATGCGGTCGTCTTCTTCACTGCCTTTGTTGGCCCTTTTAAGATCATGTGACCAGAGAGCCGGAAACTTGAAGCGAAGAACAGTGATGCATCCTGAAGCAAGTGCAAAATTCTTGGTGTAAAAGTTCAATAATGCTTTAAGAACTCCAAAGAAATATCTTTAAAGCTTCCTTTGCTGTTTCCTTACTCACATGGAGTCAACACTTTAAAAAATAAAACAGCAGATGCAGCCCCGAAGAGATTTGTCTCCTCTTGGGGTTAAACTGGGCAAAAAAAAAGTGCTGTTTATCATAAAAATTCGTTACCACAGAAACTTGACAATTTTTGAAGTCATTAAGGTCACAAAAAGTAAAAGTACGTGTAAACAGAATGGTGCGTGTCAAAAACGGGTAAAGCAGTGTAGTATGAAATTCAGTCTTAAGCACCAGCTTCTAGGCCCGCGCTCACTGCCAGCTTTATGCTTTTCCTTTTAATCCCAAATGGAAATTATGAGGAGTAAGGAAAATCTGCTGCTGCCAACAAAAAGTTTAAGGCAACAATGCAAGTGTTTCTTGAAAAGCATGAAAATCTCAAGACGCAGCAGCTAAAAAGTCTGATGAGTGGAACAAGCGGCTTCAGATTTACACTGAGGCATTAGAAGCCTGGGGTGGGACTTAATGCAGAGATGATTTCAGCGCACGTGGAAAGAAAGATTGCTTTCTCGCAGCATCTGCTTCAAAGAGAATAAAAGATTTCAGATTGATGAGCGCAATGGCAGAGCGCCAGTGGTTTCTGCAGCAGTGTTTGAATGTGATTGTGTAATAAAAAGCTAATTAACTTGATGTTATTACTAAATGTTTGAGATTGCACTGTATTGATGCACTGGGGTGAAAATAGTTGGTATTACAGCCTAACAAGAAGATAAATGAACATTAATAAGACACTAATAATATAAGTGAAGGAAAAACAATAGTAAATGCAATGCATAACCAACCACTTCCTCCTCCTGATGCCACCCTCTCCTTGCAGTTTCTTCCCTCCTCTTTAACTTCTTCCTCTTTATGCAGGAGTGACCATACGCCCCTCCCCCTTCTTTTCTGTGTCTTTTTTTGCCTCCCCTCTGAGGTTCAGCCTCCTCCTTTCTGCAGAACATTGTATTGTGTTCATGCCCCTCCCTCTCCTACTACTTTTAACACTTCCATTTCTTTTCTGCTCCCCTATTTTTTTTTAATGCAAAGTTTGCTCCCCTTTTCTCTCACATTCCTCACAACAAGCACACGATTTATTTCCATCCTCAGAACTTAAACCTGCAGAGACTTCCTGCACGTCTCCCCTTTTTGAGCTTCACTGTACCCTCCTCCACTTCCCCCCTCTGACCTCTCCTCCCCTCTCTTCAGCTCAGTTTCTCTCTTCCTGAACTCACTCTGTCGTTGGCGTTCGCGTTGACTGGCCAGAGTCCGCGAGCTGAACACCCTCTACTTTATCTGATCCGCTACCTTCCTCTGCCTCTCTCTTCTTTTTTTACTCTCTCCCATCTCTTCAGCTCACCCATTCATCTCTGCCCTGCCCTCGGGGGTAAGTAGCCTAGAAAATATTTAACAGTTGACTGAGTATGCTTAGGCATGTCGTACTCACACACACACCCACACACACACCCATACTTTGAGTTTAATGCATTTTCAGCAAAGGAATATTCAAAGCATGCTACAGGCGATCTTGCTGCCCACTCACACTCACTGAGGGTAGAGAAATGCTGATATTTCTGTGTAACTTTTGCTTGTAGAGTAAATGTTTGTGAGAGATGTTTGATTTTTCTTCCTGGTTTGATTCTCTAACGGTTGAGTGGGGATGTGTGTTACCTCGGACCTCCTACTTTCTGTCATTCCTCTGAAAGTCTGGATTTTATTAGCACACTGTGGGTGAGATAAGTTTAGTGTTTCTCTGTGCAAAGAGAGTTTAAATCAGCTGATTACTCCTCAAACACTTTAGATCATCTTGTGGTGTCATTCAATAAAAATATCTGTACATTGCTTCATGGACTTTAACACTTCCTCCTTTCAACATGTATTGGAACTTCTGTTTTTTTTTTTTTTTGTTGGTTGGTTTTTTTAGACTTGACAGCCCACCAGCCTCTGGTTCCTCTCCCACTACTTCCTGATCTGCTTCCAACATCTGATTGGTCATGGCGTACCACAGCTTCTTGCTGGAACCAATTAGCTGCCATGCCTGGAACAAAGATCAATCCCGTAAGTCTGTCCGCCCTCTCTGATTGGTCACTCTGCTCTTCAGTGACTTCCAGTTGTCTCCTCTTTGAGCTGTGCGTGACGTCATGGTACATATTGCTCTGACTACAGTCTGTGTCAGAGAACAAGTAGTGTAAGAGGCAGAGGTTTGAGATTGGCTCCCAGGTGGGAGAAGGTATTTCCTGTTTCCTGTAACAGCGACGGTGGTGCCTGGAGGCCTCTGAGTGGTTCTTGCGCTCCATTAGCTGGAGGAAACCAGAGCCTTATATGGATGTTTTTATCGGCGCTTTGGTTTCTGGGCAAAGCGGATGTAGCAGACGCTTAACAGACATTATAGTTTCATTCAGGTTGCAAGACGAACAGTTTCTTCATCTTGCGAACAAAAAATGCACACCAAAGCGCCCACACTGCTGTTCTAGAACAAACACTGCTTCACTGACTCATCTGCTGACTAAAACATGTAGCCTTTGCTACAACGCTGTGAAAAAGGAAGGTCCCAGGTCTTGCACACTTTCTATTTAAAGATGCCGTGTGTCTGCGTGATGCCTCCAGGCGTATACATACTGTGTTTTTTTTCTCTTCTCATGCACCTGTTCAGCTTTTCTGCGTTCCACTCCACTGAGCGGCCAGACACAAAACTTCTCATGTCATTCACGCTGTACTTTCTCCATGATGAAAATCGTGTTTTTATGGTTCACTGCCTGTGCTGATGCACAGTTTAAAACCTAAAATTGTTTTTCTGCTACAGAGATTGCCCTGTGCCCCAACAACCATGAGGTCCACATCTACAAGAAAGATGGGGCCAAGTGGACCAAAATCCATGAGCTGAAGGAGCACAACGGACAGGTGACAGGTGAGACACAGGCACACTGGAAACTAGATGAAGACTTTTGGCTGCTACCTTATTTCCCAAGGGGTCGCCTCAGCGGACGGATCCACGTGTTTGACCTGGCACCGATTTTTATGTCGGATTCCCGGTCTTGGAACCAGCACTAGGAGTGCACTAGCTTGTGACCCCCTGAGGATGTAAGGCAAATGTGTTAACTTCTACACCTTGGAGCTGGTTCTCAAGTTCACAAATACTGCAAATGAAAATACAAGATTTTGTAAAAATGCTTTAGGTTTCTGTTCAATATTGTAAAAAGCACCAAGTTTCATTTTAAAGTATTTGGCAAAATCGATAAGCAGTGAAACATAATGCTTTTCCAGGCTGCCAGTATTGGTAAATCTGTGATCGCCTTATGCAGTGGTACAAAATAACTAAAGCTGAGGATTTAAAGGAACAGTTCCACTTTTCTATGTATGTATCAATGTTCATATGCTCATATGCAATGATGATAATTGACCGTTCATACAGTTGTTATGAAAGGGAAGACCTTCTGTAGTGAGGCTGTAAACATGTTCACTTCTGCTGTAAAGTTGGTCATGAAAAAAGTGGAAGTACATGGAGAGTGACCCACTTTTGGAAACTGCCTCAAGGGGCCATTCAAAGAACTGCACTTTTTGTTAACATCATTATTATCACAGTTGGCTGCACTGTACAGACAAAGGTACTGGGCCACCTCCACATTACACCTACAGGAGCTGCTTGGTCATGGATTTTATACACCTGTGGCTATGGGACTGAAAACACAGGAATTTAAGGAAGCTGTGCAGCTCAATACTTTTGTCCATATACTCTGTATTTTTTCCATTGAGACTAATTAATTAGTTTGGATGCATCTGTAACATTTAATGACAGCAGTGCTCTTCTTCCTTTTCTGGCCGTTCGATGTAATGTAGAGGAGTGGAAATGTGTTCCTAAGAGCTTCTTTTTCCTGCAGGTATTGACTGGGCTCCAGAAAGTAACCGCATAGTTACCTGTGGAGCAGACCGTAACGCCTACGTGTGGACCCTCAAAGAGGGAGCATGGAAGCCCACCCTGGTCATCCTCAGGATCAACCGTGCTGCTCGCTGTGTCAAATGGTCACCCAAGGAGAACAAGTTTGCTGTCGGCAGCGGCTCTCGTCTCATCTCCGTCTGCTATTTTGAGCAGGAAAATGACTGGTGAGGTTGCAGCAAACTCACTAATATATATGCATAAGGCTTTATTTGAATATTAAAAAGCACCGTGTCTTGTTACCTGCAGGTGGGTGTGTAAGCACATCAAGAAGCCGATCCGCTCTACAATCCTGAGTCTGGACTGGCACCCCAACAACGCCCTGCTGGCTGCTGGATCCTGCGATTTCAAATGCAGGCATGTCACGATCAGGCTTAATTTCCAGCTTTATTCTAAAGCTTTGCATAAAGTCCAAGTGTAACACTGAACTCGCTCCTAGATGAAATGCTGCCACACCTTACAAAAGCCATTTCCTCACACAGTAGGTGGCATGTAGTTTTCAAAACAACACATTTCAACCCTCACTCTCACAGGGTGTTTTCAGCCTACATAAAGGAGGTGGAGGAGAAGCCGGGCCCCACTCCCTGGGGCAGCAAGATGCCCTTTGGGGAGTTGCTGTTTGAGTCCGGAGGGTCAGTGGCAGTAGCTCAGACTTCAGGAGGAAGTGGCGGGTGGGTCCACAGCGTGTGCTTCTCACACTCTGGCAACCGCCTGGCCTGGACCTCCCATGACTCAACTCTGTGTGTGGCCGAGGGCGGCAAGAATGGCACGTAAGTGAAGGCAGGGCAGCATACCTGGGCGTGTGCTTGTTTTTCTTCACGTGTTGCACTCTGACTCTTTGCTACGACTTCCGCAGGTTGAGCAGTCTCAGCTCGGAGACACTTCCTCTGCTGTGTGTCACCTTCATTACTGAGAACAGCTTGGTGGCAGCTGTGAGTACTGATTTATTCAAAACACATACAACCGTTCCTTTCATTTAAGGTAATTTTATCATTTTAGATCCCAATCTTTTCTGGCTCAGTGTCTCTATATTAATAATGTAAATAAATTAATAAAGGAAAAAAGTATTTAAAGGCCCCTGTGATGCAAACGGTGTAAAGAAAAATAAACAAGGGGGTTTGAGCTTTCTGGCTTTATCTAATCCAGCAAACAGCAAGAGTCTACTTTCATCCTGATATTGTAATATCTCCTTATTGCACGTCTATCCTCCAGGGCCATGATTGTTACCCGGTGCTGTTTGTGTACGATGGTGCCAAAGGCAGCTTGACGTTTGGTGGCAAGCTGGATGTTCCTAAGCAGGCGGCCCAAAAGGGCATCAGCGCCAGGGAACGTTTCCAGAACCTGGACCGTCGGGCCTCAGAGAACCAGAGCACCGACAAGGACCTGAGCACTCTCCACAAGAACAGCATCAGGTCAGGAGAAAACAAGTGCTTCGTGTCTGGGGGGAGGGAGGGGGGTGAGGCCGTGAGAGGGAGTTTGGTTACAAAACCTCTTATGCACAGATCACAGTGAATTTTGTTTTTTAATAGAGCTATCAAAAGCTATAAAGCAAATGATAATATGTTACTGCTCAGCCTTTCACTTGTCTCAAACCATTATTTCAGCCAAATCTCAGTGCTGGAAGGAGGAAGAAACCAGTGCACCAAGTTCTGCACCACTGGTATGGATGGAGGAATGAGCATCTGGGATGTCAAGGTAACATACAGACACACAAACACATGTAGTCACATTGCCGGGTATTGACTGCCTCAGTGATTTCACATGCTCATCGATGTCTTTTCAGTCTCTGGAGTCTTCTATGAAGGACTTGAAGATAGTCTAAACTGAAGCTGCCATTTCTCCGACCAAAGTTGCTTCCAGAGTTACGGAGAAAAAACTGCTGCCTTATTACCCCAAAGCTTCTCTGCCTTATTGTAATCAGGTATTTTTTATATGCAGGTTCAACGATCAGACTTCAGGTCAAACGGTGTTTTACAATCCCTCTGAAGCTCTTTGCTGAGCTTGTTACATTCAGTGCTGTATGCAGAGGGACTGACCACAGGTCTGCAAACGGTACTTATTGACTTAGATTAGAGCTCAGTCTGAGCTGAATGCTTAAAGCAGGTATTTTCTATTAATCATAATGAAAGGCTGCAGTAATTGTTAAAAGCTTATGCTGGTCATAATATGAATTTAATAAATGATTGCTGTTAAAGCGCTCAGTAGAATTTGGTTCATTACGTGTGTGTGTGTGTGTGCGTGTGCGTGTGCGTGTGCATGTGCGTGTGTGTGTGTGTGTGTGGGCATGCATGTGTGTATTCACATCTGTTTAAATCTGGATTAAGGAGTTCAAACTTGTCAGTTCACCTGGGGAAAAGCTAATATTCTGCATTAACACAGAGAATATCACACACAGAAGGTTATATATATATATTTTGTTTGTTTTGTTTTGTTTTTTTTGGTAGTTTTAAATTTGACCAATTTTTAGACTAAGTATAAAAAGTGTTGTAATGCAATATAACAGTTATCCTCCATAATTCTATCTTTGACAAAGTGGATAAATTTAGATGATCCTATACATGAATAATATATTGGTCAGATAATAGAACACTTAAATTAATGAATAAAAGTTTGAAAAATCAGTCATGAATATAAAATAACAATTTTACAGGCTTTTGGTGTTATATATCAGACAGGTTTGTGATGCCCTGTTGTAATCTGGACTAATACGCTTTCTACACATTTAAACAATAACAATCAATTTCAGACCAAATGTCAACATTTTCTACATGGTTCCTGGCACCATTTTGTCCTGAAGAAAAAAAATATACACACACACAACCAACTGTGTCTTTGAATTAAATTGAATGGCAAGATTTTTTTGTTGCTGCTGCCAAACCTGTAAGCTGCAGGTCAAAGTAGGCGGAGAAACGGGGGATATTTAATGTGATGTAATATTGAGTGTATCCATCCTTAGTGCCACTACTGATGTGCAGTTCAAACTGCCTGACAGTAATGAAAGATTTGACATGAGAGACAGCATCAACATGAGTCCGAATACAGTGCGAGCATGCAGAGGACCTGCATTCAAAATCCTAGTTCTCTATTATCTAGTTATCTATTACTTAATTACTTTGGTGTAGTGTGGATGGCTGTGGGGGAGGTCTTTATCAGTGGGAAAAGTTGTAAAACTAGTTCAAATTCCGAAATATATGCCCTCCTTTTCCAATGCCATCCAGTGGGCCTGATTGGAGTCTTTAATTGTGACAAAAATTTCCGCATAGACATAGAAAAATGCATGACTTGCATTTTAACATTGATTCAGTAATTAATGAAATGAGAAATATGTGCAGCAGAAGTCTCTTCATATGGCTCTTAAGTCACACCGAAGACATTTGAAGAAAAAAAAAGTTTAAATGTGACTGCATACCCACCCAGATGTCATCACAGTGGCATCATCAGGGTTAGATTAGATTAAACTTTATTGATCCCTTTGGGAAGGTCCCGTCAGGGAAATTAGGTTCCAGAACACTCATCAAGGGGAGACAAGTGATCTGCGGCGTTGCAGCCTCACAGAGAAGCGCTGCATTTTTCATACCTGGCAAAACTCTTCGGGAGTCACGGCAGATATGTGGCTGCTGAGGTGAGAGGCAGTGACTGGAAGTCGGAGCTGAGTGCCCCTTTAAATACCGCTTCTCTGACACAATAATTAAACATGTTAACGTCGTCACGCTATTACATAATCACTCCCTAATAGGACGCCTGCACCTCCACCTAGAGAGCAAAGCAGGAACTGCAGGCACGAATTTATTGCGCTCTGAATCAGCCCCTCATCAGAAAATGATGTGGCAGCCTTCAGTGATGAAGAACACCCCCCCTCGCCGAGTCGTGATGAGGTGAACCGGCGGCGAGAGAGAGAAAGAGAGAGAGAGAGGGAGAGGGAGAGAGAGCACCTCCATCAGCAGAAGCAGCAGCACCGACCGAGACTCTCCCCTCATCCACCGACGGACGCCCACACTTCCGGACTGGACCCTCTGGAGGCAGCTGGGTCGAGATGCATCCGTCTCCCAGTGCTGCTTGAGATGAGGATAAGACAACGACGGTGCAAAGGCGACGTGCTCGTTAACTTCCATTAAATCTTCCCGTTGCAAATCTGAGCTGAACTGATCAAATATCGGCGGTTCATTCGCCCATCACTAAGAGGGGATCCAGGCTTTGGCCACACCGTCTGTCTGTCTGCTGTCAACTGTTGCTTATTTTCTCTGTAAATGAATCTTGTAAGGTAGGTGAACTGATTGCGTGTCACTGTGTATCAGAATTTATGATTAGAGACTGAAGATGGACAGAAAGACTGATCACTTGCTGCCTGGTAGTGATGATGATGAGGATGCTGTGAAGCACACTGGGAACAGCTGTAAATAACTCGGTATTCCTACATATCTCATAACTGTCATGTCTTTTTTTTTAATAGTCAGTCTCAGGGTTTACGTTCTTGAAGAGCATTTTAAGTAAACACACACCTGCCACTTCCTCCTCCTCTACGTCTTACTACCTCTTCTCTTTTCTCCATCCCTGTGGTCTTTGTGACATAGAATAGGCCATCCCCTCCTCTTCCTCAGCCTTTTCAACTTTATTTCATATCTGGCACACAGAAGCCAACTGGATCTAGGCTGAGGCTGTCCCGAGGGCAAACAAAGTAGACCACTGCTGCAACTAAGAATTATTTTCATTATAAATTCATTATCAGCTAGTTTGCTAATTATTCTGTTAACTGTCCATTACAACAACTTCCACAGCCTGGGCTTGTTTTCGGCCCCAAACCCAAGGATAGTGAATTTTCACTGATGTTAAAAAAAAAAAAAGTTCCTAAATGAGAATCACATATATTTTGGTAGTTTTGCTTAAAAAAAATTAGGCCTACTGAAGCAATTAGTGGATTACGGGAGTCGTTTACGCCTAAAGAGCAAACACTGTAATTCCCACAGCTCACACATTAAGTCGTGTTATGAGCTGAGGCAAACTGATCGTATTGATTTTTTTTTCTTAATCAGATATGATGTCAGCTGTCTTTTATGAGTACACCACAGCTGCGTTTTTAGCTGCTTCACAATGCGGTACAGGAGACTTTCATAGGTTACTTTTATTATGTAACATTTCTTGATTTATCCATTCAAGTGCTGTCGAACATGTTAGAATTTTCAACAAGCTCAAATGATTCAATCGAGACGTCAGATGAGCAAAAAAAAAAGGGGGGGTGAAATATTGTGTGGTTCGTCTTCACAGTTGTGAGTAACTGCAGCTGTTCTGTGTTGTGTATCAGTTTTAAAGGACTCAAGACTTTTGCTGGGTTTTTATTTGTTCATCCTTTTTTTTGGTTTGTTTTATTTTAGCCCTTTTTTCGCACAATAAGGTAAGATTTTCCCAGTTTAATGCAGTTCGGTTCACTGGGATATATAGCTTAAATGCTCATTTTGATTCCCTGATCTATATTGTATCTAAATTGATCCAAAACCTTTGATTTACATTACTAGTTATATGACAAATATTTTCAGCAGTGTGCAAATATTCCTTTTATTACAGTTATACATGATTACACAAAGACAGCGTGAAGTAAAGCACTGTTAATTCATGCCTAGTGTTAACTGGACCGGGGTCTCTGTGGTTCAGTTAGACGACAGAGGCACAGAGAGATCGTGATGTTTCCACAGCTCGGCTCTGACCAGTTTCTGTGTCTCTCTGCCTGGCCTCTGGCCTGCTAATTATCAGCCAGCTTGATAAAGTCATTAATGACCTGGCCAAGCCTGCTGGGCCTGGCGCTGACACACTACACAGAGTCAGCCAGACAGTGTGAGGCCAGTGTTGGTTACAGGGTGAGGAAGTCTTTTATTTGGGACAGGACGGTGTGTTTCTGGGCTGGGTCAGTTATTATTAATAGATCCAAGTGAGTGTCACTCTGCAAAACAGCTGCAAATGGGAGAAAGGAAAAAAGGAAGGTGGTGTTATCCTTTTTGCATAATCTTTCCTTAGTTCTCCTCCTGAACATGTCCGTGCAGGATCGGGGATATCTTATCATCAGCATTTTTTTTAAATCTTCTAAACTGCATCAAGATTTAAACAGCTTGTGTGGGAGGAGAACACGCTCTGTGGTGTATCACACTGTTGCACAACAATCACACATATACCAAGAGCTCATTTAAGGGCAATATTTGCTCTTTTTAGCTTAAACTGAAGTATTGTTTCTATATATCCACTTGTGATTCAGCCAGCTGTGGAAAATGTTTGGCACACGCATGCACAGCTCCACAAATGCGCAGCATGGTTAGCTGTTAGGTGTTTGAGCTCTCTTATTTAAATTAAATATATTTAGGTTTGTAAAAACAAATTGATTCTTTTAGGTGCTGAGGGGTATTCCCTTTCCCTTTTCTCACCAGTCTTACAACAATGTGTGTGTGTGTGTGAGTCTGTGTGTGTGTGAAACAGAGAGATTGCTAAATCTAGGTCTCTTATGAAATCTGGCTCTGTAAGATGCAGCACTTGAAATAGGGAGGGGACTTTTTTTGTGAGTCTGTGTGTACATGTGAATGTGTTTACGTTTTGTGTGTCTGCACGGATGTCTTTGTCCGTTTGCCTTCCCGCATGTTAATTTCATCAACGGTAAGGAGAGGGGAGCCGTGGTGGGGGGCAGGAGCGAGAGGAGGGAAGATGAAAGAAGCGGCGAGGAGTTTTCTGTTGTGAGGAAGGAGGGAAAAAAAAAGACAATCCCTGTCTGTGGTTTCCATGACAACAGTGACATCATTGACAGGGTGCTACCTCCCGAACTGTTTGAGTTTCTGTACTGAGTGTTCGTATTCAAAGGAACAGATCAGAGCATGTGTGTGTGCGCGTGTGTGTGTGAGAAAATGTAGGCATGGCTGTAGGTGTAAGCCGTTTCTGAAAGAGATCAAACCACTGTGGTTACCCCACTGTTGCCAGGCAACAGCAGTCATGGCAACAAGTTGAAGCATGAGCTAGTGTTGCTAAGCAAAATGAGAGTGTGGGGTGAATTATTAGAATTGTGATACAAGTGGATTTAAAAATCGTACACAATAAAATATGTTCTGCAGCGTAATTTTACAAATTCCTCTTCAGACAACGGATGAGTTAAGGGTATTGTGCGAAGGCCCAGTATAAGTTAGATAAGGAATATTTGAGACATGATTCATGCAAAGTTCCTCTGGTAGAGTCCAGTAAACATAAAATATATATGGACCTTTAACTGAGCATAATACGCGCCCTTTAAAGCTCAGTCACTTCTCAGATAAATATCTTAAAACAGCAGCCACCAGCCTGTGTTGTATGCCTGTACTGTAGATGTTATGATGAAGAAGAATGTAAAATAAAAAAAAAATGTGAAATGCGTCATGCTGCTTTCCAGGCTGGAAATCAGTAACATTGTTTTCAATGCTTTACCTCCTGGTTGCTGTTGTTATTCTGTTATACACTAATTTTCTATTAGTGCCCACATGTTTTGTTGTTGCCTGTAATAAAAAGAAAGGTACCACTTTATATTACAGCTCAGTAATAACATGGTAATAGTGGTAATAATGTAAGAAAGTAAAATTTATTTAAAAAGCACAAACAGAAATAATCTGTCCAAAGTTCAGTACAAAGCAATTAAAGTTAATGAAATACTACAAGATTACAAATTAAAACATGCCCAAGTATGTCTTTAACTTATATTTAAAGATGGTAATATTTGGAGCATTTGTAGTGGACACAGGAAGCTGGTTCCACAATCGTGGAGCTGCAGTTGAGAAAGTCTGGTCAGCTTTCTGTTTGAGACAAGAACGGAGAACATGAGGTAAGAGTTTGTCAGTAGATCTAAGAGATCTAGGAATTGTGTGAAGGTGAGTAACGGTGGTAAAATAGGTGGGTGATCTCATTTCTTAACACCAGTTAAAAGTCTAGCTGCAGCATTTTGAACTAATTGGAGACAAGATAACTTTTGAAGGGGACCACAATACAGCAAATTACAATAGTCAAGTCCATGCAACAAAGGTATGGGATTAGACAGAAAAGATTTAAATTTAGCAACAATTTTTAGATAATAAAGCTCTGTTTTAACAACAGAGCTTAGGATCAAAAATTAAGCCCAGATTCTTCACGTAAATGACCCAGTTCATCTGAAAAATAAAATGAAAATCCCAGTTTAAAGGAACCACTAATGATAACCTCAGTTTTATCCTCATTAAGCTGGAGGAAATTATTAGCCATCCAACTCTTGATTTCTGTTAAGCATTCAAGAAAAGCAGTTTGAAACCCAGGGGCTTTCAAAGGAAGTTACAACTGATAGTCATCAGCATAGCAATGGAAAGAAATAAATCTCCTGATAATGCTCCCCAATGGGATTAAATAAAGAGAGAAAAGAACTGGACCCAAAACAGACCCTTGGGGGACTCCACAAAGAACAGGAGCAGTGGTAGAACTGACCATTTCAAAGCTACACCCTCAATGCTAACCAGCTATTCTGTGAAAAAAAGATTTCATGATTGACTGTATCAAATGTAGCACTGAGATTCAATAAAACTAAGACTGCATCAGCTGAGTCCAGAGTAAGAAGTGAATCATCAATTACGTTTAGTAAAGCTGTTTCAGCGCTATGAAAGGCTCTAAAGCCAGACTTGACAGGTTCCAGAAAGTCAGTGGAATTTCTAAAGGGTAATAATTTACCCTTGTCAGGTCAGGGTAAATTCAATAAACATAACAAACTACCTTCTGTAGAAACAAGGAGCCAAAAAACATGTAATACCATGTAGTTAGGAGGTAATAAGTATCAGCCTATTAATGAGCAATGGGAACATACCATTTTATTACTCACAGGTTATCATATTATTAACACAATTTTATTATCCTGTTATTAACTTCCATTGTTACCCCATTATTACCCCTACTTATTACACCATTATATAATTTCAATTTAATATTACTGAGCTAAAAGACAAGGTGGATACCAAGCTATTACTCTTATTACCTTAGTAGTTACATGGTCATTGAATGTTATTACTGTTATTACCTCCTTATTTCCGTACATTATTACAGAACTATTGCCACGTTATTGCCATGTGCTACCAAAACAAAGATTTTAGTTCATATCATAAAGCAGATAATAAATGTTAACTTACTACGCACAATCATTTGCAGGTTTATGAACAGTCGTGTTCCTCCTAACAAGAGATACCAGCCCACCGAATATGAGCATGCTGCCAACTGTGCCACGCATGCGGTAAATACACACATGTTCGCACGCGCGCACACACACACACACAAAGAAAGTGATTAAGCCCAGCGAAAATAAGTGAAAATCAGCAGCATCATGCCAATGTTTACAAGTCAATCCTGCTTGTCTGTCTCTTTGTACCTCATGTTTCATTTATGCTATGAATTCATTTAGTTATGGATAATCCCCAGCCTGCTGGGCAGCTCAGTGTTGCACTTTCAGTCAGAGGACCAATGGGAGCGGCTGTCAGCCTGGGTGTATGGGGCGGGGCTCAGCTCGCTTTTCATCATCTCTACCCTCTTCCACACTGTGGCCTGGAAGAAGAGCCACCTACGGTACACACACACACCAAAGCATTGGCACACATTGTAGCACAATATTTGGGATGCAATGGATTACTTTAAATAATATATAATTTTTAATAATGATGCTACACGCATAAACAGTGTCACTGAGTCGTTGCTGAGCTGTTTCCGGTCCCTCTTCAGGTCTGTGGAGCAGTGTTTTCACATGTGTGACAGGATGGTGATCTATTTCTTCATCGCTGCCTCCTACGCCCCTTGGTAAACAAATTAGCCTGCTAGGCATGTGTGGGTGTGTGTAAACTGTATACATAAGTAAGTACATTATTCAAATTTTATTTATATACCTGCTTTCAACACCTGTGGTACAAAGGGCTCTGAAAAAGAATAAAGACACAAAAGAATATTAAAAATCAACATTGCAGCAACAGGTGTAGCACAGAAAAAAAAAGAAACAAAAACATATTACATATCAAATAGTGTATAAAAAAACTTGTGTCCAGAAAAAGAGATGGGTCATCAGGTGAAGCACCCAAAAGAGATTTCTGGCTTAGCGACACATGAGAAATGATTCCTCAGCCTCGGTCCAACATGAGAAAACCCACAAACTCTTCTCAGTCTTCATTAAGTTACATAGACTGTAAATAAAAGATGGCCATGGTGTCCCTTTCAGAAGCCTCAGCTTGACCATTTTAGCAGGTGCTGTCTTGTTTTTATTTTAAATCAAATGTGACTGGCAATTGGATTTGACTGGAAACCTGAAGACACTGCAAACTCAGCATCTCGTCAGTGACAAGCTAACTAAAGCATGCCCTCCTTTTTAATCTGGCTTACTTTTTTTAAAATTATAGTCCCATTTAAACATCATACTGTACCGAAAAAGATTTGGAACTAGCGGTTGAGCCCATAAACTCATCATCAATGTGTTGCTGAGGACATAGTACAAGTGAGAAGTCAGTCTCTCATAAACTTCTTGACAGACTTCTTTTTGAAACGAGAGGAGACGCCCCCTGCTGGTCATTAGAAAGAATGCAGGTTTAAGGCTGCATTGACTTCTGTTTTAGGCCATTCATTCTTTATCTACAGTGATGAGTCTAGTAGGGATTTAAGCCATTAATAATAATAATAATAATAATAATAATAATAATAATAATAATAATAATAATAATAATAATAATAATAATAATAAATAAATGAATAACCTAAAAAATTATTTTTAAAAAATTAAATAAAATAATAATGCAAACATTAGTCTGGAGTTAAAACCAGGTGAAGACACTGTTGAGCAGAGCGATGTTTCCTGCTGGGACCTGAACGCTGCTCGTGAGATTGG
This sequence comes from Cichlasoma orientale, assembly GCA_034780415.1. Taxonomy (NCBI): domain Eukaryota; kingdom Metazoa; phylum Chordata; class Actinopteri; order Cichliformes; family Cichlidae; genus Cichlasoma; species Cichlasoma orientale. The sequence goes on from JAVDPK010001485.1 coordinate 254,415, forward strand.
TGAGCTAATCTGAAGACAAAGACCATCCAAAGATTTGAAGCCATACCTGAGAGAACCTGGTTGGCTTTATGAGCCATTTGTGAAGTTGTAAATACTAGAAGCTGCTGATCAATGGACCTCAGTGAGCAGCATGGGATATAATACTAATTCTAGTCCACAATCACAACACAATCTAGTCCTGCTGACACCCCAGTCACGTCTGACTGGCTGCATCACAGAATTTATCAATTCCTGTGAACACACCATCCATGTTGCTTTGTGAAAAACAAGCTCTGGATCACAAGTGCGCTGAAAGAACTGCTTAATGAAAAAGGAGGAGGGGAGAACGGAGGAGGCTGAAGCTGAGGAGACGCAAGCCTTCCTAAAGGAGGAGGAGGCCAAAGTCAAGCAGAGCAGCAGCAGGGACGGGTGGAGTGAAATGAAGACAATCATCGGCTTTAAGGTGACGGACGACCAGACAGCAAATGACGGTTTCTTCAGCAGGTTTAGTTCCCACGATCAGCTTCAGACAGAAGAGGACTGCTATCAGGAGGCTGATGTGTTGGAGGAGTGCATGTACCTGTGCGCCCACATCAGCACGTCTTCTGCTTCCTAGAATTACCCGCTCTACAGCTAAGATCACACTTAACACTCTTTGATAGGGCTGGATCACGTGACCCTGAAAAATGCTGAGGTTATGATTCACCGATCACTGCATGTTATCACGCGTTATCTGCTCTCTCTCGTAGTTTGGGTTTTGTCCCGTCTCCCTGCGCTCTCCTTCTTCTCTCTGTCAGACGGCAGAGGGCGGCCCCTCCCTGAGCCCGCCATCACCTATCATAGGGGATCACCTAATTGTCGGAGCGCTCTCTCTGATCCTGCAGGATCATTAGCCTAATATAAAGCACCTGGAGGAGCTGTTCTGATTTGGCCCTACATAAATAAACCTGAACTGAATCAACAACCAGCTGAACTGGAAGACCAACACAAACAGTGTTCACAAATGGCTGAGCAGGCTCCATTTCTTCAGCTGTGATCCTTCAACGTGCGCAACATCTCAGCACCGTGGGAATACTGCAAGGCTTCTGAAAAACTGGCTCATGCATTCATTCCTAATAGACTGAACTGAGCTGGACTCCCTAAAAAGACCATCTCCAAGGTTATTACCTAAAACCAATAAAGAGCACATCACTCCAGTTTTAGCAGAACTACATTTTTAAATGGTCCTGGAGCAGCTTATAGTTTTGACACTCTCAGATGTTTCAGAAAGTCCTGGAACAGAGAAAATTTGGGAACCACCACCCTCAAAATATTAGTGAAGTAAATTCTAATTTCACCAAACTAAAAAAAACAAACACTTTTTTTTAAAACCTGGCATTTAATTAGTGTTTCAATTAATAATAATAACTGAATCTGGTGCTTTCATACTGCCCACTGCACAGCCACAGGCAGCTACAGAGCAGATGAATGCTTATATCATAGCGCCCTGCTGCTTCTATCATCTCCATATCATTCTCTATGAGTCCCTATGTCACACACACAC
>JAVDPK010001485.1:262803-283309 GCA_034780415.1 Cichlasoma orientale
TAGTGATTGAGCTGAAATTTTTTTGCAGTACGCTCAATGCAAAGCATCAGCACTGAAATGTGTGAGTCTGCCTGTGCAAACGTCTTGAGACACCCCTAATTTCTTTGCTAAGAAAATAGGAAATAGGTGCAGCAATTTATTGAAACGTGCATGCATACGTGGAAATACAGCATATAAGGCAAACACAGAGTTTGTAAAATTCTAACAAGCTTGAAAGTCAATATTTGGAGTGAACACCTTTATTCACAGTCTGAACTCTTGCTTGTAATTTCTTTAAGCAGTCTTCAGGAATAGTTCTCCAGGTGCTTTGAAGGACATTCGAAGCTCCTCTTTGGATGTTGGCTGCCTTTTATTCTGTTCTCTGTCGGGATGATCTCACACTGCATCAATAATGATGAGATCTGGCTACAGAGAGGCCAATCCATGACTGATAGTGTTCCACTGTGTGTTTTTCTATCCAGGTATGCTTTTACTGCATTGGTAGTGTGTTTGGGATCATTGTCATGCTAAAAATGAAGCTGGTGCCAATCAGATGCTTTCCAGATGGTATTCCATGGTGGATCAAAACCTGGTGTTACTTTTCTGTGTTCATAATTCCATCAACTTTTAAAGGCTCTTCAGCACCACTGGCTGAAATGCAGCCCCAAACCATGACAGAGTCTCCACCGTGTTTTACAGATGGCTGTAGACGCTCACTGTTGTGCCGTTTCTGACCTCCTCTGCACATACTTATTTCCCTTCTTTAAGAGTGGCTTCTTCACAGCCACCCTTCCACTGAGACCATTTCTGATGAGGCTTCAGTGAAAAGTAGATGGGTCAGCTGAAGGGTCAGATGAAACTCTCAGGTCCTGTGTCAGGTCTTTGCTGGATTTCTTCTATTTCTTAAGGACATGACTTTCAGATATTGTTCATCTGCTGTAGATATGCCAAGTTATCAGCTAACAGCTCTTTGGGAATCAGCTTGTTGGTTCAAAAATACTATTTTATGTCTGTCAAACTGTGTTATCTCTGACATTTTTCATGGATTCAACAACAGAAATGGAAACAAATTGTGTTTTTGCAAGCGTTAAGTGGCTTAACAAAGAAAAAACATTCCTCTGAAAATGGTCAGTTACAAGGACTGGACTACAGATGAGTGAAAAAGCAGCCAGTGTCCAAAGAAAAACTTTGAAAGCCTGGAGAACTATTGCTAACTAAGACCACTAAAAAAAATTTGCAAAATGTGAACAAAAGAGGGGTGACTCAAGACTTTTGCACAGTACTGCATATACAAAATTAAACACAAAATCCAACAGCACAATAATTGTTAGTGATTTATCTGTTCTTTGTATATTTAAATAAATAAACAGAGCTTCCATCAGTCAGCTTTATGTCATTTCTGTGATTTATGATTATATTAATACATCCAAAACGGAATAGTTGCTGACAGAAAATGCTGTATGCTAGATGGTTTTATTTTCAAACAACATAAAAAGAATCTGTTAAGTGCTTATTGGCTTATGTCCCCCAGAAAATATTTAAAATATCACAAACGTTGCTTGATTTTTCAAAAAAGCACTTTCTTTGCAGAGTCAAATTTTTACCTGCAGCACAGTGTCCTGGCCAGGCCGGTTTCAGCAGACACAAAGTACGAGTCTGGTGTGAAAACAGCTCAGTGCTTTCAATAAAATCATTGAAAAAGCTAAAAGCAGAAAGTATTATTTAATTCCAGAGGAGGCAGACGGGCTGTTAACGATTTAAAACTCCACTGAACGTCATCTGTTATATTTCTCCAGTGTGAAAGGTGACAGTGAAGTGAAACGCAAAGCATATGACAGGCAGCTGTACACCTTGTCCTGCTGCACATAGAGGCAACAATACTATCAGCATCAAGGTATTCACACCACACACACACACATTTTTTTTTTTTATCATGATCTGTTTACAGTGGATACATTTTCCATTAGACTAGATTTCCTTTACCATCATCATCCTCTACAAGTATGTACATGCTGTAGCTGCATGTTCAGCATCACTGTTATTGCGTGTTTTCCCTGTGTTTGTGTGTTATCTGGAAATTAGGGATGCACTGATCCAGCTTTTTTCATTTCAGATATTATACTGATTATCTTTCCTTCCGGTGCATTCTGATGCAGTTGCTACAGATACAGATCCAGTACCAGTGCAGATCAAATACCAGTGTTAGATTAATAAACTGTGTTCCTCACTGGAAGGAAGACACTGGGAATAATTCTTTTATATGCAAGCAACTGGCTCAAACAGGCACAAACATTGTTTTCATAAATGAATTGGTATTTATTAGTAAATTAATGACAACTGGATGAAAATAAAAACGAAAATAAGATAAAAAATGTTTAAAAATGTTTTATTTATGGTCGCTCTAGCTTCTCCTTTTCCCGCTCTCAGTCTCACTGTAAGTACATCTCTTCACAAGTATGTGTGGAGTGGAGCTGACAGAAGACAGGTGAAGTGGAACAATAATAAGCAAATTGACAGCAGCATGTTATGTTAACCGTAAGTGCAACAAAAGCTCCACAATAAGAGTTAAATCTGGTCCAACTTTCTGAGTCAGGATCGAATGGATATTTGATCCAAATATCGGATTGGTGCATCCCTACTGGAAACATCTAATTCCTGTGCATGGGATTAAAAACAAAGCATCTAAAATATATGTGCTTGCCCACCAGTTGTGGAGTCTGTGAAGCAAAACAGCGGCATCATGTTCTACGGTTCCTCCTCTGGGGCGAGTATGTCCCTGCCATCCAAGAGCCGCTTGAAACGTCAGAGCAGGACCTTCACGCAGGTGCTCACACACAAACACTCGACTTACAGAAACACATTCATCAGATGAGAGCGTCCAGATCAAATAAAGTTCAGAACTGAATAAAACAAATACAATACAATATAATAATAGTGCTTGCTTGTTTGACATACAGTGAACACTTAGTGTCAGCTTACCTGTATTAAAAACAAACGTGTTTTCTTACTATCTGTAAATTGGACTGAATGTCATCCACATTAGAGACTTGACTCTGTGTCAGTCAGTCTACTACTCTGGTCCTGAAGGGAATATCCCAACAACTATTGGCACGAATTGTCACAAGATGCAGACTTTCATAGTGACCATGACTTCCCTCCAGTGCCACGACGAGGCTCAGACCCCTTGCCTTGTTGGATTAAACTTTGGGATCTTCTAATTTTTTATTAATGCTTCACCAGGTCAAAAAAAAAAATTAGATTTGTTCTATCCTGCTTCATTACAAATACTTGCAAAACTAAGAGTTGCAACTAAAGAGTTCCACACCGTTATCCATGAAAACCAAAAACCATACTAGGGCTGGGCGATATGGACCAAAAATAATATCACAATATTTTTTAGTTGAATGGCGATACACGATATATATATAGGATATATTTTTTCTTCCCAAAAGGTATAAACAAAAGGGCACTTCTGAGTCACACAGGCACTTTTTTTTAAACATTCAGCTGTAGGTGTACATGAGAAATTGCTCAAAAATAAACTATTGGCATATTTAAATAATGATGCTCCTCAAATAAATTAGTGTTTTTTTCCTCCATAACAAAACGCTCACAGCTGTGCTATTAAAGGTAAACAGAAAAGCTACCGAGCAAAAACAACAAATGACTGACTTATTCTTTAAAAAACCAGTCTGCAGTGAAGTAGACTTCACCAGTACTTCTCCTGTGTGTACTCCTGTACAGCCAATACTCTGTGCAAATAACAAAACATGTAAACAGACTGAATGAACAAAATTCCATCCTTCAGTCAGAAAGGTTCTTGCCAGCTCAGTAGCAACGGGCCCACCTGCTCAATGCGGCGTCTGGCGGCTGCATCACGAACACATGAAAAAAACTCACTTCCGTTATTAAGGTCATGTGACTTATGGTACAACCCAACAGCCAGGTACTCTTGGGGAGCAGGGCAACGCCAAAGCGTAAGAACGGACGCAGTACGAAGACACAAAACACGGCGACAGCGGAGAATTTCAGGATTCCAGAACTCTCTGACGTCACTGGAAAAACTAGCTACATTTGTAGCATATCATGATATAATTTATTTTCCCGGGCAAGATTTTTTTTTACCGGTATTATCGTGAATGATATGATATGGCCCAGCCCTAAACCATACCCAATTGAAATTTGGTTGCTGTACCCTTCAAGCTCGTCTCCTCGTGAAGCGCTGCATTTCGGATGCATTCTCCTCCAGTGTGTGAAAAAAAGCGACCGTTCATTCTGATTTTCACTTTGCACCGGCAAAGTCGTTGCAAGGAGCCAAATCTGGGGAGCAGGATGGTTGGTAAGAGAAGTTTATTTTGGTCAGGGCAAAAAATTTGGGGGATTCTAGCGTGCTCTCTGAGTGGGCACACAATGGCGTCCACAGGAGCTCAATTCATTTCAGTCAGGTGTCCTCTCTCAGATGCCACAGGACAAAACAGGAGAACTTCACACCGACAAATGCACAGTGCACAACCCTTATGGTTGTGCAGGCTAAGATACCTGTGGACTCTTCCCATGGAGACTGTTTTGGTTGTTGCCAGATACTCAGCTCTTATTACCAGTGATGATCCTGGACATGTAAGAAAGGAGTTAAAGGTAGAAGGAAAGCTGGGAGCGCCGCAGATATTAATGAGAAGATGACCTCAAAGAGGACAACCACCAAATCTATAACTCTGATATGGTTTTTCCTTTTCACGGGCACAGTTGTCATATCAACATTCCCATCAGCCTCTGCTTTGTACTACAGTGGGGAAAATAATTATTTGATCCCCTGCTGAATTTAGGTTTGCTTACTTCCAAAGAAACGAACAGTCTCTAATTTTTATGGTAGTTTAATTTTAATGGAGAGAGACAGAATAAAGAAAACACATGATATGAACGTTATAAATGGATTTGCATGTCATTGAGTGAAATAAGTATTTGATCCCCTACAACCCAGCCAGAATTCTGGCTCCCACAGCTCGGCTGTGTGTCCATGTGGCGCACAGATTACAATCAATTAATCAATTACAGATACTCCTGGTCTCAGCTTGTTATGTGTATAAAGCACACCTGTCCACAGAGTCTCTTCCTTTGCAACCTCTCCACCACCACGGGCAAGACCAAAGAGTCCCCCCTGAGATGTGTGCAAACCTGGTGACCAATTACAGGAAACATCTTACCACTGTGCTTGCCAACAAGGGTTTCTCCACCAAGTCATGTTTTGCTTGGTGATCAAATACTTATTTAACTCAATAACATGCAAATCAATTTCTAACTTTTATGTAATGTGTTTTTTCTGGATTTTTGGTTGATATTCTGTTTCGCTCCATTAATTAAAATGAAACTACCATAAAAATTCGAGACTGATCATTTCTTTGTAGGTGAGCAAACTTCAAATTCATTCAGGGAATCAAATAATTATTTCCCCCACTGTAAACGACTGAGAGATGTCCAGAAATGCTAAACAAATATGGAATAAGTACACTGCAGAAGCATTTAGCACATTTAACACAAAGAACCACAGTGTCTATATGCAGTATATGAGGCTATTTAAATATTTTTGGTTTATTGTGTATAAGGAGCTCTTTCGGCTCACCATTAAAAATTGGTGTGCTCCATTTTGTTATTGTGCATGCTGGCTCACTGTCACGGCTTAGTGGGACAGTAACTGTTTCACCTGTGCTTCTCCTGCTGTGACGAGTCACTTTGTGTGCCTTTAAAAAATAAATCTGTATGGTGAGCACATCCAGTCTGCTGATGAGGATGTTCATTGCAGAGATAACATAAAGCCAAAGTCATACACATACTAGCACAGCTCTTCAAGCAAATGTGTTTTTTTAAACATGCAGATCCTTTTAATAAACACTGTACATAATGCCTGTGATTGAGTGGCCCTGCAGTACACTCACTGTTTTTGTGTGTTTGCCAGGTCCTGTACCGTACGTTAAGTTACAGAGACCGTGTCCCTACAGAAACTGGCACAAACACCCGAGGGGACCGGCGCTCGACGACTGAACCTCCAGAGCGGCCGGCGGACGACCCAGCTGAACTCTCCACGCAGAGCTCGGCCCCCGGGGTGCTGAAGATTTTTGGAGATGAAATCTGTGCCGGTGCCAACTACAAGAGTGTCCTGGCCACGCCGCGTTCTAGTGCACAGGAACTTGTGAAAGAGGCACTTGATCGGTACTCGCTCAACAAAGATGCTGCCCACTCTTACGTCCTGTGCGACGTGATCGGACGTTTCGAGGGAGGGGGCGTGATCGGAGGAGGAGGAGGAGGAGGGTGGCGGACTGAATGCTTGCGAGCGCTGGGGGACAATGAAAAGCCACTGTTGCTCCAAGAGCTGTGGAAGCCCCGAGAAGGACACGCTCGCAGGTTTGAGTTGCGCAGGAGAGCAGAGGTGGAGGAACTAAACGCCAAGGAGAAGGATACCATCACGGCTGGTGAGGAAACACACAAAGAAAGGCACAAACACACACATGCGCAGGTAGTCAGGTACGCACTCAGCAGCTGGTCTAATTCCCTTCCTTTCCTAACGTGTCAAACTCAGCAGAAAAGCACAGCTCGTTAGCTCCTCTGCAGTCTGTGTGTGTGTTTGTGTGTGTGTGTGAGAGAGAGCGAGAGCATGTGTGTGTGTGGGTGTGTGAGGGGAGATGCAGAATAAAACCTTTCGTCATGGTTATTATCCCGTAGACAAGATATTGTGCGAGTGTATGTTTATGTGGAGGTGCTGTGAGGACAAAGTATTTCATTTAGATTTCTATTAGAGGCAGAAGCTCCTGTGCTATTTAACATTTAAAGAAACACACACAGCACAGTGCAGGTGAAGTGCATGGACAGCTGGTCGATTGATTGAGTGAAAGCTGAAGCCTTTAAAACCGGAGGTGCGGATGGGTGTGGGCACTCTGGTGTTTTTAATGAATGACACGTTTGTACTACAGTGACACAGTAGCACTTCCCGTTAAAGCACCTGCACGAAGCTGCGCACACCTGAGCGAGATTCTCTCTATTCTGTAGATTCAGGAAACTCAGGTAAACAACAGTTGTGACTTTATATCTGCAATGCAGCACTATGAAGACTGATCCACACTGTGCCCGTGTGCCGTTGTCGACGCCATGACGTGACCTTTTGTGTGTAATTGGTTTACTGATTGATGAAAAGTTTGCCATTTACACACGCGCGCTCACACGCAGCAACTGTGGTTTTTAGCAGAGATGGAGCAAGTATTTTCAGCCTCACTGTCACACATAGCAGCAACACATTTCTCATGAAGCATGCCAGGGTTTACTGGTTGCTATGTCAACTTATGTGGTGGCCAGAGAGTTGCTTAGTAATCTCCTTTGCCGTTCGTGTATGAAAGCAGTGCATGTTTAAGTCCTGCCCGCACCAGAGGGGGAAACAATTCAGGGCTCTCCGCTGACTTTGTGTGAAGGTGCCTCCTTGTCAATTCTGTCTGCAAGCCAAACGCTGAAAAAATGACTAAAGGCTTCTTTTTGGCTGGATGTACTACCAACAGAGTAAAGAACTCAGAACTATGTTTTTTATAAATATCTTGTAAATGTAGGTTTTCATGAGAAAAATGTGGACAGTGGCAATAAACAATAAAGTGCCAGTGGCAACAAGAGTAGGGAAGGAAACCCCAGCAGACAGGAAGCATTTGGTGACAGTGGGAAAGAAGAACTCCTTTTATAAAACGAAACTAAAAGTTTTAACAGGAAGAAACCTCTGGCAGGACCAGGCTCGGGGATGGGGCAGCCTGCTGTGTCTGGTTGAGGGTGGGGGTTAAATTCAATTCAGGACTTTACAGGGATCCTAACATTTGCTATTTCTTCATGTTCAGGAAGCAGGTTTGTCATTAATAAGTCAAATATCCAAATGTCAGTTTTAGGCAGCTATATTTCTGCATGTTAAGCCAAAGCATTTTGACAGTGTGCACCAAAGTTGAATGTAGATAATTCAGAAAGCTGTGACTGCCAGACCAGAGACAGTACAACAGTATAACAGTATACCCACAGCGACGTCACCCATTATTTTCTTAACTCCTGTTTTAAATGTTGAGCATTTCCACCATTGCAATCTGGGTTACAAAAAATCAGATGTGACGAGGAGGGGCGGGCCTGACTGTGAAACCACATTCTCATTGGCTAACAACTTGTGACTGACAAATCGTTAGCCAATACCACAGATCCTTCCACAGTCCAAAACATGTGTGGGGTTCGGTTAACTGGTGGTATTGGTCATAGATTTGAATGCAAGTGTCAATGATTGACTGGCTCTATGTGTTAGACAGACTGGAGACCTATGGCAATTGAGATAGGCTCCAGCCCCCCGCAACCCTAAACTGAATGGATGGACGGCTGTTCTGAAACCATACATAAAGAGCAAAGGGTGAATCTGACTCTGAAACCATGGACACCACATGCTCATTAGCTAACAACGTGCTGATCATAAGCTGGTAGCCAATGAGCATTACTGTGGATGATCTCCCCTCTGAATCTAAGAATTACCATAAATTACAAAATGAACTTCAAGTTTCATTCAGTGTGACCTAAAACTATTTGTATCATCAGGAAAGTGTTAACTGTGAGCCCAGAGCTGTGACCCGATCTGGCAGAAGGAGTCGCAGGGGCTGCTTCTGGCCATTAAAACAAATGTAGGTTTAAGGCCTTTCCACTGTGGTTTTATTTTGCCACTAGGAAGCTACATCTATCTTTCATACTCTCTAAAGGGGGGTAACTTTATGTCTGAAACGGGCTTAGATAACAGCTAGCTAGACATATTTTTAGGCCATTTTGTTGCAGTTTCGGATACACGTTACATAAGAGAGAGCCATGGTAAATGGACTGGTTCTTATATAACACTTTTCTACTTTACCTGAGCACTCAAAGCACTTCATGCAAGTCTTTTTATGCCAAGTGCACATTCACAGTCCGATAGATGCATTCAGTTTCTTGCCCAAGGATGCTTTGGTACGCAGACTGGAGCAGCCAGGGGTCGATCCACCAACCTTCCAATTAGTAGACTACCTGCTGTACCTCCTGAGCCACAGCCTCCCCATGGTACTCAATCTGCTGAATTGAAATCGTCTATACAGTATATGTGTTTTCATGTCCTGGTGACCGTTGGAAGTTCATATAGATAGCGCTTTAATGACTGCCAAATACGTGGGGAAGATGGCTCCCTGGTGGTGAGACTTACTTCTAGAAAGACTGATATTGTGGCGCTGAATGTTTTCCTCTCCAGTGGGTTTTCAGAGTGGCATTTTTGTGCACTATCTCTAAGTACAGTTGGATAATTGTTTTGGTCAGTAGGTAGACAGTATTCACGCAGACAGTAGCATAAGATCTTTAAAGCATAACGTTGGTGGTTGCTGCTTTGGGAATTTTTCATTTCCACATTAAAAACCTGAGCGAATATATCTGAAAGGTTAGTTTATGCTTGGTTGATGATACATGACATTATTTCCTCATTGTCATAATGTTTTCCACTTTGGTTTGTAAGTTTTTACTAGTGAAAATCGTTTCTCCCATCAAATTATTTGTAAGTTTATTAGTAAAAATACTAAAAACACTGAAAATCTTAAAAGTATGTTTGTCCTTAAACCTTTGCTCATTTTTGATCATTTTCACCGGTTGCAGCCAGCTGAATGCTCATTCAGTAAATAGCTCGTTATCACATCTGAACCCTTCTTTTTATTGGCTAATCACAGATGTGGCTTCTTCTTTGTGACTCTGCCTTTGACACCGAGACTGATGCTTTGAGTGTATCGTTTAATAATCTGTCAGTTGAGGACCTGAGGCATTTGTTTCTCAAATTAGACCCTCTGATCTACGTGTCCTTTTGCTCAGTTGTTAACAGGGACCTCCCGCCTCTCTGTCTGTTCTGGTTAGAGCTCATTTGAGCTGCTCTCAAATGAGTAGTGCACATTTTTGTAAAACAGACAAACAAAAAAAACCACTTTTTACTGATGCACCACACACTTAACTAAGCAAATTTATTGATTCTTTAAGTAGGAAGGTTTTCAGCTGTGTTAACATGATCAGTGAGCATTTTAAACGTATGTCAGATAACACAGCATGCCACTGGAAATACAGACTGTACACCAATGATGGCTACAGCCACCTTTGGCTCAGTGTTAACACTTTGGCCACCGTAATGTTGTTTCAGATCTACTGTGTTTGGATGGAGGGTGGAGTGCTCATTTATCAGCAGGCAACACTAGCAAACAGTTTTTTTGGGGCAGCAGTAGCAGAAAGAGTGTAGAGATCGCCTCAAATTACATTGACTGTGGTGTTTGTCGTAGTGGAAGGAGAGATTGGCCAGTGTAACTCTGTGGCTCAGTGATTTTTATTTTGCTTCAGGATTAAAATTAATAGTCTGTGGTACACACACACGAACTGTGCAATTCATTGTTGGCTTTGCTATTTTACTGGATTTGTAAATAAAGATTATCACCAGCCTCATCCTTTAAAAGAAGTCTTCACTGTTCTTAGGATGGATGGAAAACTGGAACTCAACTCCCCTTCTTAATGTGTCTGAGAACACTTTGTGCGATACAGCTTTATTAACTAATACATATTAATACACATTTTCATTTTCACACTAACCTTTTCTCTGTTGTGTTATAATGCTAATAGAAGTCACACCCTGAAGTCCTCCTGCCTCTGTCTTTAACTCGTCTTTTTTCTCTCCCTCTCTGTGTGTGAGGTCGCATGCCCATGTGTGAAATTTGTGTATTCTCACACACACTTTTTTGAACAGGGGATTGCACTTTAAAGGTACTCCAGGATTTTCGACACATACGTAGCACATCACAGCCAAATTATTTTACTTATCATTAGATGTGTAACAGCTGCAAAACCAAGACTACAAACGTGATACAAACATCTGCCACCTCTTGTTCATCTTCCCATATCATGATACACTGCCGCCCCCTCCGCCTGATCAGTTAGCTATCGTTACATTTCTAATAGATGCGATGCATTAGCTGAGACCGTTTACTGAGCTTCTGTTTAAGGCAGGTTTTGTGTTGGTGTAAACCACATATGTTTAACATAGCTTAACGCCAGATTAAATAAACGGGGGGCACTGCTTTCACCTTTACCGTGTGCTATATTCCTGTTAATTAAAACATCTTTGCAGTTAAATAAGGTGTTTAGTCACCTGACCTGAGTGCATCTCCTCGAAGCAAACTATAAAGTCTTTCACTCCATTCATTATACCTGCACGATGGATGTGAATAAAACTCGTAGCAAAGCACTCGACAGGTGTCAGAGCCCTCTCCATTTCCCCTGCGAGGTTTTGCATACGGCGCGGGTTTTTTTTTCCACTTTAGAAAAATAATTGCGTGAGGGTAAAACATATCTTACATAATAATATAATAATAACTTAATAAGTTAGTTGTGTTGCTTTGTGGTGCAGACACAACTCTACAGCACTCTCTGCATTTGAATTCTTTTTGGTTAGCGTCGCTGGCCCTAACGGTGGACGATAATCTGCTTTGAGGGATGAGCTCTTCACCTTCTGTTGTGCCAAACATTTGAATTTTGCTCTCTCTTAACGTAGTGTTGCATGTGCAGAGCAGCCCAGGAGCTGCAGGGAACAGCTGTGATTGACGCATGGAGGCATGCGGTCAGGAGCTGATTTAGGGAGTGCTTGGTTTTCTTTCGCTTCGCAGTTTAATTGGAGTTGCACGCGATGTTCGTTTAATTGTGAGAAGCCAAAAATCATGATTACAATTTGATTAATTGTGCAGCCCTTTTGATATTGACGCTAATTGGCCGTGCAGTCATGATGCTTATGTTAGTCAGCCATGTGACTCTGTGTGCATTTTTTGTTTCAGTGTCAGTCCAGTCATGATCAAGTAATCATGTCGGCTGTGGTTTCACTCCTCACTTGACTCATTAGGGATTGTTTCTATTAACATTTACTACATTTTTTTTTAGGCAGCGTGCAACAACTTTACTCTTTATTCCCCACTAAACATTAACAGAGATACAAATGATAGAATAGACTAGCGACCTGTCCAGGGTGCACCTTGCCTCTTGCTCTCTGACAGCTGGGATAATCAGCAGCCCCCCGTGACCCTAAACTGGATTATAAGGAAAATGGATGGATGGACCAAACAGTGGATGTAGAGGAATCTTTACACCCCCAATTATCCTTCAGTGGTATACTTTGTCCATTTTTACTGGTTTTCTTCATCTGAGAGCCTGGAGTAGGCATGAGGCATCCCATTGGATATCACTGCACAACATCTAAACAGACCCAAATTAAAGATCAATAAAGGCAACACGCATGCAAAGTTTCTAATGGAAAGTGTAACTAATTTGTCAGTGATGTGTTAGAAGGGAAAATCCTGTAACTCACACCTTTAACTGTGTATCTCTTTCTACTAACTGCTGATACATGAACAGACTCTCTTCTGCATGTATGTCCTGTGTTGTACGGATGGTATATGTGTGTCTGTGTGTGTGTTTGGGGGTGTTTCTGTCTTTGGTGTGGGGGTGTTTTCTCACCTTCCCCCCTCCTAATCCCTCCCACCCTGCTGTAGGGCCCAAAACCCCCCAATTCCTGGCGGCTCTAATGGGTCGGTCTGGGCTGGGCAAACACAGGAGCTCCCCCCTGCGGTGTGGCCGAGTGGTACAGTCCAGCTCTAAAGGTGGGGACTGGCCTCAGGTAGGGTGGCTGTCAGTCATTGCCATGAAGACCACCTCTACCTGCGTCGTCACCAGTGCCACCCCATTACCAGTGATTTAGAGTGTGTGGGTAAATCTGTGTGACCCATCGCATGGCCTCAAACGTCCTCAGACTCAAGCCATGAGGAGCTCAGTTCACCTTTCATTTGGTTCACTGTTGTCAGCTACATGTGCTGATCCATCCAGCACCATTAACCTCATCTGACTTTGACTGTCTCGCTCCTGCCTGGGTTTCTTTTGTTAGTTTCCACTCAGCTCACACATGACGTATGCATTTGTGTTACTAGAGCCTGAGAAAATGCTTCAACCAGACTTACTCAGTTTACCCATCTGTCAAACATACATGTTAACAAAGTGCATACCAGGTTTAAGCCCGCTTTCTCCTTTTCCCCTTCCATTCTTTGCCTCTGCTTCCATTCTTTGCTTCCTTTTCCTCGCTCCTCTTTATTATTCTCCACCTGTTCTCCCTCTTGTCCTTCTCTCTCCCCGCTTGTTCACTTGCTTGCTATTGTTCATAGATATTAATGCCCAGGCTCGTAAGCTCCAGAGGAACAGGGCGAAGGGGACGCTGACCCTGCCCCGATCCAGCAACTCATCCTTCTGTCGCAGCCTCAGCGAGACCAGCCTCAACCAGGTGGGGCCTCCTGCTGAAGATGATTGATTGTTAGTATTTACTGAGCCGTTTTAAAAGTGCATTAAATCTTAAATGCATGGGTGTGCATCCATCTGCAGCTGGGATTGGGAGAGGAGCCCAAGCGTTATTACTCCACCCTGCCAGGACCACTAAGGGGCCGAGAACGTGAGGGGACCTCCAGTACGAGGAGAAAAGAAGAGGGGGGTCAAGGAGGAGGGGTGAAGCACTCTCTGTACCAGTCCCCTCATCTCCTGCTGCTTCAGGGATACAATCGGCAGGTGGGCGATACTGAAAAGGTACTTGCGTCCTCTCAGAGACCTCTGGTGTGTCTGATTTTGTGATGTTTATTGCTTTCGCTGTTACAGGACTGCCTGGTTTACCTGCTGAACAGAGAGCAGCACACAGTTGGTCAGGAGACTCCCTCAGCTCGCCCCAACATCTGCCTCTTTTCCCCCGACATCCTGCCACTCCACTGCCGCCTACGCCGGGTTCCCGCACCCCGTCGCCACGCCAGCAACAACAACAAAGGAGAAGATCCCGGGGAGAGTCAGCGATTCTGCGTTGCTGTTGAGCCCGTGCTCAACGCCACAGTCCTGGTGAACTTTTCCCGCTGCGAGCGCTCCACCACGCTGCGCCACGGTGACCTCCTTTCCTTTGGAGCACATTACATCTTTCTGTACAAGGACCCCACAGGTTCTAAGCCGCTACCTGCGCAAACCTTGGCACGCCTTCGCACGCTGGGACAGCTTTACGACACTGGGGTGGAGGAGGGAGAGGGCGGGACTCAGACTTGTAAGATGTGCGGCTCCGTGCTGAAGGACAGAACAGCACAGGTGTCGAGCGCCCCGGCAGCCAGACGCGGTTTCAAACCTCACCTGGTAAAACCCCGCAGTGTCGGGACGTCAACAGGAGGGCTTCTTACTGTGTCTGGGGGTGATGGAGGAGGAAGAGGAGGAGGAGGTCAGAAAAGGAGGCTACAGCTGGAGTTTGACCAGGCTCATGAAGATCAGCTGTTAAACAGGATTTTGTCTCTCATAGAACCTGGAGGTCAGCAGCCTGATTTACAGTATTATAAAGATTATAAGGCATAAACCAATTTTCTTAATTGAGGGATTCTGTGTTGCAATTAAACTCATTTTCTAGCAAAGTTACAAAACACAAACATACTGTTTACATTCAGTTCTTGTTGTTCTTTTCCCAGAATGTGAGATTTTTGCTGTGCAGTAAATAAATATCCTACTGCATACAGATCATAAACGGTGCCAATGAAAACGAGATTTGCCCACGTTACTCTTGATAGACCTTCCAGCTCAAAGTGAAGTGAAACCTCTAAACGATTAAATGTATTTTCAATAACTCGTCCTCTGCTCAGGAGATGACCACAAGCTGACGCCTGCCTACCTGCTGTGCATGTGCATACAACACTCCGCCTCGACATTCCCGCCCGGAAGTTTCGGAAAACTGCTGCTCAAGATTGTCCGGCGAATCCAGAGCATAGCATGGGTCAGTTTCAGCTTCTCTGTCTCTCTCTGTGGTCTCTCTGGCCACATGTGGAGAGTAACCGGTGAGCCATGTCAGGTCGGGGGAATTGTTAAACAGGCTGGCGTATCACATGTTTTGTACCGTGTTACACTCCAGGCATGCACAGTTATCTGTTTTAACTAAACCCTGTTGTGTTTGTTGTTTGGCTTTCACAAAACCTCAAAGCTGAAGAGTTTCACCCCCTAAAGCGTTTACACTTGGCAAGGTGCTCATCTCATCAAACGCTGCTCCTTTTGTTCCTCCAAACACACTTTTGTAATTATTTCTAAAGGAATCAAATTTACCTTCATCTGCTCTCGTCACTCGTTTCCAAAATGGCTCCGGTTTATCCAGCATCGCCCGAAAAATCAGTGCCAACTTATCTGACTTTTAATACTGGACAGTGGACTTTTTTTTTCCCCATTTAAACAGAATGTAGGAAAATGTCTAACGGCTCCCTGATGCAGCTCATCTTATGACTTTAGTCGGTAGTTGTTGGACTAAAGCCACACTCATTAAAAAATAACAGTACTTCAGTGTGAAACAATGTTTCCTGAAGGTTTATGTTATATTGAAAGTGTAAAATTTATATCAGATGAGGCGGCCAATTGCTGCTGTAGAGCACTGCAGGAAGCAGTCTTTATTCAGTTCATTGCTGTTGGTACAACAGGAGGTGTGGCTGTTTTTTTTCTCTTAATTTTTTGAATTAGGGTGATTTTATATTCGGGCCAGTAGAGCATGAGGTCATTATCAACATGTGAGTTTGTAAATATGATAGTGGTGTTACTTCTTTCTGTAGGTTAGCAAAAGCGTCATGAAGTGGGCTGCTCCTACACACTCTCTAAAAGTTTAATGAGAGCTTAATTGTTCTGTGTGTGTGTGTGTGTGTGTGTGTGTGTGTGTGCGCGCCCTACAGGAGAAGACAAAGGAGCTGGCGCAGAAGCAAGCTCAGCAGTAAGTATCACTTTCCAGCTCATGTTAAAAAAATGAAAGCTGGTGGGCTCGTGTGCCTGCGTTTTATTTCACTTACAGCTGTTTTCACACATGAACGTAAGCCCTGACCTTTTATAGACTTTTCCAGAGCATTGTTTTGAAGTTACTGGTGAATCAAAGAGCAGGACTGTATATAATATTTGTCATTGGCAGGAATAGTTATTAAATGATCTTTAACCTGTCATAAACCAGTACGATGTCCGACTGTGCCTGTGTGAGAACAGCACACCGCTCTGCGAGCGAGCGGCCATCCTGTGTCTTGCCTCTAGTCAGGCAGCTCCCTCACCTAAACCAAACTGAGTTATTTTCCACAGTGAGAATGCATCTGAAGCAGACCATCCTCTGCCATGTGCCGAAAAACATCAGCTCTGATATTGTCCAGAGCTGATGTGTGAAAGCGGTTTATATAGGCATGAGCATTGTGTCAGGAAGCGTACCTAACTGTGTGCAACCTGTCTCTGCGTGTCCGTGCAGCCAGGACCCGGCCTCGCTGTCTCTTCTCAACATCTCAGACCTGGTCCCAGACCTGCAGACCATTTTCTTCTGGATGTCCAACTCTATCGAGATCCTCTACTTTATACAGCAAAGAGCACCAGCGTACACACACAGTATAGAGACACTGCAAGGTACACACACACACACACACACACACACACACACACACACACACACACACACACACACACACACACACACACACACATACTCAAAGTCAGAATGAGGAGTGTGGAAACAACGTGGCTGAGGCGTCATTACTCACACTGACATGCAGTAGATACTGACACAGCTACAGCCCTCCCTCTCCCTCTCACTATATATACATCTTAAATGTGTCTCTCTAGGGTCAAAGGAGTCGCTGCTATCGGCGACCATATCAGCCAATGAGGAGGCTATGACAATCCTGGAAGAAGTAATCATGTACACTTTCCAGCAGTGTGTCTACTATATCACCAAGGTAATCTGTCAAGCCAGCAGCGGTGCCATTTTATTAATGAGCATGAAGGTTTTTATTGTTTTTTTAAATTGAGCCAGATGAATAATAACAGACTCTTGTTCACACACACTCTTGAAAATGCACAGTGAATGCCTAGATCATGTAAATTATCCTGTAATTCAGATCACCTTCATCGTCACATATTTTTCTCTTCTCTTGTGTGTGTGTGTGTGTGTGTCCAGGCTCTTTATGTGGTGTTACCGGGTGTGTTGGACTGTAATCCATTTCCACTCGACAGCTCTGAGCCCTGCTGGAAAGGAGGCGTGGGGTTTCCTGAACCTGTGCGAAGGGTCTTGCAGGTAAGGATGTGCGTTGTATCGT
The DNA here is from genome assembly GCA_034780415.1 of Cichlasoma orientale. Classification (NCBI taxonomy): domain Eukaryota; kingdom Metazoa; phylum Chordata; class Actinopteri; order Cichliformes; family Cichlidae; genus Cichlasoma; species Cichlasoma orientale. The sequence goes on from JAVDPK010001485.1 coordinate 279,966, forward strand.
ACAACTTCAGGTTTTCAAGGTCATGAAAAGTGAATTTATTCAAAAAGTCGTCATAAAGTGTCAGGGACTGTGGTCAGTAATGTTTATTTTCAGAGTTTTTGCACATAGTAAAATTACAGTTTAAGTCAAATAATAAAGGTGACAACACCAAATGCTGTGTTTCCCCCCTCGAGGTGCTCTGTCAGGCCTTTGCTGCAGCCACCTTCAGTTGTTGCCTGTTTTTGGGGCTTTCTACATTCAGTTTTGTATTTAATTGCTTTCGCAGTTTGCTTTCGTCCATTATCCATTTGTACTGTGGAGCATTGTCTGATCAGTTTTGCAGCCCTGCACACTTCACAATTCATCCTGCTACTTGCCATAATGTTGCCTCCACCGTGTTTGTCGGATAATGTGGTAGCTTTGGATCATGAGCGCTCTCTCTCCCCTTCTGCATACTTTACTCTGCTCATCATTCTGGCACAAGTTCATCTTGGTTTCATTTGTCCAAACTCTGCAGGCTCCTTTAGATATTTTATGCTGAAGTCTAATCGGGCTTTCCCATTCTTGAGTGAGTCCATGAAGGCGTGACGTGATGGTAGACTTTGGCAATGATACATATACCTTCTTAAGTGTTCTTGACTTGGTTAGATGTGAAGTTTTTTTTCTTAACCATGGAAATAATTCTGCGTTTATCCACTTCACTTGTCTTCCGTGGTCTTTCAGGCCTTTTGGTATTGCTGTGCTGTCCAGTGCCTTCATTATTTTAGGAATGTACCAGATTATTGATTTTACCACTCATTTTTGCAGCCTCTCTGATAGATTTATTTAAGTTTTTCAGCCTCTTTCACTTACATCAACATATCTTTGGACCTCATATTGAGCATTAGTTCAACACCAGATCTTTCATCTGCATTTTTTTTTTTAAATAAACAGTAAACAGGCCTCACCTGGCCATGAAACTGTATATAAAAAAAAAACTTGATTCCTAAACAGTTAGAGCAATACTTTAATTAAACCCCTTGAATTAATGCTGCACTTCAATCACATATTAATTGCATGATTTAAAATCCCCTGTGGTTGATTTTATGCGTCTTTGTTCAAATGCTCATGGACCCAACTGTAGATGCTTACTTATACTGTAGTTTAAGCTACAAAAGCAACAGCAAAGACAATGAAATGTACGCGTGTGTGTGTGTGTTTGTTTGTGCAGGTCTTTCAGAGCGCGCAGGAGCTTTTGCAAGGCTACCAGGTTCACCCGGAGATCCAGGCTCAGATGTTTGCTTACCTCTTCTTCTTTTCCAACGTGTCACTGTTTAACCAACTGATGGACAAAGGTAGAGAAAAAAGCATGCATGCGCACACACACACACACACACACACTTTCATTAGACCTCCCTCCAGGTTTGTACAGTTGTGAATGTATATGAGAGAGAGACAGCGAATGAGACTGTGTCCTTGTCAGCATTTTGACAGGGGACTAACCCAGATTTGTCCTCAATGCCCTTCTCCTATCTGCATTCTGTTTCTCCCCCTCCTCTTCCTCTTCCCCCTCCTCCGTCTTGCCTTCCTCCTTTCCATCTGGCCATCAGGGGGTGAGACAAAGAAGAGTAGAGGTGGGATTGGGTGGAGGCGAGAGAGAGCAGATAGAGCAGGGGAGGAGTGAAAAGGGGCAGAGTGAAGGGTAAAGGGCTGGAAGGTCATTCAGTTGTTGTGATGACTTTGCTAATAGGCTCTTACCTTTTTTAAAAAAGGAAAAAAAAAAGTCATTTAGTGCCAGCTATATCTGCATGACAGGCCACCTATCCTCGCCCCCACTTTATATCTTTTGTCTTACACACAGGGACACATACACACACTCAAATACATGCCATATGTCTTCATTAGCTGGTGGAAACAGGAGAGATCACATGTCTGGCAAAGGCAGAAGGAGAAATACCTTTAATACATGCAGGGGCTACACCGTCCCCCCCCCATCCGCCTCCCTCTCTCCCTCTCTGTCTGGCTTTCTCTCTGCCTCACTCCCATTTTTGTCGCTCATTGATATTTCTCTACTGATGGTGTCCATGGTAACAGCGAAGTGAGTTTGTAGCAGGTAACGCTGACGTTTGCACTGGGTGCTCCGCAACCCACACACACACACACACACACACACACACACATACATTCATAGTCGTTCACAATCAGCTCAACATTCAGAAACCCTATATTCAGATTGCTTCATAATACAACTGAGGAAAAAAGAAAAGCAAGATTAGCAGATATAAAATGGGGGAGGCGCTCATTGTATTGCAGTGAAACGTCACACCGCGCTAACAGATCACAATAATTCTCATTTTTGTTGTTTGCTTGATTTTCGAGTGTACAGTGACTTTTCTGCATTTGTAAAAAGCCGCTGCAAAGACTTATAACACCTTTTGCCAGGAGGTTAAGAGATGTCTGGTCAGTTTGCAGTGCCTCTCACATAGATTACTGTATGCCTAGACATAAGCCTATTACAGGGGAGGGTGTGTGTGTGTGTGTGTGTGTGCATCCAAAGCATATGGCACAAGTTATGTGTGCGCGCAGTCAGCAGATAATGCTACCAGTTCACTGTCTGCCTGAAGCTTCCTGTCGTGTGTTGCTTGTAGAGATTTTTCGGGGACGTGCTCAGTTTATTCCACCCTGAGCACGAGTCTGTAGCACCAAGTGCTGTCAATTAAAACCATCAGTTCCTTTGTTAGAATCTTTTGCTGGTCTTGTGCTTCTTGTCTGACACGTAAACCTTTTTTGCAGGTTTATTTTTAACTTAGTCACAAGAAAAAAAAAATCGTTTTTGCAAGCAAAGAGCATTTTATTAACCCTTTTAAAGCCTGAAAAATTCCAATTTATTGAAAGTGGAGTGTTTATTGAACCTTCTGATAAATAAAAAAAAAGAAATCAAATATTAATATCCATATATGAGTATTAATTTGTTACATGAATCTTTTTTTTGCATATTATTGCTTTAAAATGCTGCCTCACAGCAAGAAGGTCCTGGGTTTGAATCCACCATTTGGCCAGGATCGTTCTGTGTGGAGTTTGCATGTTCTCCCAGTGTTTGCGTGGGTTTTCTCCCACAGTCCAAAGACATGCAGTTTAGTGGGTTTAGGTTAACTGGTGATTCTAAATTGCTCATAGCTGTGAATGGTTACCTGTCACTCTGTGTTAGCCCTGTGACAGCCTGTTGTGTATCCAAATTGTTTAAAAAAGCTGCAGGCAGATTGAATGATAAGAAAAGCTGATCGGTTGTGTCAGTAGGAAGGTTGAGAAAGAAAAGTTGTCATTAGTAGAGGCTAGTATATATACTATATTTTGCATTTGTGTAGGGGGGGGGGGGGAATGTCTCC
>JAVDPK010001485.1:292824-313231 GCA_034780415.1 Cichlasoma orientale
CCCCCCCCCCCCCCCCCCCCCCCCCCCCCCCCCCCCCCCCCCCCCCCCCCCCACCACTGAAATACCAAAGGCTATAATTTTAAAGCAAAACTAACAATGTCTGTAAAGTGAAATGAAATGTTTGACAAATTGAGTTTCGTTGTCCGGCCTTCGTGCTGGAGGGATGATCCAGCCTTGATCGAGGCGCTCTGTGACTGAAGTGAAATTAAAGCTCATTCTAAAGGCTGCCAATTTACAAACAGGCAAACTGAGTTATGGTAAAGCTTAAACTCACCTTAATCTCGATTCAGAGCAACAACTCCTTATGAAGCAGGTTTTATCACAGCAGCATAATGTTCAAAGTTCAGCTGTGCCAGTTATCAGCGCGTCTGTATCAGGTGTGAGACGGGATCATCTCATTTCCTTTGATGAGGAGCCAGCGTAGCCTCCGTTAAAGGAGGTAATAAAGGAAGCATGGAGCCACTTTTCCTTCATCATGTAGAGACCGGCTGCCTCGCAGATACTTCACTCGGGAGTCTTCCCCGGCAAAGGAATCAGCTCTACATGGGTGACCCGACCTACCGTAACCACCAAACACAGCAGAGCATCCCATGGTCAGCACCTGCTAGCTTCCTGTCCTGACACACCTTTACATCTGGTAATTTTTTTCTAGATTTTTAACTAGCTGGTTGATTGCACTGTAGATTAACAGGCCAGTTCTTTTTCTAATTAGTCATAATGATGAGGCTGTTAAAGTGGGAAAACTCTGGGGAGAAAAACAAAAGAAACGTTTCTTTAAAGGTCACAAACCCAGAGACAGAGTTTAAATCATCGAACCCTGAATCAGGGAGGGAACCAGCAGATATTTGTCAGTTTTACTTATACCATAAATTTACTGATTGTTTCAGCAGTTTGAAGCTTGTTGTTTTCCTGTTATTGTTCCTTTCACCCCCACACACACCCACACCCGCGCACACCCACCCACCCACACACACACTTAGTTTCACTCAGCTTTTGTTTCTTTTCATTTGTTTGCAATAACATTTTACTTCTGTGCATTTCGAGGTTTGTATGACATTGATCTCATGCATGTTGACTTCTGGTCATTATTTATACTGTTAACAATGATGGTCCTTCACAATAAAGACTGTTGGATACTCGAGCTTTGCTGATTGCTGCAGACTGCAGTTTCACACATGCTGGCCGACTCTTTCTCACAGGAGAGAGAGGACAACGCAAAATGTAAGTCAATGAGGAATTTTAATTTGTGCTACACATTTTAACAAATCACAAAAACAGGAACATTTAAAAATACATATACTTCTCTATTTCCAGAATGTTTACGTATTGATGACTGCTGTTTTTTACACATAGCAAAATATTTTTTCTCTCTTTCCAAAATAAGAAAAAATACCTTCTGAAGAGCTTTGTCATTTAGCAGATAGAGCAGCATACAATCATTACGCATTTCCCCCCCTCTAATAATGTGCAACAACAATCACTGAATACCTGATTCCCAGCTATAAACGAGGCCTGTGTGAGGACATTTGGAAAAAGCTAAAGGCAGAGTGAGGATGAGAAGAAGAGAGCAGGAGTTTTGAAAGTGTTAAAGAAAATCTAATTAACGCGGCGTCTGTGGCAGGAATTGCCGACAGCTTGATGCCTCTGTGGAGACTGAGAAGACGAGAGACTGCTCGGTGAGGAGACCGGGAGGGGGAGGCAGAATAAAACTGTAAAATTAATTTAGGGAAACAAGAAAGCAACAGTGGTGAGCCGAGGACAGAAGATGCCAAAAGTACCGTACAGAATGAAAGAAAAAGACGAGCACAGTTGAAATTTGTGGTCATGTGTTGGTCCCGCCCTTCCCCTGAAAAAACTGATACAAGCCTACCGATGCAGCGTAACTGTCACCGCTGTAGTGTCGCCGATCATCAGCTGTTAAAGCACTATGTTACTCTAAAAATGGTAAAGCTGTCTAAAGGTTAAAATAAAACGACAAAATGTAGAAATATTTAAGGCTTTAAGGATTATTACAATAATGCTTTTCTGTGCTAAGACAATCAAAAAAAAAAAAATAAAAAGTACGCACAGGCTGCTCCATTTCTCCTTTTTACTGCTACTGAAACAAGACAAAAAATTTTTTTAAACAATCAGTTTGTCTACATTAGGTTAGCTCCACTTCAATCAGCTCCGTATAGTTGCCCGTTTTTTCCTTCTCTTCCGCCCGAACATCCTCCTGAATCAGAGGAGCCTCGCACTGATAAACCACACTGGACTGAAGTGAAGCAAAAACTGCAAACTGGTGGTTTATCATACCTGGATTTCCTCGTATCTGTTCTCCAAAAACAACATGCCATTCTTTCTTTGTGTCTTTTTTCTTTTTTGCTTTAAAGCAAAGCCAAGAACAGAGACGTCTCACATTCTGCTCTTGGCCTTAAAATTAATGTCTGCCTTTTCTTGTCTGAGACCGCTCATTTAATGTCTTCTGTCTCACTTTATCCTTGGAAGATAGTCTTATGAAGAGTACAATCATATTCTTTAAGTCTCCCAGGCCTTATCAACCTAGTGCAGGTATGTGTAGCTAAGTCCTCTCTAGCCTTCTGCCCACGACTGTATGAAACGACACGATTCATCAACTCTAAATTATCACAGCCCTTTCTGTGGATGCAGGCCTTTCACATCTCACATTCCCTGGTTTTACATCAGACAGTGACTCTAATCAGAAGCGCAGGAGATTTGAGTTCTTTGGCCTGAGAGTGATCAGTGATGCATCGGAGATATCCAACATTCACACAGTAAGAGTAGTGCTGAAATGATTTTTTTTTATTATATTTAATAACCTTATTTCTCTGAATTGTCAGTGAATGATAGATTACATTTAATAAAAAAAAAAGTCCTAAAAGATATTCTTGCGTTTTTAAATTTCAGCACAAATTTGAAAGGTTTCATCTATTTTTGGAGCAAAGAATTGTTCTTACAATTTAATTCCCTTCTGAGAGACTGCCTGTCGGCCGTGTCGGTTACAGTCGCATCAAATGAGTAAAAAAGGCGACGAGTTAAGGGGATGATAGAGAGGCTGTCCACTGGGTACCTGGTGAGAAGCCCTGAGTTTTACTGCCTAGCGTCATGGGTTTGTGATGCCATGGCAACAATGACAGGCTGCTGGCCAGGTGTGACTTGACGCTGAGCAGATTCAGTCCCGCTCTCGTCCTCCATCTTTGGCCGCTTGGCCTGGGGCTCGCCTGGTTGTCCAGCTAAAGTTTCTGCACTGGGCTGTCTGCTCACCAACACAGGAGGGGAGCTGGAGGCCTGAGCGGCCAAAATCTGCAGAGGACTACTCAGGCCTGGACAGGATAAAAAAAAAGAAGATAATGAGAAAAGTAGTTAGCTCACCACCAAATTCAAATAAATGTTTTTCTTCTGGGCTGTTAGTTTCTCTCTAGAATTTTTTGTTGCCCATTTTTGAATTTGAAAAATGCTAAATGGACTGGTACTTATATAATGCTTTTCTACTTTAATTGAGCACTCAAAGCGCTTTTTACTACGCGCCTCATTCACAAAGCACTTATCTAACATGCACGCACATGCTAGATAAGGTGGTGAAGGGTTCGATATCTTGCTCAAGGATACTTCTACATGTAGGATGGAGGAGCCGGGGATCAAACCGCTGACCTTTTGATTAATAGCACGTGACCCCGCACTCCCTACTGAACCACAAACACCGAGCTGTCTGCTGTAAAGATGTCTGGCTTCTTTTGAATATGATGGCACATTGTGCCGCTTAAAACACAAAAAATGCTTTGCAAAAAGTATTAGTTAAACTCAGCAATGTCTCTTTGCAAAAATCTCTCTCTCTACCGTTGTTTACATCCCATCACGAGCACAAGACTCAGAGCACACTTCCTCCTGCGGAGTGAGAAAACAGTTCCTACATAAATAAATAATGCTCATGACAAAGCAGATTTTTTTTCCCCTTGAGTAACCAGGTCATAACTAAAAAAAAAACCAAACACTTTTTTGAGTGCATCTACTTAAAAAAAAAAAAAAAAAGATGAACATCTATTAAAAGAAAAGAAAAAACATTGAGTGTGAGGTGAACTGTCCCTCTGAGAAGTTGAAGAAGTGACACTTAAACTGCCGTCCATGTTGACTTATGATATTTCAACCTGGATGGCAGTCACTGCCAGGGAAGGATAAAAAAAAAAATCTTCTTACCAGATGCATTAGCAAGGCTGGTTGCTGTGACAACAGCAGCAGTGGTGTGTTTGCCATTCTGGGTAATGGGGCGAACAGGAAGTTGATGTAAACCTGGGGTCAGATTACGTCCTTCCCCGCCCTGCACCGCACTCTCCACAGTCTGGATCACTCGCTCTCTGGTCAGCTGTGCTTCTGAGGGCAAAACATATGATCCAAACATGTAAACCCGTCAAAGATGAACAATATCTGTCAGATAATCTGGTTGGCTTGGGTTGTTTTATTTTGCAGCACACCTTTTTACGCAGAAATACCAATGCAGCGATCAAACATTTGTGTCTCTCAAAATCCTGATATAATGAGCCACAAAACACAATTTCATATGGATTTCATAACCCTTATACCAAACAAAGCCTCGTCTCTGCAGGGACAGTGGTGAACCTGTCTGACTGTACAGCTAATGGAAATTAGCACCAGTAATCTCAGAGATATTTGTGTTGTGTTTTAATCCTGCTTCACACACATCTCTACACCTCACAAGACAATATGTTCATAGTTTAGGTTCGTGCCAGCTACACATGTTACAAAAATTTGCAGATTTGTGCAACAAAACTGGACATAAAAGGAAAGAGGCAAGTATTCACAACACTGGACAACCAAGCGTGTGGGAGCTTAAGATGTGGACTGTGACAAGCCCACAACATCTTTAAAGATTCAAAGCTGAAGATCAGCAGAGAAGCCTTTCTGTGTATTGTGTTACGATGGATTGCATCACGCAGAGAAAGCATTTTAAAAATAGATCCCCATGACAATACCTCTGAGATCACAGTTGCCCTCTACTCCTCCAATAGCAGGGGCGCTGTACCCATTTGGAGGGATGCTGGTAACCACACGCACCATGGTGACAGAGGGCTGTGAGGAGCTGTGGAACACATGGATGGGCTGGACTTGGCCACTGCCACCTGGAACCAAAGCAAGGGCTTTCCCCGAGCCTGCGGACAGTGCTGTAGGATGAGTGGGAGTGGCCATGATGACAGGCTGAGCGCTGACTGGGGAGCCTGTGTAGAGGCAGACAAAAATGATTTCATCTCTTTTAGGAAGCTCTTCATGTCTGGATCTTGGATGGTCATGGATTTTGTTTGCATGCATACCTGGGGCGCTTTGTGAATACCTGTACTCAGGTACAGATGCCAGTTTGCTAGCCAGCTGTTCGTGATGGTCGTGGGGGATGGGAGAGCCCTCCCTGCTCAGACATTCAGGAGTCTGCAGCCCGCTTGACGGAGAAAGAAGTCCCTGGTGGGTCGGGGATGCAGGAGCACTCCTGCATGACAAAATACAGAAAAAGAGAAACAAAGTAACTAACCAACAGATTTTTAGTAACACATGTAGAGCTCCTCATTGTCAGCACCCTCTACTGAATCAGGCAACCTCAAAACCGGACTTACTTTGTTCTGTCCAATCAAATGATTGCAAGGAGCAGAAGCAGAGAGAAGGGAGAAAGGGTTAACTGAATCACACGAGTGTCTGTGTGCGCAACTAAAGGTCACTGATGGCCCACTGAAGAACCCACCTTGATGACAGAGGTCCAAATGGGGTCCTAAAGCAGGCCACTCCTCTTTGCCGTCTCTTCCTGAAGGCTTGCTCCACCAGCTTGGCCTCAGAGGCAGAATCCAAACGCCAAAAACTTCCCTTCCCTGGTTCATCCTGAGAGCGTGCCACTTTCAGGAAGTAGCGGTTCAGAGACAGATTGTGCCTGATTGAGTTCTGGAAGAGGGGAAACTTTGTGTCACTGGACAGAAATATTTGTTTGAAAGAGTGTGTCACAGAGATTGAGCAAAGACAAAAAAAAAAAAGTTTTTCTTCCCAACTTACTCAAATAAAGTTGTATTTCGAGAAGAAAAAGAGGACTTTACCTGCCAGCCCTTGTCTGCAGTGCGGTAGTAGGGGTAGTGTTTGGTGATGTAGGCGTAGATACCACTGAGAGTCAGCTGCTTGTCTGGGGCCGAAGAGATGGCCTGGACAATCAGCTGTGCATAGGAATAAGGTGGCTTGGACTCATCCTGGTCAAAGAAAAGAAGCACGTCTAAATAAACATGCATTTAACTATCATACTGTACTTTTTTCTAAAGTTAAATATTAACAGGCAATTTCTTAGAAGCCATCAGGACTGGATGTTTACCCTGGGACTGTCGCCACCAGCTGACTCCCCTCGCTGCTCACTTCCCCCACTTCTCGGCTCAGCGATACTTCGTCTCTGCTCAGAAACAGCCTTGGCAGCATATTCAGCTGCTAACTGGAGGTCAGAGGTGACGTTGCGTCCGTAGCGATACCCTGATGACCCTGCCCCGCGCGGACTAGCTGGACAGGAGTTAGGAACACTAGGAAGACAGAAATAGAGGAAAGAGTCTATTTTACACAAGGTTACAGATATGGTTTCAGGGTACATTAAAAATAACCTAAACAAAATGACAGCATTAATCTTGGTCTAAAAGGATGTGCAGGCAGTACGATGCTTGTAATATCTATTTCAGACACAGACTCACATTAAACAGAACAATTGTAATTCATCATGCGGGCAAGACAAGAGATTTTTTTTTTTTGATAATTACATTAACACATTCTAGGAGAAGTTAACCTCTTAAAACCCACCGCTGGCTACCCAAATGATTTTCATGACTCTCCCAGTTTAGAGTTAGGTTGTTTTTCAGCCAAATGCTGAACAAGCTTTATCTGTGAAATGAAGTCCCATGCAAGCATTTTTGGCCTCAAGAGTTTTTCCAGTTGGGTTAAAAAAGTTATTAAGAAGTAGTTTCTGTTATCCTAACACTGATACCAGTGGATGGAAAGCAGTCAACTTATAGCAACCAATAATGTGTCAAGACTGTACCCTGCTATGAATGCCCCCTAAAGACTGTGAAAATTTGACAGGTCAAACATTTCCAGGTTTAATTAGAGTCATTAATAAATCCTCACACTTTAAAGTGAAAACAATACCATAATTATGTTGGAGTGGGGAATAAAGACTACATGACTTAACAGTGTGAAGTATGAAGGTCTGTTCAAGCCTACCATTTTTAATCTTCATTTTGCTTCTAGCATTTTACTGAACAATTCATGTAATTGGAGGATAGTGAGCAAAATGCTTATTTACAATTTCTATGAAATCTTAATAGGACTGGAAAATAAGAATCCACACCTTACAGTACGGTAAAACTGATTATTTTTGGTACTTCCTACTAAAATAAAAATAATGACACAAAAGAAGAGAAGTGTATTAACTGTAATGAAATGTTGTTGATGGGCACTGCACGTCGTTCCCAGTAAACTTTAAAGCAATTCTACGTTCACAGGCATTTTGCAATAAAATCCTTTCACCATATAAATCGCGAATGTAGTGTCTAAAAAGATTTATGAGCCTGACCGATATTAAACGCAGGCCGATATTAAAGGCCAATATTAGTTATTTATATATATACATATCTGTACTGGCATTTATAAAAGGCCAAAAAATAAAAGTAAAAAGTAAAAAAAGAGATGAGAAAAAACACCCTTTAACCGTGTTATGAGTATTGATGCTGCATAGTTTCTAAACCAGAGGGCACTCTGCAGTTTTAACTGCCACAAACACAACCAGCTGATGTGAGAAGAGTCGGGCAGTATAAACAAATAATCTACAACTTCTTATGAATAAAACAAGTTTATTTTTAAACTGCATTGTCATAATTGTAGTGAGGACTCATAAATAACTACACATAACAAATGTTCTGAATGAAAGAAAAAAAAAATCTGCCAATAAATCGGATTATTAAAATCACCAAATATCGGTGGCAGTATCGGCCTTAAAAATCCTACATTGGCTGGGCTGTAAAAGACTTTCCCTTACACACAAGAACTACAAAAAAATAAAAATAAAAATCCCAAGCACAGCTCCATGGTGTTAAAAATGCAACGTGATCACAAAACGCACAACAAGCATAAATGCATTAATTATTAACTAGGTGTTATCTGCTGCTGTTGAGAGAGAGAACACAAGGAAAACCCAGTAACTTATCACACAATACACACCTGCTTCTGTTAGTAAAGTAAACAATGGTTTCTGGGAGAGCCAGTAAGCTTTGATTTGCCTCTAGCAACAGAGAGCCACGGATACAGAGAGTAACACACACAGAGGGGGAGAGCGAGTATGTTTGTAGTTTGTGGCTAGACAAACTATGCTGCAGGCTCAGTGCTGAAAAATGAATAAAGATGAACAGAAACATCCAATGCTGCTCAGGATCTCCTTAAGTATAAAAACACTTAAATGTGTGTCTGTCAGTCTGCTGAAACTTTGTGGTGTGCGCCTCTATGAGGGAGCAAGGGTCGACTTTGCTTTCCCCCGGACACTCTTAAAGCAACCATCCCCCCGCGGGGCATGTGCACGAGGGCCAGCAGTACAAGAGTGCATGCTGGCAGAGGAAGGATAATGTTTTTTTATTCTTCAGTTGATTTAAGTTGCCAAACAGGAAAAGTGACTCTAAGCACCCTGTAAGTGGGACCACGTGCTTTTACACAATACTCTTCCGCTGTACATAGTGGTATGTAGGTACTGGTGGGGAAGGTGGCTCAACTATGTGCCCGAAAAAGGCCACGGTGAGAGTGGCGCAGAGATATATGAGCGAGCGTCTTTACTCTGTGTCTGTAGTGTGTCCATGTGCAAGAGAACAGGAGCTGAGGGCTGAGTGGGAGGGGCAGGGGGCTCTGAAAAGGAAACCACTAATGGACGGGAAAAACGGCCCACAGGCAAAACAATCTGCCCGGGTAGCCAATTGCACGCCTCGAAGCTGCAGCATCCCATATAAGGCAAGCGCACACGCGCTGACATTGGTGGGGATACATGATGCAAATGCAGAGGGAGACCACCAGAGGGCACGCACAGCTCCACCGAACAGTCGCACATGTTGTGTATATTTACAGAGCAGAGATTTTTCAAACGTGTGCCATCACAGCCTATTAAACCAAAGCTGCTCTCTCTTTCTCAACCCAAACACTAGCACATGTTCAGCTAGAGTGCATGATAGCAGTACACAATACACTACTTCACAAAAAAATAAACTGATAGCTCATACATTCTGATCAGCCTAAAACTTTCACTGTATAATAGGTTTTACTTGAAATGGATCCTCCTCTTTCACTGATATCATTTACATTTAAACAGCAACATTTAATTCACCTATTAAAAAGGATTTTTTTTTTATTTATTTATTTTTTGCATTTATTTTTATTCTACTTGGTTACTGTCTTCTATTTCTTTGACATTTACTATCTTGTGTACTTGTACTATCGCTTGACCTCTTCCAAGACATTTGTTTTATTTGTACTATCTGGTTAATTGTAATTGTTCAAATTAAAATTCAGTGCTGCAGCAAACAGAACTTTTCCATTACAGACTACAAAAAAAAAAATCTGCCCAATATTTTGAAAAATGGTCTATATGTCAAAAAAGTCCAAAAGCAACCACTGACATTTCCAAAATAATAAAATCTAAATGCTTCTTTTGCTTAACCCAAAGCCTAAATGTACAGATATCCATTTTACTGTCACATAAAAATAAAAAATAACCAAAAATCTTCTAATTTGATCTAAAGATTTTTCACTGGAATGAGCAAATGTTGCCAATTTTCTGTCAGTAAAATAATATCGTGCCGAACACATTCACGTTACACATGTAAGACCCCTGGTTTGAGACCGGGCGGAGACAAACAAACTTATTAAGCTACATAAAACCGTGCTGCCAAGAAATTTCCTCCAAATAAAAACATCCTACGGCTTCTGCTGCCAATACGGACGGCCTGCTTTGCATTTATGAAGTGTTTACGTTAGACGCTGCTTGAATGTATCAGTGTCCGCATGATTGTGTGTCTGGTTTACCTGATGGTGCCCGTGGGTGAGGGCAGCGGAGAGCCAAACGCCCTCATGTGCTCTTCATGCTGCTGTGCTGTAGGAATGCTGATTTTAAGAGGAGAAATCTGGGGCAGAAGCGAGCGAGGGGGAGAACAGGGCTGCTCCTTCTCTCGGTGCTCGTCAATCTCCAGGAGCGACATGAACTGGATCTTGATCGCGGTGCTGGGAAAACGAAACATGCACCTAAAGAGCAGCAGGAAGGGGGGACGCCACAGGAGAGGAGAACGAAAAACGAGAGACAAATGTGATGTTGGGTTTATCCATCAGTCAAGCATTAAAACATTAACTACTCAGGAGCATTTTTGGTCACCTCATGTGATCTTCCTGTGAGAAATTTGCTTAGCTGTTGCCACAGAAACAGATCAGCACCTCGCAGAGTTGTGTTTAGACTCTAAAACCTCTCGTCAATTTAAACATTTCCTGTGCAACCAGACAACTTAGAGGAAGACGGTGAGATATGACTGAAATTGAGAAAAGAGCTGCTAAATGACTGGTAGCAAGATTGCTGTGTGAACCACCATCTCCAAGGGCAAGACTAAATGTTCAAACTCAACACCATTACACGTTTTACAGCAACAACCCCCACGGTGCAGATCTCCCATAATATTAAATCATAAAGCAGCGACACTTCCCACGTAACTACAGGGGTTTGTTTACAATACAAACAATATCTCACCACCTCTTGTGGACAAAAACCTCGACTGGTGTACACACAAAACTCACCAGCCTGCACCTCCTTTTCTACTCTGCTTTTAACAGGCCTGAACAACGTCTGCAATAAAAGCAAGGATCAGTCACAGGTCCAAGTTAGTTCAAGCCTAAACAAAGCTAATTACATGTGTGAGGGATTTGGTAAATGTTTTACAATGGAAACTTAATGACTGGTGTAAACAGTTTCAATTTCCTCCAAACAGACTCCAGCAGCAGAATAGTGTCTTCACTGCACCCTTTCTGATCTCATGGCATAGAGCCTGAAGCCCGACTAATTCTACTAAAGAAAGACTATATCTACAGAGGATCAGGGTGTTGAAAGACGTTCCAGACACACCAGTCTATGAGGAAAATATAGAAGAAATGTTCTTCCCGAAAACCTGCAGCTGTCACTGGATCCGTGAAAACACTGCTCACAGCTGTTTTGGCCTACAGCGGACCATCCTCCAACACCAGGTGTCTGCCAGGCATGTGGCAGCCCTGCAGAAGCTACAGCGCTCGACAGCTGAGACAGAAAAGACCGCATTCTGCAGAAGATGCTTACTTCTGTCCTTCAGCTCAATGCCAGAGAGGCAAAAAAAAAAAACCTCACAGGACAGTTCAACTCGAGCTCACTAAAGGAAACAGACAATGTGGAAGAAGCTTCGGTAGTCATACTGGACCAAAAGTTAGCTTCTTTCTCATTTCCAACATGGTGGTGGTAGTATGCTGTGTGGATGTGCCACTCTGGCTGAATGATTTAGGACTTGAGAAGGTAAAAAAAAAATGCAGTAAAATACAAGAGATATGGAGAAAAGCTGTGGCAGGTTTAGTTTAGTTCATACTGGTTTATTTCTATAGTTTTTTTTTTTTTTTTTAATTGCAAAGTTCAAATAAATCTGCTTGATTAATAAGACAAGTTTGTTCTTTCTTTAACAGTTTAATTAATCACATTTTTCAAAGTCTGCGAGTAATCATGTTAAATAATCTTGATCTCAGCGCTGACTGAAATAGCTGTGATTGGGATTTTGGCCATAACCGATCAGCCCGAGCCTGAAGGCAACTATGGTCTTGTAGATTATTATACAGTAATAGAGTTGAGAAGGACAAATGTACAGAACATTAGAATAGAACTAAAAATGCCTTATGTGTCAGAAAAAGTTTTAAATACAGTACTGTGCAAAAGTCTTGAGCTATTTCTAATTTCTTTACATTTTACTTCCAAGGAGCCAGACTTTTTTTGCAATTTAAGATTTATTTTTTGGGGGCAATTTTACCTTTGATAGTGCAGCAGTGAAGAGCAGACAGGAAAGAGGTAGAGAGAGGTGGGGAAGACATGCAGCAAAAGGCCAGGGGCCGGACTCAAACATGGGCCGCTGCACTTCAGCCGTATGGCATATGGTCCCCTGCTCGAACACTGAGCTGAACTGGCACCCAGACCTTCTTGTAATTTTTCAAGTGCTCATGAGCAATAATTCTCCAGGCTTTCAAAGTTTTTCTTTTAGACATTGGCTGCTTTTTCACTAATTTTCTTGTACCTGACCCTTTTCACAGGAATGTTTGTTTTTATCAACTTTCTCTGTTAAACCGGGCTTTCCTCTTCAGGCCTTGAGCGCGCTCACATAAAAAGGGGCATTTCGCAGGTCGTGACTCTTCTTCCACATAAAATGATCCCCATGAGTGCTGCCTACCCCAGAAATGGTATGGTGATAAAAAGGTGATTAAAAATCTATAAAGAACATAAATATAACAGTGAAT
This sequence comes from Cichlasoma orientale, assembly GCA_034780415.1. Lineage (NCBI taxonomy): Eukaryota > Metazoa > Chordata > Actinopteri > Cichliformes > Cichlidae > Cichlasoma > Cichlasoma orientale. Next base: position 305,386 of record JAVDPK010001485.1, read on the forward strand.
TCATGGTGGAGAATAAGACAAGAGATGAATGCTGCAGAAAATCATTTATCTGGTTGCTTTTTGCACTAAGTGGTAAAATAAACTCAATTATTTTAGGTGTGAGTGCGCTCTCAGTGCTGACGTTTATTTTTAAGGTGACAGCTGCACATTAGACCTCTGAAACCTTATAACCGGATCCATTTAAACATTATATACTGTATATGCACTATATTGCCAAAAGTATTCGTCTGCCTTCACACACATATGAACTTGATTAACATCCCATTCTTAATCCATAGGGTTTAATATGATGTCAGCCCACCCTTTGCAGCTATAACAACTTCAGCTCTTCTGGGAAGGCTTCCCACAAGGTTTAGGAGTGTTTATGGGAATTTTTGACCATTCTTCCAGAAGTGCATTTGTGAGGGAAAACACTGAGATCAAGACTCTGTGCATGCCAGTCAAGTTCACACTAAAAATTGCATTCACTTTAATATGCATTGTTTATTTAATATTTATTGCGATGGTCACATTAATGTTAAAGATACATTTGATTAATTTCAAACTCGTATTTTTATGGGTCATTATTTTAATTGTGAGAAGAGACAACAAGGTGATATTCGCAGGTGGGCAGGCTTGAACAGGTGAGGTAAGATTTAAATAATTGTTGATTAATCAAAAAAAATAACTGACAGATTAGTCGACTACCAAATTCATCTTTAGTTGCAGCCCTAGTGGCATATAGTGTAATATAGTGTATATTGCCCCATAGTCTAAAAAAGAAGACGTGGAATTGGCTTTAGTTTGTTGCAAAACAAAGTGGAATTAATGTGATCGTACAGGTATTCTTGGTGTGTGTTCTGTGTTCTAGTAGCTCCAATTCCAGCAAGAGAGACTTAGCAGCAGAATACAATAAAACAACTTTTCTACATTTCCTGTGACAATGCAACACACAGTTTGCACTTCATTCAGTGGTTTTAGCAAGGTACAGTTTAACAACTTGCACATATAAAACATATTACCCCAGCAGAGAATCTATACTGCCCTTAAAATAGGGTGCAAATAAAAGAATCAGTGAAGACGTGGCACTTCCAGTCAATTTTAAACTGAAACTCAGAACATAACCTGGACCCAACCAGGTCATATATTCAGCATAAGTTACCATGGTGATTTAACTAGGTAAAAAGAGAGTCACTTTCATGACACAGAAAACTGACTTTAAGCTTGGCATTGCTCGCTAAGCCATTAATCTGGCGTCATAGTACAGGCCTCTGAACTAGTTGTGTTGTGTCTACACATAACAGCACTTTTCTACTAGCAGCCTGTCACAGAAGCACATCATTTGTTCCCATTTCTTAAGTTGAATCTACAAAAAATGTCAAAGATGTTAGGCAAAGTCATGCCATATCTCAGCATGGTGTGCAGTGCATCTTTAAAAATGATATTAAAAAAAAAGAAGAAGAAAGATGTGGCAACTATCTACAGCACATGAGCAGTATCTCAAAGTCATGTCCTTAAGAAACAGAGAAAAAATCCAGCAAAGTCCTGACAGAGGACCTGAGAGATGCATCTGACCCATCTACTGTTCACTGAAGCCTCATCAGAAATGGTCACAGTGGAAGGGTGGCTGTCAAGAAGCCATTCTTAAGATCTGGTGGTGTGAAAATTTGAAAATTTTGGTTCAAGTCGTTGTCAATATGTATGGACGAGGCCAGGAGAGAGGTACAACATTTCATCTACAGCGTCTGTCGTGGTTTGGGGCTGCATTTCAGCCAGTGACGTTGGGGATCTTATCAAAATTGAAGGAATTATGAACACAGAAGAGTGCCATCAAATTTTGATTTCCCACCATGGAATACCATCTGGAAAACATCTGATTGCCAACGGCTTAATTTTTCAACATGACAATGATCCCAAGCATACTGCCAATGCAGTAAAAACATACCTGGATAGAAAAACACACAATGGAACACTATCAGTCATGGATTGCCTCCCCAGAGCCCAGACCTCAACATTACTGAAGCAGTGTGGGATCATCTTGACAGAGAACAGAATAAAAGGCAGCAACATCCAAAGAAGAGTTTTGAATGTCCTTCAAGAAGCCTACATAACTATTCCTGAAGAATACTTAAAGAAATTAGAAGAAAGAAAGCTGCCTAAGAGAGTTCAGACTGTGCTGAAGAATAAAGATGGTCATACCAAATATTGACTTTCATGCTCATTCAAACTGTACAAACTCTGTTTTTGCCTCATATACTGTATTTCCATGTATGCAGCTGTTTCAATAATTTGCTGCACCTATTTTCCTTTTTTTTTAGCAAAATTTAAAGAAATAAGCAGTGCTCAAGACTTTTGCAAAGTCCTGTGTTAACTAATACATTAGTATACGAGACCTGCAACATTTAGTCAATAAATACTGAGGCAAAATTAACCTCAATCATTTTTTAGGTAAAGTTGCTTTGTAAATTTGTTTCTTCCACCTTCTCAAATGAAAGCTTTATTGCTTCTTCTTGTCTTATATAATGGTAAACTGAACAGCTTTGAATTTCAGAGCAGAATTTGAGGGACTTTTCTGCTAAGTGTTTACACTTTTTCCTAGGAGGAAATGAAGACTTATAAGCCCCTGTTTTTTGTTTAGATCTGCACTTGACCTGGATCAATCTGTAGTAAAACTGCTTTTTTTGTTCAGCAATATAACAAAATTCAATTTGTTAAATATAACAAGGTAGAGGAAATTAATTATTAATTACTCTTCAGATTTAACTCGGCACAGTTTCTCAGCTAACTCTAATCTCGAGCAGGGCCAAAGCAACCCAAGCAAACACGGCTGTGCTGGACATGGCCTTGCAGATCCTGTGTTTACCCCTTCATGTGGGCCTGCAGCGAGGATATCGCCCCAGCCTGCACTTCCTGTTCAATAACCGACACACCCACAAAACAGCGTTTAGAGCCAATCAGAGAGGACAAAGACACCCCCACCCAAACACACTCATACCTCCTCCACCCTGTGATTGACACATACACAAAGCGAAAGATTTCCGTTTGTAAGCTTGCTGCTGCACTAAACAACCCAATGAAGGTAGTGTATTTAAACGCGACAGCCCTGCAGCAGCAGCAGTAACACCAAAACACCTCACGGTACCCATGATATACAACAAGAAGAACAAGAAAGTGTTTCAAGTCTCAATATCAGCCAAACACACCCCCCTTCCCTCAAGACTCGTGAAATGACACGTCTGGGGTGCGTTTGTTTACATTTATGTTTACGTGACACGTCGGCCAATAATCTTTGAGCGAATAGCGAACATAATCACCCAGAAGCTACAAGACGTTCATGCCAAATGTCTTTAAAAAAATTTTTTTACAAAGTTATTTCAGCGGCATTACAATAAGACGTCTCTGTACAAAAATATCAACCAGTCGCAACTGTTTTTTTTTTACATTTGCCAACTGTTAATGCTTGTCAGCAAGGCCGGAAAATGCAGCTAGGTGTGCTATCGGCTAAAACTAGCTAGGCTGATTCACTGAGTGAGTGGGGTGAAGGTAAACTTGAAGGGGTCCATTAAGAACATCTGGATAAAATATAAATAGATAAATAACATCGCTGTGAATTAAACTGGAGACCTCCCAGCTTATCGTGCATCTTCCTTTACTGTCCAAACCAAGGCTGCCCTTACTATACCACACCAAGCCGCTCTGCTAGGGGTGTCATGACAAACTTTGTATCCCCGACAGGATGGTTGTCCCGCGCGGCCCCGTCACCGTGGAGGTCGTTTTGTAGCTCCCAATTTTCTCCCTGTCAAAGTGTTCGCAAATCTATTCATGTGGCTTACTTGAGTTTATAATTACGCGTCGTTTTAATGTTTGATCGAACCGTTAGACCTCCAATGTCAGTGAATAAAATAAACATTAGTGCAAGAAGCCTTGCGACGTTCAGCCACCGCGTTATCATAGCGAGGCTGTCGGCTGCGGCTAGGCTTAGCTGACTGCACTCACTCTCTGGGTAGCGGCAGTGGTGGCGCCCCTCTTCGCTGGAAGACCCCGTCCACGAATACGCCGTTCTTGCCCAGACACCGAAGGGAGAAACCACCCGCCTCGTCGTAGCTGATCTGCAGGTGCCGCCGGGAAATGAAGCTCGAGTGACCCATGTTAATGTCCACGGAGCCGTGAGAAGAGTTCCGGCCTATGGTGACCGTCCTCTGGCGCATGACATACTCAAAGTCCCGGCCCTCGAGCCTGGCCAAGGCCTGCGGAGGAGTAGAAGCGAGCCGCACGGGAAGAATCCCGGCATCTGTGCGGGCATCCATCACTGGAGGACCCAGAAGGGCGAACGAGGGCTGGTGAAAGGTGTGCGAGGTCACCGCGACGCGCACCGGGCTGCACGGAGCCGACTGTAAAGCAAGCAGGGCTCGAGCCCCGGTGTCATCCCGGTAGTCTGCCATCTTCTTTCAGAGGGTCAACACACTCGCACGCGCACACACTTAACTTCTCGCACACGCAGAGTTGCAACGTGAGAGTTTTCGGCCAGGGAACTTGTTCACTGCGGCTGACGGAACAACATGGAGTCCGGCTCCGCGGAAGACCGGGAGCAGAGCTTCCGGGAACCGGACCGGTGCTGCGTTCACGGACACGTCGTAACATCTGAAAAGCAGCTGCATGCACTATGTCCGTTTAACTCAATGTAACTAAAGATTTCTGTCAGTAATATTTATTCAAGCAGTCATGTGACAGTGAAACACTTTCTATCTAGTAGATCCGATATACGCTGCACCACAATGCTTTTGGTTCAACACTGTGAAATGCACTAAAGAACGATTTCTTTGTGTTAAACAACTCACAACTGCCCCAAAAATTTTTAAAAAAACTTTATGTAAGTATAAGCATGTCTTCCCAGCTGTGTATGGTTGCATCATATGATAATATTTCATCTTTTGTCATTACATAACAATTTACAAATCAGAAAAAAAACCTGTATGGAAAGCAAATACTATGACACATTATAGCAGAGCTTTTCCACTTTCGTTCACAAATAATAATAATAATTTAAAAAAAAAAAAAAGAAGTCTGCACTGAATTTATTTAGAGCTCAGTCTGCTGGGCCAGGTGGGATGGTGTGACGTGGATCTTATCAGCTACCTAGAACATTGAGACGTGTTGGTTTTATCACTTGGCTGCATGTCTGTCTATGGATGTCTCCACAACCAAACTTAGTTAAGTATTTACCAATTGAGGGCACTACTGCAAAGGTTATAGTGAAATTAGTCACAGTACTTTCAACTTCATACTGTGAAAGGGAATGAAGAAATATTACTTGCAGGATATTTTAATATGCCTTGAAAAACATGCAAAGTTGCTTTGCAGCATTACATATTTCCTGCTAGAGAAAGGGTCAAATCCAAGGTCAGAGTAGAGGTAAAAAGGTCAGATAGAGATAATATCATGAAATTTGAAATTTAGAGTGCACTTTGTCAAAACTGGATTATAGTTTAGGAAGGGTGATCATCAGAAAATAAGCTAAATTTAGCCAAGTTTAGAAAAGTTCAGAAATAAGAATGTATTTAAGTAATTTCTGGTTTAAATTAAGAATGTTTGAGCTTAGAAATAACCTAGTGGTAAATCATGAGATCAACAGCTTTAAGCATCATCTTCAGTTTCAGTGACCCCAAATTATTAAAGTTTGATTGCATTAATTTCAGATGTATTTTGACTCTCCTTAGTGAGGTGTGGTTCTGTATAAGACAGAAATTCAAATTGGTTTGGTAAGAAGTGTTTTAATTACTACTGTGCATAATAAATAAAGTCTTAAATGAAACGAAAGAAAATGATTTGTGTTATTTTTTTTAGTCTTCTGAGACAAGTTATGAACTAGTTTGTGCGAATCATTAAATTTGTGTATATAATTTATTTGTGTAGCATATTCAAACACAAACAAAGCAGAGGGGTGTATTAAAGTAAAACAAACAAAAAAAACAGTGCGTTTGAAATCACATTGTAAACTAAAATAAATGCAATGTAAATAAACGTCACACTGTGTTGCAGTTGCACAAAAGGGTTATAAATCGACATTTTAGACTGCATAACCTGGAAAAAAAAAACTGCAATGATTTAAAAATACAACAGAAAAATGGCCCTGAACGCCACACCCGGGTCCCTCAGTGGAAGGACACAGTTCATGTGGTCACAAAAGGAAACCGGAGGTTGAGTTTAGTGTTATCAGAGAATTTACACGACGGTATCTTGAGATTGAAATCTAGCCCTTATTTACAACTGATCTGCTTCACTTTCAGATCTTTCCTGCATTGCGTTTCTGCACAAAAAGGTTTCATGTATTGTCTAATCTAAAAGGGGTGGGGGGGGGGGTATGCAATTCTTAGATTAAAGTTTCTGAAGCACATCTATATAAAGGTGCATTATGCCACATTACGATGTGCATTAAGGTAAAATTTGGGCTCCTCATCAAGAAAGAGAGATATGATTTTACACTTTTGGTGTAATGGTACAGATTTCAGCTGTTTCCAGCGTCGTGTAAAAAGAGTTTTTTTCCCCCGAATCTCAACCTTAAGAACATGCAGTGTTTGCACTGTAGCTGGTTTGCCCACCTCAGATTTTTTTTTTAATCTCTACCCTCTGTTTATAAACATGGAAAGAACAAGATGGTTGAAAACCCGGAGAGTGGATCAGTGGAGGAGGAGCAGGAGCGCATGACGAAACAGTGAAAACCATCCATACGAGGGCGCTGTTAGAGGAAACTGATATGATGGGCAGGCGTCACACAGGTAACACTTCAGTGTGCTAAATCATTATAAAATGTTTTTAAAATCCCACCTCATGTACAAATATGGGAATACATAAATCAACCATTGCTAAAAAAAATTTTTTTGAGTTGAAGCTTTTTACATGTGGTAATTAATGCTTTGCACAATAACAGACAGTGCTCAATATTATTATCAGATCATCCCCATGGTCTAAATGCCTGACTGGTTATGAAGTATCCCTCACATTTTAAGCTTCTCTTCATTGGCTCCCTGTTAAAGCCAGGAATCAGTTTAAAATCCTCCACATGTCCTGAATAATCAGGCCCCATCATATCTTGAAGACCTCACAGCAAATTATCCAAATAGAGCACTTCGCTCTCAATCTAATATTATAGGGTCTTTTCTTTAGGCTATAAAATGCCTTGAGATGTTGTGAGCTAAATAATATTTAATTGAAGACCTTTAATATTTCTTTTACTACTGCGAGCATCAAACTGCTTAAATTATTCGTTATTTGTAGCACATAAGTAAGACAGCACAGAGCAGAAGAGTCTACACATTCTTTATTGTTATTCAGGTTTAATGAAATGGTTCATCTATTACACAGTTGAAGAAAAAAGATACAGAGGTACACTCTTACTGTTTCGGTAAAAACTGTCATGTGCTGATCTACATAAAAAGTTTGCAAACAGCATAATTAGGAAGAAAATCTCTCTTTTTTTTTTTTAACAAGGAAGATTAAGAGCGTGGCACCAGCTTCAGTTTGATTGGTTGTTTTGGCTGTAGAAAGACCTGGATGTCCAACTCAAAGGGGACCTGCAGAGAAGTGCCACACAGAATAAATAAAGTCAACAATGTACAAAACTCTGCCTTCTTATTTCAGATCTCCACACAACTTAAAGTAGAAAGCTCATGGAAAAATGTGAATATGGAGCATCAGTATATTGCTTGTGTAAAATCCAACTGTAGTATCAAAGTGCTGTGTCAGTTTGTGGCTTTCAATCTTTGGACTGAGAGACATGTTATGTAACGCTTCATATCACTATTGAACTAGCTGTGAGTAATGTTTGGACAGGGCTCTTCATACATCATAAAAAAGCAATAACAATGGG
>JAVDPK010001485.1:326322-344809 GCA_034780415.1 Cichlasoma orientale
TTGATGTTAGTGACAAAAGGGTCTGAGGGGTTGCTGAGTGAGTCGATGTCCACACTGAAGGCAGTGCTGGTTACTACGTCCATACTGTAGGGTCCGAAGAACCTGCAAGACCACACAAACACATTAAAATCCCCTTTATTGTTCTGCTATAAATTGAAATGAATATAGTATGAAGAGTTCTTACTCCTTCAGCTCCAGAGCTTCATCTTTATCTGCTTTCTTTTTCATGCTGCTGATCAGGATGGCTGAATGCTGCTTCATGATGTCAAACATCTGAGGCAGAGACAGACAAAAAGAACAAAACTTCAAACTGTAACTGAGTGTTCAGCTGGATGCTGGATAACTTTTGTCTCCTCGCTTCCTCAGTGACCTGGTCTCCTCGTGTTTCACTGTAACTCATGTTAAATAAACTCTGTAAACTTTTATTTGTGTCCTCATTGGTTATACTCTTGGGTCCACCTTAGCAATTGGTCTAGCTGCCATGATATGCTTCAGCACAGAGCGGAGTTGAAAAACTTTTTTTTCAGCATGCATCAAAAGCCGGGCGAAGAGGGAGAGGGACGCACCTCTTTCAGCCTCCCGGAGGTGAAGGAGGGAGAAAGGACACTGCGGATCCTCTTCCACTGATCATCCTCTGCAATGGACACGGCATCGTACAGTGGCCCATTCAGACGGAAATTCTGTAACAACAATAAAAATGACCTGGTGGTGAAGACAAAAGCTCAAATAAAAACAAGAGTCTGACTGAGGTGTGTATTGTGCTTTCTTACCCTGCGGTTGGTGAAGAAAGAGTAACACTCCTTTATCAGAACAGTTTTTATCATGGCAGGATCAGTGATGCACAGCACGGGCTGACGACCATCAAAAATGCTACACACAGTGAAAGAGGAGGGAAAAAATGAATAAAACTAAAAGTAATAATTAAAATTTTCATGCTTTGACATACACAGAGACTGTTGTTGATCTGGAACACAATCCCTACACATGTGCGTATTTTATATACATTTAGAAACACAACTTACCCCCACATTTTCCCATATTTCTTATAGCACTCTTCATCAAAGTTAAAAAATCCCTGGGCACAAGAGCGAGACAAAAGAGATCATTATTCAAACACGTTATTTAAGATGTAGTCGTCGCTGTGAGCATTTATCAACACCAGCGTGTTTGCACTTTCTACTCCGCACAAAGATCAGATGTGTGATGTTAGCTGCCTGACTAATGCAGTACCTGGTCACAGAGGTCACAGTGAAAGAAAAAGATTGTGAGGCCCAAAAAGAATTGTACAAAACAATAGCAAATACAAATAACTGAACTATTTAAATCACACTCCAAAAATGAATGAGGATGAACAATTAGCAAGATTCTTAATATAACTGTCACACATTTAGAGCAGTCCACAGTGTAGTTGTGTGCGGTGGTCGTAAAAGCATTATTGCCCACCTTTCTGTATGCCAACATAGTGCCAAAAAAAGGGATAGGTGTAGGACCAGGGACACCTAATTTCTTAAATGTCCCATGTGTCCAGCAGGAATACCTGGAACATGGAACAGGTGGAAGACAGTGAAGAAAAGCAAAGTAGTACAAAGAGATCAAACAACTGAACAGAATCCAGTATTTGTTCCAACTTACACAAACAACAGTGTGATGAGGGCAACCAGCAGGGTCCATGTCTCTGCAGACAAGAAGAAGAAGTAGTACGACATCTCTGCAGTGTTCCTCTCTTCTCTCAGTGGTAACACAAGCTTTCGTGACCAGAGCCTTTTATCTCCTGCTGTACACACCTGTTGCGTGAGTAATGTAAGTGTGTGAGAGTTGAACCAATGGCTGTAGGAAGCATCAGGTGAATAATTAACAGCGAAAGAGACTGGGGAGCATTTACTGTGTAATAATCAGTTTTATTAGCTTTTTATTTCTGATACTGCAATCTTCTAGGCTTAATTATTGTACTGATTGGATGAAAAAAAAGGAAATAAAAACGAAAATAACTTTGATTAGTATATAGATTTTGTTATTTTAACTTTAATTTCATGGTGTTTGGAATATGAATGTTACAGAGAAGTCAAATACTGTGTTTAAACACTGTACTTTCTGGAATAACTGAGCAAATTAGGACGATAATCAAGTCATCATCAACATTTTTTGTTCAAATCACTGCATATACACGTGCTCATATTTTACTCACTGAAAAACATGTCCAGGTGTGTCCTCAGACACGCGGGTTAAAGTTCTTTAATTGCTTTTCTTCCACGTATAGAGAGGAAAGAGGCAGCTTTATGTAACAGAGCCAGGAGGCCACTCCTCCTGTCCAATAATCACTGAGATCAGCCAGAGATTGCCCCAGCACTTGATTGTTTTTGTCAGGACAACTAGAGCCAAAGCTCTTCTGCACTGAAAAATATTTTCCAAAATGCAAATGTGCTCTGTGTGAATGTTCAGTGTGTATGATATAAGTGTGGGTGAAGCCCAATCTTATATCAAAATAAATAAATAAAAAATAAAAGAAAAAAAAAAAGGGTTGGTGAAGCATGCTAATGTTAACATGTGCACATAAAACATACAACAGTAACACATCAAACACGCTCGCTTTCTGGTCTGAAGTGGCTCTTTCTCTAAGGGGTGGCTGTAGCTCAGGAGGTAGAGCAGGTCACCTACCAATCGGAGTGTGTGTGTGAATGTTAGACAATATAAGTGCTTAGATATATATGGAAGTGCTTGTATGAATGGGTGTGATTGGGTACACATGCTGTGTGGGTGCTCAGTACACTCTGCACATGGAAATTTAGATAATATGCATTAACATAAGCTCCTCCGTGAATCGCCAGAATCAACAGTGAAAATACAGTAATAGAGAATAATAGAAATTAGAAGCTCAAAATGACCCCACATGCCAGCTCCCATGGAGATTCTAATCATTATCACCTAGTCTTAAATTATCCCATTTTCTACTTCAAGTTTTATAGAAGTAAGTTTTATAGAAGTAAGTTTGATAAACGTGCGTTATGTTTGGCAGATCATTTTTATGTGTCATTTTGTTTATGTGAGTTTTGCATTTACCTGTAAGCTTTGTTTCAAATGTTTGTTCAAATAAAATAAGTCACCTCATTTGATGCAGTGTTTTCACATGTCTGTATCTGATCAAGCGTTTGATCAAGTGTCAGACAGCGGTCTGTTACGTTCCCTTAACAGAATGTAGTTTGTTATGCTGCTTGCAGGCCCTGATATCTGGGTTCCACCCTTCCACTACTACTGGCTCCTGCTGATCCTGCTACTGGCTGGGGTCTGAGTCATGCAGCCAATGGATGCCGTGCAGGGCCTATATAAGCTGATGTAGCCAACTTGTGGCTGTTTGTTGAGGGTTGGAGTACCATGTACTCTTGAGTGTTTGTTTGAGGTGCCTGCCTGATTTACTTTATTTTTTTATGTTCTTGTGTTTCTGGTTAACCTGTTTTTGCTTTTGATTGTTAACCTTGATTGATTTGTCCTTTTGTTTTCTGTTATTGTGCCCAACGGACGCTCGAAGGGGAGAGCTGCCATTTTCTTTTAGTGGGCACCTTCTTCCTCCCGATTTTCTGTGGTTGTCAGGGTGCTGAGGTGTAGGTTTGTACTTTTTTGTTACCAAGGTATTTAGTTGGTGTTATTTTTAAGTTTTGTTTTGTTGTGTTGGCCTTGACTCTCCCTGAAGTCAATTTATGCTTCCCTCCGTTAACCTCTGGGCAATAAATCTTTTCAAACCAACCCAAACAGCCTCCTCATTTTACTTCATCCAGTCTTATGTTACTCCCCTTGCCCCTTGACATTGTTGGGGACATAACATAATTGGGGGGCTTGTGTCCGGGGCCTCTTATCCCACTGCTTGATGTTGAACATTTGGCGGTTTTTGTTTCTGGTGACTGGGTCATTAATGTGTCTGCCATCAGTGGTGATTATGGCAGCTGGTGTGTTTGATTGAAATAAGTTTTTGAAAGAACCTTCTTGGGAGGAATTGCATTTGTGTAGGAAAGATGATTTGTTGTCCTTGGCAGCACATTTTAAATTAGATGTGGGCAAGAAAATGTTGAAAAAGACTTGGAAAAATGTGGTTTCAAATAAGCTGGTGGAGGACGGGTTTCTTATTGGGCTTGGTTCACCTTCTTCTTCAGATTCTCCTGATAGATCTATGGAGCTCCAATTAAAATATGCAGTGCCACTGATGGATAGGGAGTTGGCTGCTGTTGGGACATCACCTAGAATTGCAAAAATAATCGCATTGTCTAGTTCTGTTAGTCCTCCTCACTCCCCTAGATTGAAGGAGGAAGTACTTCTTAAGGTACGCTTAACAAAATTGCAGTCAGAGGCCCAAGATAAAGCCCAAGCCTGTCAGGCAGAGTTTGAACTTCGGAAGGTGGAGCTAGAGGTAGAAACGGAGAAATTCCTTAAACTTCAGAAATGGGAGCTGGAGTTGCAGGTTGATAAGGAAATAAGGGTGCATCAGCTAGAGCTACAGGCACGGAGTTCTAACCCTGCTGTTCAGCCTCAGCCTCTCTGTTACAGCTGGTTCCACACTACATAAACCAGGCCCTTCCACAGAACCCACCACGGTTGTCAGAGGTTGACACTTATTTCACTGTGTTTGAATGTGTTGCTACTTCGTTGCATTGGCCCAAGGAGTTGTGGCCTCTGCTACTTCAGTGCAAATTGGGAGAAAAAGCCCAACAAGTGTGCTCAGCTTTGTCATTAGAGGATAGCCTACAGTATGATGATGTCAAGTCTATCCTTGCTACCTATGAACCAGGGTTATTATAGTTAAAGTTGTTTTATTGTATTATAGTTGTTGAAAACAAACGAAATAACGAAAACTGAAATTGAAAAAACATTTCCGTTAACGGAAATAAATAAAACCTATAATTAAAAGAAAAAAAGGATAACTAACTAAAACTGTATTCCATCCATCCATCCATCCATTTGCTTCCGCTTATCCTGTTTAGGGTCGCGGGGGGGCTGGAGCCTATCCCAGCAGACATAGGGCGCAAGGCAGGGTACACCCTGTACAGGACGCCAGCCTGTCGCAGGGCTAACACAGAGAGACAGACAACCATACACACTCACATTCATACTGTATTGTGTAACTAAAACTAACTGAAGTCATAGATAAAATGACCTCGTTTTTGTGTTTGTCATTTTATTTAAAAGCCTTGTGGATTGATATAAAACATTTTTTTCTGCTCTACGAGTTTAAGCTGGGAGCGCTATCAGGCAACTGTGTGCATGCATGTGTGTGCTCACTGCGCTGGTCCAAAAAGTAATGGCAGCGGTCTGCTGAGAAAGCGGCAGAGTGCCATATGGAATTTCTTTGAGTACGATAGCACAGATGGGAGCGAGTGTCTTGTTGTGGATGTTGAAAACATGTGCAGAACACTTCAAACACCAACATCAAAGTCCGCCTGAGAAGCGCGCACAAGGCAGCTACGGAAACCGCTCTGATCCTACAATGTAACCTGACGTGCACCTCTGGAGAAATGCGACTACTCGTCGGGTCCACGCAGCCCGCACATTGTGATTAATCTGTTCAGTCCTTCTGAGTTTCCCGCTACTTTTCGACGGCTACTTTATTAGTCAGAGAATAACAATCAGGAATAATAATCAAAGCATCAATATAAGGACTCACAAATGTCAGCAAATTCCTGGAGGGAGACTGCTGAAACTATTGGAATGGATGTGAGGGAATGAAAAAAGTGAAAAAACAGGGACAAATATGATTGCAGCCAAAAAACTGAGCACAAAGAGTGAGGACCCAAAAAAAGTCCCAGTTGGCACCGCATATAAAACACTAGCATGCGACTGCAAGGTAATTAACACACAATCCAGCTACACAAGCATAAATGCAGACATTAGGTCGGCCACTTCCGTAGGTTGTGTACAGAGGCTGCAAAGACCCTGAAAGTCTAATTAGCGAGCATCTAACCAAGCTAGCTCCAAAACAGAAGCAGCTTCATGTGGTGGATAACATCAGGGTGCAGCTGGATTTGAGCTTTGACTAATTCAAAGAGTTCAGTTTGTTTTTGTCAAACACCACATGTAGGTGTTAATCTACTGCATTGACGCTGAAGTTTATTAGGAGTTTATTGTAGAATTTTAGAGTTTTGGAGTTCATATTTGTCTTTGTTTGTCTTACACACATTTAGCACATAGTGCTGCTTTCTTGCGAACAGTTGTATTTCTTTAAACGGTATCTTTTGTCGAGTTTTAATAACACAACAGTCACGCTTGCACCTTGAATCTTGCACCTGACAAAGTATGAAAAACGAATGAAACTAAACTAAAACTAAGTGTTAAACCAAAAATAAAAGCCAATAAAAACGAGCAAAACTGCTCAGAAAACTAACTAAAACTAACTGAATTAGAGAAAAAAAAAGTTAAAATGAACTAAAACTAAACTATAATGTAAAATCCAAAACTATTATAACCCTGCTATGAACTGGTGCCAGAAGTGTATAGGCAGTGCTTTCGTAATCATAAGAAGGCTATGAGTTTGCTAGAGAGAAAGCAACTCTCTTTGATAGATGGTGTGCAGCAAGTAAGGTTTCTGAGTGGGCTGCACTGTGTGAGTTGGTACTGATGGAAGACTTCAAAAAAAAACCCCAGGGAAAGACAGAATGAAGCACCTGATCCATGTTTTGAACCATTCATATGTGAGGGATCTGTGTCTTTAACGGGTAAGCCAGAGGATGAGCATCCTATAAAAATTCTGAGAGATACGGGAGGTCGGTGGGTGGGGGGTCTCGGTCTTTGATTAAGTCTTCCTCCTGTCATGCTTCCACAGTGGTGCAAGGAGTGGAAATGGGTTATGTGCCAGCTGCTCTACATTGGGTGCATGTAAGGTCCAAGTTGGTTAGTGGGTTTTTTGATGTTGTAGTTTGGCCCTCTTTTCCCATCAAAGGTGTTGAATTTATCATGGGCAATGATAGCTGGTGGGAAAGTGTATCCTGCACCTGATTTTGATTTTGCTAGTGCTCTTACCAGGGCTCAGATTAGACGCATGACAGAGGAATATTTAGCAGATTCATTTTTATCATCAACATTGACTGAAGAAACCTCTTCAGGTTCAAATGGCAACATATCTGATACTAAGGAGCTTGCAGAGGCAAAACAGGTCTTAGAGGTGAAACCCCCTAGCACACCTTCATTAATACTGCCTGTGACATTCGAAGCACTCACTGCTGCCCAGAGAGCTGACCCATCTTTGACCAAATGCTTTGCCTCTCCCCAAAGGGGAGGCAGATGTTGCTCATGCATATTTCTTGCAGGATGGAGTCCTTATGTGCAAGTGGACCTCTCACTCAGCAAACATAATGAAGTCTGAGTCTGAAGATGCAATTGGTATAAAGCGTACCAAATTGTGGTTTTCTCTTGCACAAGATCACCCATTGTCTTGGAATCTACAACAAAATATTCAGCTTTTTTTTTTTTTTTTGTCCTGCATCGAAAGCAAGAAAATACTTAAGTAAAGTACAGATACCTGAAAAATCTACTTCCCACCTCTGACTATGGCAAATGCCAATCGGCCTCCATGGTGCCAGGCAGTGAGCACAGGGCCCACTAGAGAACGTCGGATCCTCAGACCGCCCTCATGAAGTCTGTTTCTGATTGTTTGGTCAGAGACATTCACATCAGTGGCCTGCTGGAGGTCACTTTGTAGCTCTGGTAGTGCTCATCCTGTTTCTCCTTGCACAAAAGAGCAAATACCAGTCTTGCTGATGGGTTAAGGACCTTCTACAGCCCTGTTTGTCCAGCTCTCCTAGAGTAACTGCCTGTGTCCTTGAACCTCCTCCATGCTCTTGAGACTGTACTGGGAGACACAGCAAACCTTCTGCCATTGGCGCGTATTGAAGTGCCATCATGGAGGAGTTGAACTACCTGTGCCACCTCTGTAGGGTCCAAGTATCACCTCATGCTACCAGTAGTGACACTGACCCAAGCCAACAGTCAGAAAAGATGAGGAGGGAAAATGTCAGTGGCCTTCACCTGTAAGGTGACTTGGAACTCTCTCCCTGCTCAGCTGAGAGCAGCTGACTCAGTAGCAGATTTTAAGGGACTTCTTAAGACTTATCTTTTTAAACTTGCATTTGTTTAAATTTTTATATCTCTTTTATTTGTTAGTGTAAAGCACTTCGTGACACTTGCCTTGAGAGGTGCTATAGAAATAAAGTTTTACTTACTTACTTACTTACTTACTTACTTACTAAAACAATTCCTCTTTTGGTGGTTGTCTCATTGTTGCACCTCTAATGCAAATTTCATTTCATTAACACCAAAGCAGCTGAAACTGATCAACAACCTCCTCTGCTACTTAACTGACCAGATCAAGTTTAATTGATATGATGCTATTTCTTGAACAGTAAATATTAACTGGACTGTTTGTTTGTTTTCTTGTTTTGTTTGTTTCTTTTTTTTATTCCTGTTTATTGTTTAATCTATCCTTAATCAATATAAAATTTATTTCCTTTATAAAAAATGTGTTTTATTTTTGATTATTTTGAATTACTGTGTTTGCTTTGCTTTTCCAGAAGGTGAATAAAATGCAGGGTCAAACACCTGCGTGCATTAAGTGGTTGTGAAAAGTTTTTTTAAAAAAGGGGAGATGACAGGTCTTTGCTGTGTTAGAGATCAAAAAGAGCTGAGCCAGTTTGAAGGAGAGAGTGGGTGTGGGTGTTTATTGCTTATCTTCACCCAGGAGCTTTTTTCTTTTGCTTTGAGTTAATCAATAATCAGTGAACTGCGACAAAAGCTGCTGTAATATGGTGGCACTCTGGGAAGTGATGTGATGTTTACAGTCAGATTCCTTAAGCATTACACTGCGTAATACTGCATACTACAGTGTAAAACATTGTGGTCTAATCATGATGTATTTCAATTACTTTATAATGTATATTACACTACAGTTCAGGTGCCTAATCAACATAGAGAAATATGATTTTACACTTTTCAGATTTTACAGATTTCAGCTACTTTCAGCATCCTGTAAAGGATGGTGCTTTCCAATCCTTAACAGTATGTGGTGCTTGTACTGAGGCTGCTCTTTTATTCAATATCTCTCCCCTATCAGCATGAGGATGCCGCTAGAGGAAAAACAAGTTAATTGAGGGACACCAATTAATGTACTTCATCATTACAGAATGTATATAAATCTCATCTTATATACAGAACTGGAATGAAATGCAACTACACCCACCAAGAAAATAAATCAACCAGTGATAATATTTTTACGGTAATGTTTTTGTTACCACAGACTTGTTGATTTACACTTTAGACAATAGTAAACAGTTATGTTGTTGTGTCACACGGGCTTCTTTTATGCTGCTTTTGTTTTTAGTACATCAGAATGAAAAACAGAGTAGAAAAATTTACAAATTTGTTACAAATGTGTTCTTCTTAAAGCAGGAAGATTAAGAGCGTGGCACCAGCTTCAGTTTGATTGGTCGTTTTGGCTGTAGAAAGCCCTGGATGTCCAGCTCAATGGGGATCTGCAGGGAAGTGCCACATAGAATAAATAAAGTCAATAACTCTGCCTTCTTATTTCAGATCTCCAAACAACTTGAGGTAGAAAGCTCATGGAAATGTGAATATGGAGCATCAGTGTATTGCATGTGTAAAATCCAACTGTAGTATCAAAGTGCTGTGTCAGTTTGTGATTTTTGATCTTTGGACTGAGAGACATGTTAAGTAACTCTCCATATCACTATTGAACTAGCTGTGAGTAATGTTTGGACAGGGCTCTTCATACATCATAAAAAAGCAATAACAATGGGAGTGAAGATGATCTGGGCTCTCACCTCGGTCTCCTTACACACAGAGAAGCTGTACCTCTGGAGGATCTCCACTATTGCAAGTTTCATCAGCACCAGAGCAAATCGCATCCCAATGCAGTTCCTTGGACCTGCTCCAAAAGGCATGTACGTGTACGGATTGATTGTCTCCTTGTTTTCCTTGCTGAACCTGAGAGCACAGACACACACATGTGCTGCAAGTTAACAACAGAAATGGGGTTATGTCCCACAGAGCTCCTTTCAGTGGAAAGTTTTTGTATTTTTCAAATCAAACGTGAATCCTTTCCGTACCTCTCAGGTTTGAATTTCTCTGGTTCAGGCCAAATCTCGGGGTCCCGGTGCAGCGGCCAGGTGGGGACCATGACAACCATGCCTTTGGGAATCACAAAGCCATTTATCTCCACACTCGCCTTGGCCACACGTTCCAAACGTGACGCAATGGGGTACAATCGAAGAGACTCATTGATGACACAGTCGAGATACTCCATCTGCATTAGTGCCTGGTACTGAACAGGAGCCTGAAAGCAAACACATAAACAAACACATGAGTGTGGACGAGAAAATATACACTGGTGGATGATAGAGGTACAGAGAGAAGCTGAACCTGGTTTCTGATATACATCATAAAAACCCAGCAGCCACTTTTTTATGACTACATATCACTAAATAACTACCATAAAATAATTTTATTATAACACATTATACCTACAGTGGGATTTTGCTTAGTGTAGTTCTTTTAGAACGAAATGTCTTATTTTAAGATTTCTATGTTCTCACTTACCTTGTTAGGGAAGGTTGCATCCACCTCCTCCTGCAGCTTTTTCATCACCTGAGGGTTTGTTGCCAAATTGTAAGACAAGAAAGTGAGAGAGCTGCTGGTTGTTTCATAGCCAGCAAGGAGGAAAATCACTGCTTGGGAAAGGATCTCATGATCAGTCAAACCTGGGGAGATAGGAGGGATATACCCTTTAGAACAGCTTTAAGCTGTATTTCCATGTGTGGAGATGCATTGCTGTGTATCACCTTTATCCTGTGCATCACCACTGGAGTTAGCGTTTTGCTGAGAGTCGATCATTAGCTGGAGGAAATCCACTCGAGTCTGAAAGTCGACACACACAGTCTGAGAACAGCTGTGATTTCATGTCTGAGTGGAGTATTTGTACAAACGCACACCTAAAGGCGGACGTACCTTTTGCTTGCTGGTCTCACGATCAGTCTTGATCTTCTGTAGCGCAGCGTAAAAGAAGTCTGTCACAGATGTAAGGAAAAAGGAAAACTCCAGTTTTTCCAGTATGGGAACCATAAACGGGAAGAAAACTGAAATCAAACAAATAGCAAAACATTTATTAATGGAAGAGGAAGAACAGCAGCTGCATTTATTAACATGGTGTCTCCTTGGAGTATTGGTCTCCAGTTTGATCCTGTAAGGAGACATAAATCTCTTTTGGATTGTGTCAGGAAGGACATCTGCAATAAAATATCTGACTAATCAAACATGCGGAGCTACCTGCTGTAGCAAACCCTTGTGAAAAGGGGAGCAGCCAAATGTAGCTTTATGTATCAGAATGAATACTTTTGCCATTTACCAATAGTGAGCACAAGGGGGCTGAAAAGGTCAAACTTCAAGATCTTTTTGATGTTAGTGACAAAAGGGTCTGAGGGGTTGCTGAGTGAGTTGATGTCCACACTGAAGGCAGTGCTGGTTACTACATCCATACTGTAGGGTCCGAAGAACCTGCAAGACCACACAAACACATCAAAATCCTCTTTACAGACTTACACGAGAAAGTTTTCAGATGAAAACTGTAAAGTATTGATGCGTTTTGGCCTCCTGTTTACACAAGAACGGTGTAAAAACAATACTTTTTGAAAACGGACTCCAGAGTGGAGCGTTTTCAAAATGCTCAGGTCTCCATTTCCATACAAATGGGAGAAAATGCTATTTTTTGAAAATTAGGGCAACCGCACATGCACACTATGGTTGCATCTCCTTTATCCACACTGCCAACTTGTGGCTTGGCAATAGGAACTGCAGCTTTTTAACGTCTCGCGTTTCTGCGTAAACGGAGATCATTTCTGAAACGTTTCCGTCTGAACGCGCTGCTGTTCAAAAACGAAAACAGCAACACCGTTTCCACTGAAAATGCTCTCATGTAAACGGGGCCTTAGAAGAGTTGAGTCTATGTATTTTCTTCTGTAAAATAAAATAAACATAGTATAAAGAGTTCTTACTCCTTCAGCTCCAGAGGTTGGTCTTTATCTGCTTTCTTTGTCATGCTGCTGATCAGGTTGGCTGAATGCTGCTTCATAATGCCAAACATCTGAGGCACAGACAGACAGAAAGAACTAAAATTATAACACTAAATGCAATCACATCAGCACAGAAGTAATGCTGTTTTCAAGTGGGTTTGAGCACCTGAACAAGAAATTGCAAAATAATCCCTTCACAAAATGAAGAAGAGTCTTTACAAGATTATAAAATGCATAAATAAAGGGAACTGCTAAAGATTTTTTTCTCTTATTGTTTTTTTTTTAAATATATATCCTGTGATTTACTTAATATGTTTACCTCTCTAGGCCTCTTAAATTGCTTAAAAAATGAACATCAAAAGTCGGGCGAAGAAGGAGAGGGACGTACCTCTTTCAGTCTCCCAGAGGTGAAGGAAGGAGAAAGGACACCGCGGATCCTCTTCCACTGATTGTCCTCTGCAATGGACACGGCATCGTACAGTGGCCCATTCAGACGTAAATTCTGTAACAACATTAAAAATGACCTGGTGGTGAAGACAAAAGCTCAAGTAAAAACAGGAGTCTGAGTTTTGTATTGCGCTTTCTTACCCTGCGGTTGGTGAAGAAAGAGTAACACTCCTTTATCAGAATAGTTTTGATCATGGCAGGATCAGTGATGCACAGCACGGGCTGACGACCCTCAAAAATGCTACACACAGCGAAAGAGGGAAAAAAGTGAACAAAACAAAAAGTAACAAGTTCACGTTTCATGCTTTCACATACACATAGAGCCTTGTAAAACTGGAACATCAGCATAGATGTTCACCTAGTCTACACAGACATTTGTCCCAACATATGTACATTTGTATACATTCAGAAGCACACAAACACATATTGTAGATAACACAACCCCAAGGAAGTCCTCTACCTCCCAGTCCTAAATACCACAACCCCCTCTCCCTTCCCCACTCCCACAGATAACACATCACTCCCACACATCTCGGGGAGGCCACATGCACTTCATTGACCACAGCAGGTACGGTCATTCATGTAGACTTGCTGTGCCGTGCAGCCACTCACCCCTTCTTTTTAATTACACTATAGTCATTATGTCCCACAACACATCACTATACACACAGGAGCTTGGGGGGCAGGCATGTTACCCAGAGGTTGATGGGGTGGAGCTGCCGAGGTGGCTCCACTCGTCTCTTCACTACCTCAGTTTTATTTGTACTAGACATTGAAGATTTTGGGGCGGCGCTGTGGATGAGCTCTGCCAACCAGTTGTTGGGTGCTTGTCTCCTCAATTTTAATATCATTCTAGTTTCACACACAGCTTTACACCTCATACAGCCACATACACCAACACATGCGCCCATCATATTACCCCTAACACTGACAAGTGTGTGCCCCCCCCATAAAATTGTTAGTTTGTGCAGCCATCTTAATTCATATATATATATATATATATATATATATATGTGTGTGTGTGTGTGTGTGTTTTCTTTTTTTTTTACAGACAGTTGTGAAGCACTGTGTTTTTCTACATGTGCTCTGTCCTCTTTGTTTTTGTTTTTTTTTCCTATTTTCACCCCATTTTCTTTGTCCTGCCTTTTCGCTCTGGCATTGCCATAATACACACACCCTTATGTGATAACAATAACAAAAATTAATCAAAAATAAATAAAAATAAAAACACTAACAAGAAGAGCCTGTTTGGCACTGTAACGCATTCAGATCATAATTCTTATTGCAAAAGCTGCCAGACACGGATCAGTGATACACAGCACGGGCTAATGTTTGTCAAAAATGCTAAATAGAATGACAGTAGAAGAAACAACAAATAAAACAAGTCAACATGTGAACAAGTAGAATGAATACATTTTTCAACCTGCCATACTGTGTGTCAACGTTACATATAGTAAAACAGTCACGAAGCTCTATGTAGACATACGTTTATAGGCATTTAGAAGCACACAACACATAGTATAGCTAACACAACTTACCCCCATATTTTCCCGTATTTCTTTTGGCACTCTTCATCAAAGACAAAAAAGCCCTGTGCATGAGAGAGTGATATATACAGATAATTACTAAAACATATTTTAAACTCACTGATCACTGATAATTTATACAAATTTTAAAGGATATGGAATTAGTGTTGTTGAGAGCTTTTCTGCTTCCTGAATGGATTTATACATCCAGTCATCTCAGTGACTTTAACAAAATGTTGGCCACAAGACAAACAATGCTCAGATATTTTTTAATTAAGTGTTTGTTGTTTATTGGATTGTTCTTCTATGACATCACTGAGCAACAGCAGCCGGTTTGCACATGTTCTACTTCACACTAAAGACAAGTGTAGTAGTGGGTGCCTGACACATGCTCAGGGGTCAGGCTGAAAGGATCTTTCATGACCCCAAAATAACAAAACAAAAAAAAAAAAAAAACAGCAGCTAAATAAATAAAGGCTGAACTACTTGAATCACAGGACAAATATGATTGTAGCTGAACAACCAGCAAGCTGTCCATGCCATCCTCATTGTATAAAGTGTATGGTGGTCTTAAACGTATTATTACCCACCTTTCTGTATGCCAGCATATTGCCAAAAAGAGGGATAGGTGAAGGACCAGGGATGCCTAATCTCTTAAATGTCCCATGTGTCCAGCAGGAATACCTGTGAGAAACATGGAACACGTGAAAAAAACAAAAAAATGAACAAGCAGTACAAAGAGTTCAAATACCTGAACAGGTCTACTATTCATTAAACTTACACAATCAACAGTGTGATGAGGGAAACCAGCAGGGTCCATGTCTCTGCTGAAAAGAAGAAAAAGTACGACATCTCTGCAGTCTTCCTCTCTTCCCTCAGTGGTAACACAAGCTCTTGTGACGAGAACCTTTTATCTCCGACTCCCCAAACCTGTTCTGTGAGTAAGGGACGTGTGTGAAAGCTGAACCAATGGCAGCAGGAAGCATAATTAACAGAGAGCCTATCCCAGCTGACATAGGGCGAGAGGCAGGGTAAACCCTGTACAGGTCGCCAGCCCGTCACAGGGCTAACACAGGGAGACAGGCGACCACACACACTCACATTCATACTGTTAGATCCCACAGGTACAGGTGTGACAGCTCCTCCGTTTAACAGGGTCCTGGCCACACGTCAGTGGAGTATTACCCCAACTGAATTCAATGCAGCTCTACTCAAGCTGTGGCGGGGTAACTCGCCTGGCTTCTTACCACCGTTAATCCTGACATCTGCCCCGCTTCCTCTGCTCTCCAATGCTCCAGTCAGGGAGGCTTCCCGCAGATGAGCCCGGAGGACAATCCAGTCAGTTATGGTGGCGTACCCCTAAATGATCTGTGCACTTGCTACGTGCCAGGTTAGATTTCAAAGGCTTGGCAAAAAAAGCCCTAGGGATATAATTAGTATTAAGCGGATTCAATAGACTAGTGTGACCTGAAAATAGAGCTCAATGTTAGAGCTAATCTTGCCTATTATTTTACCATCATGAGATTATTTGTACCAAAGGGGGAGAAATAATTGTCAAAAGAACTCCTCTGACTTTTTAGAGTCAAATTTTATTATGCAGGTTCCAGATTAAGTAATTAGCAATAAATCAAAATCAATCTTTAATTAATTCCAAAATTCAGCATTCAACTCAAAATTCAGAAATCAGTTCAAATCAATCATAGATCTAATCTCAACTTAATAAATCTCAATCAAGAAGAATTACTTATGAGCTGGGTCGAGGAATAGGGGCTCCGAAATGTCCAATTTTGCACAAAAAATCCTTTTAGGGAAGGAATAAAAATTAGTTTAAAGCTAAAGATTAGAAGAGAAGAGCAGCGAGTGGAGAAAGGAGACTGCTGTCCCATGAAGGAGGCCCGAACAGCCCACAATGACATTGACCTTGTCATTGACATTGACCTTGTGTACAAGTCTGAGCTCAGGGGGAGGGTCAACAACAGGTAACCTCTCTGACGTCGGGGGTCGATAACCATAGGTGCGACCAGTCACAGAGTCTCAGTGAAGATGAGACACATTAGAAGGTCAAAGAACTCCCAGGCAGAAAAACTGATTGAAATGTTTAAATCTCAGTTATGCTATGTTCAATAGTATGACTGATAATTACTTTAATATTTGTCCACCATCACCACCACCTTTAGTTTATTAATTATGCCTCCTCTAAACATACTAGAATTCTGTTTATTTCAGGAGTATAATTTGCTTAACGCTTAGTACAAAACTGATCATTCCTTGTTTGTTATAACTTTCCATGAGGCCCAAAGGAGACACTCCCTGCTTTTGGTAAGATGACCAAAGAAAACTTCTGCAGAAAAGCTGCATATAAGGTCAACAAACGAGGGCCTCGTGAGTATGACCTTTCAACGCTGAGATTATTTAAACTTTAATTGAAGACTTGGCCTATAACATTTTTATTTTTTTGTTCGTTTAGTTTGAAAACCCACTACAGGGGTTTAGATTTAAAAGCACAGAACTACAGAGTAATCAATAATGAATAAATAAATGATATATTCAAAGACACTCTTATTGAAAGGTAATTTGATGTTTTCCTTCTTTTGATTTCTCTCTTTACTTTTTAGGTCCAGATTAATCAAACAATTAACACAAGGTTTGAAAACTTGCTGCTTACTGACAACTGCTGATTTCTTTTAGGTCAAGGTTATGCATTTTTCCTTTGATGAGTTACTGATTTGAGCTTAATAACGCTAAATATTTTTTGCTATAGTTATACTGTTTCGATACAGACCCTTAAAGAATAAATATAATTTGAAGCCCTGTATAAACATTTGAAAAAAAAAGAGAGAAAAGAAGTTTGTTTATTGACTTTGTTCTTTTAAGATATTGTATGTTGTTTCAACTTTCATATATAATGCAGTCAGATTTAACAAGTGATTTTACAGATATTTCCTCATGTAAAAAAGTATGAGCTATTTGAATTTAGATGACTTGAAACTGATTATCTTTAGATACTTTGCCTTTTCACCATGTTTTGTATTGTTGTGTTGTTTTTGTTTTACTTTTGCTTATATTCAAAGTTTATCAAATTTTAAATCTAAGCTATTAATTTGTGTTTGAATACCCTTATGCTTTTGTGACCAAAAAAGCAAAAGCCAAACTTATTAGGATGAGAGACTGCAGAAGCTGACCTTGGACACATACACACACCGCCCTTACACACACACATACGCATTTGCAATGAAGACGCAGCTTACACAAACAAATATAAACATACAGCTCATACACTTCCAGTGATGAATAACTTACATTTACAAACACAAAATGATAGGTTCAGATCATTTAATAAATGAACAAACACACTCATTCAGCTCGGGTTGTGCCACTAGCAGGGAGAGTGCCTACCCTCCTCAAGAATTAAGACAGGAAGAGAACTCTCCGCATCTCGTTCACAGGAAGTGGACTATCTCTCTCTGAGGCCGCCCCTCGCATAGATATATATACATAGATACCGCATTGAGCGCTGACTCGTATGCCTACATCGCCGCCATATTGGAGGAGGCAAAAGCGGCCAACATAACATGAGAGAGATGCTGCACTCTGGTGCTGTGCGGAGAATTTACGGTCAAAACGGGATCCCATGGGATTACCTTTCACAGGAAAGACTGAGGAATTGTTTTTGATCATATTTGGCCATTCTCACATTTTGAAAAAAAAATTTTTTTTTGTGCCTAACAGTTTCCCAGTGTATATTAGTGCATATTTGAATGTGTGAATGTACGCATTAAGCTAAATAACTTTGTAGAAAGGCGCTTTATGAAGTTCACTTTATTCATTTGTATTAGTTCTCAGCGCAGCTTTGCCTCCTCCAATACAGCAGACACACAGTTACGTCGCATCAGCGGGCCGAACCAGACGAGGTATCTGTTATGTATATATATCTATGGCCCCTCCCGGAGGACCTCCTTAATCCCACTGACACGCCTTCCGTAGTGGAAGCAGAGTCTGTGGGAGGTACTGCGGGAGTATGGGGTGTCTGGCCCGTTGTTGCGAGCCATTCAGTCTCTGTACAACCGCAGTGAGAGCTTGGTCCGTATAGCCGGTAATAAGTCAGACTTGTTTCCTGTGGGTGTTGGACTCCGCCAGGGCTGCCCTTTGTCACAGATTCTGTTCATAATTTTTATGGACAGAATTTCTAGGTGCAGCCAGGTGGCGGAAGGCTTCTTCCTCGGTGGCCTGAGAGTCTTGTCTCTGCTTTTTCCGGATGATGCGGTTCTGTTGGCTTCATCAGGTGGTGGCCTCCAGCTTGCAGTGGAACGGTTTGCAGCCGAGTGTGAAGCGGCTGGCATGAGAATAAGCACCTCTAAGTCTGAGGTGATGGTCCTCAGCTGGAAAAGGGTGGATTGCCCTCTCCGGCTCAGGGACGAGTTGCTGCCCCAAGTGGAGGAGTTTAAGTATCTCGGGGTC
>JAVDPK010001485.1:382843-399593 GCA_034780415.1 Cichlasoma orientale
CACACACACACACACACACACACACACACACACACACACACACACACACACACACACACACACACACACAAAAGCCAATGCCAGGACGAGCAGACAGGACAAAGCAAAGAAAGACAGACAGAGAGAGAGAGAGAACAAAGGACGGGATAATAGTGATAGAAAGCAGACACACAGACACAAATTAGTTTTTGACACTCAAGGTCTGCTCAAGCTTTTTCCACAGCTTTTAGCCGCTCACTCATGAAGTATGAAAGCACACCAAAATCTCTGGATAAAATCACGTCGGCTAATACGCCCAAAACGTGGATACATCCATCGACACTGATCTGTATCTGCTGCTGAAAACCGTGTGTTGGACGCAGGGAAAGCTTCGAAAAAAGCCTGTAAGGTGGGATTGAGATTGAAACTTCCAAGATTAAGAGTGTGCTTTTTAAAAAAAATGCTTTTATGATTTTAAATGAACTTCCCCCTATTAAAGGTTTTAAAAGAGGCTTGACAAAAAAAACGAAACAAATAATCTGAAGAGGCAGCGTGGGTGGTGCTTGCTCTGTCTTCACATACCTGCCTCTCCAACAGACACTTCCACTGGATTGGAGGGCGGGCTCTCGCCGATGATATTGTAGCTCGTCATAACAATCTGATAGCGTCTGAACTTCTTCAGTTCTACAAAGAAGTGATAAAAACTTGGCATTAAAAGCTTTTGTACAACATGCCAAAATGCACATAAGTTGGTTGATGTTGGCACTAAAAATTGCCCGCAGCTTTATTTCCCGAGTTTGGTCATAAATTACTTACGTGTCAACTCAAACTCGGTGAGCGAGGCGCTGCTGACGGTCTTGAAGGTGCTCTTGGCTTGGAAGGAGTACAAGAAAGATGGATGGAAAGTGAATCAATAAAGTTTCAAGTTCAACAATAAATTCTGCAATTAAAATGCAATTCAATAAAATCGCCGTGTTTAAGAGGGAAATGTTTGAACGACTTTTATGCTTCAACGTGCTCGTCAGACTCATTGGACTTTGGGTGGACAGACAATTGTGTGTCTGCCAATCTAGTCAAACAGATAATCAGCCGACCGTAAAGCACTTCAGGCTGTAGAGTGCATAATAATATTTTATTATTGCTGTGTTACAATGCAATAAGGACAGCCTCACAAGAAAAACTGTCCAGTGTCGGCCATTTGATCAATGCGACACATTTCATCCCAGATCTCAGCCCTGAGGTAAGAAATGCCTGAAAAAAAATTCTTCCTTCTCAAATCTTTTTTTTCTTTAACACTTATTACAGCTGAATAAATTCTTTTCAAACCAAAAATGAATGCCAGCCTTGCATGGGAGTTTTAATAAGATCTTTTTAATCCTCTCTATTATCACTTATTTTGTGCTTTTACAAATAACAGAAGCTGTTATTCACTTTAATTTTCTTAGATCAATGGTTTCAGAGCATCAAACCTTCAACCAGCCATTTACGACCTAATAAATTCACTATTTTATTCCTGAATAATAAGGCGCAGCATGCAGCAAGCTTTGTATATCTCCATATGCTGAAGCAGCGCCAGAGGGCTCAGATCTATACTCAGCCATTAAAAAGTTAGAGGAAGTCAGATCCCAGGTACTAAGTTTAGGTTAATATTTGCAGTCCTGTAGCTCATACCACCGCTTTCTCACCGCATTTCCTGTCTCTATCTGCTCTGCAAAAGGTAAACATGCCATTGTCACCATGTCACAGTAACTTCATCATAAGCTACAAAAAGGAGGCTGCTAGTTGGCGTTTGGGTTGAGATGCTGGAGTTGGACAGGAGAGTGTTAGAGAACAGTGTGGGTGTGTGAACATTGGTGGCATGTTGGCATCCTAGCTGGCCAAATTTAAATACAGATTTTTATTCAGAATATAGTTTTAGTTTTGTTGCAATACCGATCCTCCTAACCAGCAGACGAAAAAAAATTCAACCCACAGCGACACGTCCTCCAGCAACAGTCTGAGAACAGAAAGTCTGATCAGCAAAAGGGAGGGCGGCTTAAAGAGCAGTTGTTTCCTTTAGAAGCAGTAGTACTCACTTGTAATGAGGGCACTTGTGTTGTTTTTGGTTGTCTGGACTTCTGCTTCTGCGAGAGTGGAAGTGTTTACTGGGAGCTCTCTATAATACAGCCGGTATCCAGTCAGAACCCCATTAACACTGTCGTCACTGGGATGCTGGAAACACGCACACACGCACGCACACACGCATGCACGCACACGTAAAGAAAACACGTTGGTTATTCAAAACAAAGGATTTCTGAGCTTCTGAGTTTTCTCTGTGTGCGTGCGCTCATTGTCATTTTCTTTGTGTAGTAAAGCGACAGTCAGGACGCTGGCAGAGCAGTATTTTATCAGCAGGTCCACTTTAAGGGGCTGCTGGATTGGTCTGGCTGTAACTTGCACAGGGAAAGTGATGCTTCAGTAGGTTTGGCACTCTTGTAAAGGATGATGAAATTGCTGGTGACTTTGTTTTTTCATTGCCTCCTTCTGCTTTGACATAAGGCTACAAGGATGAGAGAAGACATTTCCAAGCAGAAGAGGAAGAAAGACAAGCAGTGAAGTAGCCAGGCTGTATTTACCATCCCCTTTTTTCCCCCCGTGTTATTGAATGTTACTGATAGCTGAAGGATTCTCCTGCCCTATAACATCTCTCCTGCTGGTATATACTCATTAAGAGATGAGCATTTCTCCCCATCTCAGGACTGTCTTTCCACCTGAGTGTCTGCTTTGCTCTCCTGCCTTTCTTCCAATCTTTCTTTTCTGCTCTCTGACCTCTCCTGCTTCAATAAATAATGATAATTACACCCCAGAAATCAAACACATGCAGTACAAATTCACAAGAAAAAAAAAACATCTGGAAGGGGCTTTATTCTCAAAGTAAATAATTAACCTTCACCATGCACCCCAACTATATGTTTTTGTTGTGTAGGTTTGTGTTTATCAGGGATTGTTGGCGTGTCAGAAGCCTGAGCATACCTTCCACTGCACCAGCACTGAGGTAGTAGTTGTTGGTTTCACTGAAAGAATCACCGGAGGCTCATTAGGCACTGGAACAAAAACACAGAGAACACAGAGAAGAAAAGGGAAAGTCAGACACACTGTCCATCCCCTTACATCATATTATGTTTTCAAATCCATGTAATCTTCCTTTCTCCCATACAGTGCCAGCATCCCAGTTTCTCACCATCCTGCAGAGTCGTGGCGGCCTCTGTCTCTTTGCTAGAGACGCTGTCTCCTACATCGTTGGTGGCAAACATCCGAAACTTGTAAGACGTGAAGGGCTTCAGCCTTTAAATACAAGTATACACATATAAGAATTATGTTAAGTATATAGTTTGATTAAATTTTAACACTGTTAAATTGCTGTTTCACTAAGATTGAAGACTCAAAGTGATTAAATCATGTGAACGACTGCATTTTTACAGCCCCAATTCCAAAAAAAGTTGGGACGCTGTGTAAATAAAAACAGGTTTGCAAATCTCATAAACCCAGATTTTATTCACAATAGAACATAATAAACATATCAAATGTTTAAAGTGAGAAAATGCACCAATTTAAGAGAAAAACAAGGCCATTTCAAATTTGATGGCAGCAAAACATCTCAATAAAGTTGTTACAGGGCCATGTTTACCACTGCGTAGCATCCCCTCTTCTTTTAACAACAGTGCATAAACATCTGGGAACTGAGGAGAGAGGTTGCTGGATGTCTGGGAGAGGAATGTTGTCCCGTTCTTGCCTGATAGAGGATTTTAGTTGCTCAACAGTCCTGGGTCTTCTTTGTCATATTTTTAATTTCATGAGCCTCCAGATGTTTTCAGTTGGTGAAAGGTCTGGACTGCAGGCAGGCCAGTTCAGCACCCAGACTCTTCTACCATATAGCCATGCTGCTGTAATAGCTGCCGTATGCGGTTTAGCATTGTCTTGCTGAGATATGCAAGGCCTTCCCTCTTGATGGGAGCACATGTTGCTCTGACACCTGTAGATGCTCTTTTTACACCTGACCATGTTACTGACCTGTTGCAAACGAACCTAATTAACTACAAAATCTTCTTCCAGCTGTTTCTTGTTAGAACCACTCACTCTTTCAGCCTTTTGTTGCCCCCATCCCAACTTTTTTGAGATGTGTTGCTACCATCAAAGTCAAAATGTGTTAGTATTTTTCATGAAATAGTAAAATGTCTGAGTTTAAACTTCCAATATGGTTTCTATGTTCTATGTGAATAAAACATGGGTTCATGGGTCTGAGCAGTGTCTCAGCTTTTTTTGGAATTGGGGTTGTAGTTTAGCTGATAAAATCAAAGCAACGAACTTATTATTTTCCACAAAAACACTTTTATAAGCACTGCTATAAAAGTCTCTCGTGTAAAGCTGTAAATAGACAGCCGGACATGCGGCTACAAAGCTGAATGTGGCATATCTCTGCGAGGAGTCTCCTCAGGAGGAGTTTTGCCTTATGTGCATTGATCAAATGTGGCCAGTGATAACTTCTGACATGTCTCGGCGGATGCAGCAACTCTTAATCCAACTCTCATGCTTTTCTGTTTACTTGAAAGATGTACCATTGGCGAGTACTGTGCCTCAATAACTCCCCTTAGCAACAGGCCCGTGCTTTAATCTCTTATTGCTTTTTGTGACAGTGGCGAGGATGCTGCTGCTGATGGCAGGAAAGCTGGCCAGAGTACCAGCAGCTCTCCTGCTGATAAGTGGCTCACAGGGAAATAAAATAAAATATGAGAAGACTCGTAAAATCGGACTCTTTTCAGTGTTGGTTTGGGTGCAAATGCTCTGTAATATTGTAATTTAATAAAACACCAATTTAAAAGGGAGCGATAAATAATAATTGTCAAATTTTTATCTGCACAGAAAAAAAAAAACAGGAAAAAAAATAAGAGAGAAGTGTTTTTGGCTTTGCAGTATAATAACAAACTAAAAGTAATTCCAGTACTACTCACATGTCTACCTGCAAGGTCTTTCCCTGGACATTATTTACATGGTGCACAGGAGATTAAAGAGGGCCAGTCTGAAATTCAGCAGGTGACAGGAAAACTGCTCCAGTCTCTCGTTGTATAATTATGAACAAGGCCCAATGACGGACAAGTAAAGGCCCTATGGGGTTGTGGTTATCATTGGAATAGAACATCAAAGGCACCAGGCTTAAACAGGGTGGGCTAACAGCACTGGGAGGATGTTAAGGACAATGTGTGAAAGTGTGTGTTTACTGTATATGTGTGTCTGCACATCAGCCTGGGGACTTCGATGTTTTGGTTCCCAAGATGTCTTGGTGGAAAACAACAATTAAGGATAGATAAGAAGTGAGTGTGAGCGTGAGCATGTGGAGATGTAAGCTAATTCCTCCATCCGGCGCTCTAATGAGAGCGTTCAGTGATAGAATGAGCTCGAAAACAACAACAGCAGCACCACCATCATGGCAGATAGACTCTCCCCGAGGCAGGTTGAAAAGACTGACGCAGACACATGGAGAGAATGCTCTTCAGCATCTCAAATAGCCCTGTGATAGCTTGTGAAGGAGCACACAAAAACAGTCACGAAGCAGGCGAGAACACACACATACACACACACACCACACGCTGGTAAAGCACCATCACAGTCCTGCTACTCGGACTCTCGGGGAAGTTGGAGTAGCCATCCAGTCTGACTGCTCTCACCTGCCGCCATCATGAGGGAGGAGAGAACAGAGGCGTCGAGAGAGAGGGATGTAAAAGGAAGACATGCAATAAGACTGAAGCCCTCTTGTACAGGATGAGTAGAAGAAAAAATACATGCCGAATGGTTTTTGAAAGCATTGGCTGTTGATGGATGGGGGGAGAGGCGAGGAGGTGGTGACAGCAAGAGGGATGAAAAATTGTAAAGAAACAGAACGGGCGAAAAGCACACACAAACATGAAAGCTCGAAGGGATGGAGAGAGAGAGAGATGAAAAAAAAATAGCGGTATTAAGAAAAAGACAGAGAGCAGTTCCTGCTGTGCCTGTGTGATTAGGTGACTGAGATCCTCCCCGTTTATGCGGTAATTATGATTACTCTGCTCTCCCCGGTGCTTTGTTTTGTGGTGCGTATGCGTATGTTTATTCTCCACAAACCTATTCTGTACTTGAAGCTTTAAATAAATAAAACTTTTCCTTCTGTATTATAATTCTCTGTTGTTTGCTTTAAATTCACTGCATCTCCCTCTCTCTGTCCACTCCTTTCCCCGAGGATGCATAAACATAAGATTTCTACAGATTGCTTTAATTAATTCAAGTTCAGCATGTCATGCTAAAAACAATTTCCAAGTTAGGGCTCTCTAAGGATGCAAAAAACAAAAAAAAATGTTTTATTCCTGTTTTCTCTAAGACTGAGACGATCTTATTGACTGCTACTGATACCTTTGCTTTACTTTCAATCTGATTTCAGTTGTGCACTGACAGCTTGATTTTAGTATTTCAAGTTGATTGCAATATTACGGTCCATCATTTAAATGGTTTGTTAGCTCTAAATTCGATCCCTTTCCCCACTTTACCCTGCAGTTTGTCCACCTCAGCCTGCTGGTACTGCAGTGTGCGCTCTCCTTACTGCTGGGTGACTGTGAAAAATGATTTGATGGCACCTGTGACTGTTCTGTTCTGACACATGGGTTTTGGTTTTCCTCCAAAAAAAGAAGCTGTCTTAAATATGTCATTCCTGTCTTTAAGATCAATGTAATATTCAGCCAGCAGCATCACAATTTTTGCCAGCGCAGACTGTCACTTTCTCCGGATCAGTGACAAACATTGCAACTTGGCCAGTAGCCAGTCATGCTGACATTTGCAGTTGCGAGTGAATGTTAGAGAAAACACTTTTGCTCTTGAGTTTTTGGTTTGAAAAGTATAATAAAAAAACAAAATACAGCACTTTAAACTGTCTTTATACGGAGTGTCGCTCTTGCTTCAGTCCCACAAATCCAAAGGGTGACATTATCTACCACTGCAGCTGTATGTGTGCATGTGTGTGCATACCTGTCAACAGTCCAGGAGGTCACGTTGTGTGGGATGTCCGCTGTGTGGGTTTTCCAGTCCCCGTTGGGTAGCTCCTTGATTTGCAGAGTGAAGTACCTCAGCGGGGAGGAGCCTGAGCCACCAATCACCCAGTGGATGCGGAGTTGGCGAGAGTCAACCTCATCTTGAAGAATGGACAACTTCCTGGGCGGCTGGGGACGCTCTGTGGGTACGGAGAGGAGATAGAAAATAAGATGAGAGAGAAGGTAGAAAAAGCGATGTGACAAGGATGAGAAGAGTGGAACTGAAGAGGAGGAAGGTGCATGAAAATAAAACAAAACAAAACAAAGACAAACATTTCTAGAAGAGATCACGTCACAACATCATGTGGGTGTTTGTGATGAAGATCCATGTGCAAAGGCTTCGACTTTTTCCATAGTGACAAATCTGACAAGTCCAACGGTTTCTTAGGCCAGAACAGTTTTTTCAAAAAGAGAGAGTGACGAGTACTTAAGTCCTCTGAAAACCACAGTCCATGATCCACATCATAAAACCAGTCAGTGTGAGCTGACCTAGGCACATACACATGCAGGTAACTCAGAGAAATTAGGTTATGTAGGATATCAGACAGCTTCATGAAAATGAAGAGTTGCCTGTCTTCTTATTTTACAACCGTGCCCGCAACTATTTTAACTGCAGCGTAATAATGGAGTAGTAATTGTACTGTAAATGTGGCCATGTTGGGCGACTGACAGGAGAACAAAAACACAGCTTTTGTACCTGTGTGTTTAAATCTTTTAAATATGTTTAATGGTGAAAACATATTAAGAGCTCTAAAGGATACTTTGGCTTGTTTGAATTTTGGTCACAGTGAATGGAATTATTTTGAATAAAGTATACCTGAGTACAAGTAAAGCCCTTTTCTTTCATCTGCTCTCCGAAGACATGGATTTCATCTTTTTCATGCTCATCTATACATGTAAAAAAGTAATTTGAGATCCAGCTAAGTGACCACGAAATCAGTTTTCTGAGGCAGACATCTAGCTGCAGGAAATGTGGTCTCTTTGATCTTTTACCTTGATTACAGAGAGTAAATTTCTTATATAAATGATGTTTAAGAAATAAGCTCGCTGCACACAGTGGGTCACTTAGACGCCTGCATATCTGCAGCTAAACATACTCAAATGAGTTGCTATTTGGACAAATGGAGCCTATAATGGACAATCTGCTGCAAAGATTTTGTTACACAGGGCACGGGCAGCCCACATTTCTGTAACATATGCATCAGTGTGAGTGTTGCAATGCAAACACGTGTTTAAATGAAACAAGACAACTAACTAGTGCAGCATCAAAGAAACCATTTCTCAACAGATTGCTTGTGTGTGTGTGTGTGTTTGTCTGTCTTTGCTATTCAATTACAGGATGAAAGATGGCTCTGGGAGTCAGTATCTTTGTACAACTGTGTTCACAGTACCTGTGCGATTAGTAGATGTGTGTGTTCCCCAATGCACAAACACACAAACAGCAAAACACGGCTGGGGGCATAACCGTCTAATTTCAGGGGCTTCAGGTTATCGATTAAGTCTAGAAATAAAAGCATTATCGATTCTCTCTGAAGTTTAATTAATCTGCACTTATTTTCTCAAACGCACACACAGCCGCGCACACAGGCAGGTTTGGTTTCCTTCATTCAGCCTTATCAAAAGTAATTTGATAATTTGATTTGATCTGTTTGTCTCCTTCTTCCCGCACTCCCCCTGCTCTTCATTCCCTCCAAAATGCGACTATTCTCTGCCCTCTTTTGTCTTTCTGATACCATCTGTGTCTCCCTGTCTGTTCCCCTTTTGTTCTGTTCCACAGTTAAGATCATGTTCTGATAATAAACTCATAATTGTGAGAACAAGTGCTGCCCTTTCAGCACTTAGATATTATTTCTACACAAGGGGGGAGGAGCGGAAAGGAGAAGAAACACTGGGTTGATAAAGGAAAAGGAAAGATGAAGGGTGGGAGTTAAATTTAGCTAAATATGCTCTATTGTTCCCTGTTACCTTATCAGCGCTCGCGCTCCTGGGGACAAACATCAGCGAAGATAAATCTCTCCAGAAAGAGTGGTGCTTTTCGCTCTAATGCATGCATCTACACACACGTTCACGTGCTCACCCAAAAAGCCAATTCACTCTTCCTAGGGATTAAGTTGGTCCCTTCAGCATCATCAGAAAGAAATCTCTATTAGGCCATTCTGTCTATCTCACAGCAAGAATGGGGCATTATGCTACTGAAGTGGAACAGAGAACCACTGAACTCTATTCTCAAGAAATCCTGATAATGATGCTGAAGCCGTTATGATATCTGATCCAATTAAAATGCACTACACAAACTGATGGCTCCGTACAGAATCTCTGACAACATGATTCCAGGTTTTCACAAAAATTCACTTAACTGTCACATTTTAATGCCTTTGTAGCATTTCAGTGCTTACTCAGTGCTGCTATGCCGACAGAGAAAACAGGGGAGAGAGAGATCAAGGATGACATATACCAAAATCAGTGAGCTACGTTGCAACCAAAGCTATTCATGCGTTAGCCCACAGAGACACCAGAACCACTGCAACTTCATTTTTTTAAGTGAAATATCACTTACTGTATTTCACTTTGGGAGAAAGCGTTCTTAGCTCTGGAGTGCTCGATCTTCAACACCATCTGTCACTTACATCTTTTCTTCTTCATTTTTTTTTAATTACAGTGCTGTGCAAAAGTCTTGAATAGTTCTCCAGGCTTCTTGAAGGACATTCAAAGCTCCTCTTTGGATTTTGGCTGCCTTTTGTTCTGTTCTCTATCAGGATGACCCCACACTGATTCAGTAATTTTGAGGTCTGGGCTCTGGGGAGGCCAATCCATGACTGATCGTGTTTCATTTCATTGTCTTTTTCTATCCAGGTATGCTTTGACTGCATTGGCAGTGTGTTTGGGGTCACTGACATGCTGAAAAATGACGCTGTTGCCAATTAAATGCTTTTCAGATGGTATTACCCGGTCTTCCACTTGTTTTTTAAGGTCACACTGCACACCACGCTGAGTTATACCAAGTTTTTGGCTCTTTGGGAATCAGCTTGTTGGTACTAAAACACTATTGTAAGCCCGTCAGACTGTGTTATCTTTGTTTTTTTTTAATGTAGATTTAAGTGCCTAAAGTTACAATTTAAAATTGTTTTTTTGCTAAGTTGTCTGTTATGTGCAGACACAACACTGGTTCATCCCTTGAGTTAGGTGTCTTTTTATGCTTGAATGATTCTTAGGTCAGTTTTAAGCAGCTTAACAAACAAACAAACAAACAAAAAACATTCCTCTGAAAATGGTCAGGGAGCCAATGTCCAAAGAAAAACTCTGGAGCTGGAGAACTATTGCTCACGTCCACTTTAAAAGATGTAAGGCCTGGCTGCATGGAAACCCATTCCATGAAGCTCTCTACACACTGTTCTTGAGCTCATCTGAATCCACATAAATGTATACACCTGTGGCCATGGAAGTGATTGAAACACCTGAATTCAATGATTTGGATGGATAAGTGAATACTTTTGGCAATATAGTGCAGTTATCATGATATGAGATGGAATGTGAGATTTTGGTCATATCACACAGCCTTAGCTTAAATTATAAGCTCAGCTTTTTCCTGCCTTCCTAATGCTGATATTACACAAGGCTATCCATTCATCTCCAGCCACTGCCAGCTTCAGTGTGATTCCTTCTCTTATGATCACTGAGCCAAAAATCTGTCAATGACTGCAACTTAAAGTAGCACCTTTATTACCTAGTCCATTTGTAAATACATACCAGTCCCCTAGCCAGATTTTACTCACTGTCTGGAATAACATAAAAAGGGAGATCCTGAATGCTGTGACAGCTGCAGACTGAATGAACTGAAGACATGAAAGTGACTGAGTGAAGCAGGAGCACGACAAGCATCATGGCACTTGAATGTAAGGACGACAAGAACGTGACTTTATATTTGTTTCTAAATTGAACCAAACTGAACTGCTCTTTACTTTAACAGTCAAGTCTCTTCAAAAGTGTGTTTTTTTTCTGGCCATCAGTGGCCAGATTATTGTGGGAAGATATATTTCTTCTGTTTCAGTGTTTTAAAGACAAAACAGTGGGGGAGCCTCAGTCCCTCATACATCTCACCACAGGCACTGCTGTCATATTCAGTGTTTGACAGTGTTTCAATTTAAAATTCGTGTTGTTGTAGCAGCTCATGCTCTGCGATGAGGCCACTGGCTGCTAAATTTAGATAAAATGTTGAAAGGGAAATTAGCAGCTTTTTTTTTTCCCAGCCCTTAAAGTCAAAATTACCATAAGTGCAAAGTGCTAGTAAAACTATTGATCAGTAGTAATTACTTTGGGTTAGAATCTAAGATTTATGGCATTCACTTCTGACTTTCTGGCCCTCCTTTTGCTCTCCTTTAGAAAAACGGCTTCGAGTCTCATTTTCATTCTCACCTACTAACTGTACGGTTTCCATCCGCCCACAACAGAGCACAGCGCTGTGGATGAGAAATATGCCTGTGCTGCAATCGACAGCTGGTGAGAGAGGCTAACAATCCCGTCTCACTCAACAGGGCAGTTAGTTTTGGTGTGTTCAGTGGAAGGTATAAACAGACTGAATGCAACAAATTTCTTTGGTCTAATAATTTACAATTTTGCAAAAGTGACCCCTACCTTTTTAATTGACTATAGTTACCCAGATCCCCAGGTAATATTTTGAACTCTTGATTTTCATTATACCTCTGCGGGAGGGCTAATACCTAGTGGCTTCAATACCTACATTTACTGACAAGTCCAGGGGAGTTTCTAAATGTCATTTCTTCTTGTTCTGTGTCGCACACCCTGAAAAGGTCATGCTTTTTATTTTGCGCTAATATTATTCACCATGTCCAATCACAAACTGCTCATGGTCAAGTTGTCCAGGCTTCCCACCTGAAGCTTCTGCTTTCTTTGTTTTTGTTTGATTTATCTTTCTGAGGAGCACGCACACATGAAATAGACCTTTAATAGCAACTGATGCTGCAGCGAGTGCCAAATGTGGAAATTCCTGACTCCTCCTGCACTGCGATTATTCTAAGAAATCTGACAGTATAATTAGACTGGTAAAATCATTATGGTTATCTCCTGTAATAGAGCTTTCTCACAGCAAACATTTAGAAAAGTGCAGTTAAGATTAATAACATTAATCACGCTGCTCCTGCTTACAACTTTCTCATGTTTAGTCTGGTTTATTTGAGACACTTTATTCCCTCATGCATCACTGTAGGTCAATATGAACTGTATTAGAGATCATTACTTTGCTGTGGTATGAATTCCAAATTAGATCCATGATGTATGTACAGATAATCTGCAAGACAAAAGCTACTTTACCTGAAAAGCTCACGCCCCTTTATTCCTGCTGAACTGTCCATATATTACTTCACAGGGAAGTGATTTTTGTAAAGAAACAAAATGAACAAAGTTGTTACACGTCTCCGCGAGCAGATCACACCGTTCATGTTACCAGAGAACACAGGGTGGAGATCGCCAAAGCTTACTGCAATTTCTTCATACCATCAGTGACTCCATCAGTCGCATACTGTTTGCTCAAACATAGTAAAAGATGAACCCTGTAGGTCCTTTTCACAGCAGTCATTTTGACTCAGCATAACAAGAAAAGAAGAGGCACTCAGGAGCTAATAGCATTCATGATGATTCTGTTCCATTAAAGAGTAAGCCCTTCGGTGAGCCTATCTGCCAAGCCCTGAAACTGTCACACAGAGGGAATAGTGCCATCATTAAAGAGTATCCTAAGACCAAGCTGAACAGCTCTGGATGAAAGTTTCAAACTAGCTGCACGCCTGACTCGTGCTCAGCCTTCCTGCTGGGTGCAGCTGGTTTAAGTGTTAAATCACTGAGGGTCAGAAGAGACCAGATTTTCAGTGGGATGTTAAATTTCTCTTTGTTTTTCTCACAAAAACTCAGCTCTTACATTCTTACTCAGCGTGTCAGGTGTCATGGAGACAGATCGGCCATCAGTACTGATATTGATGACACCTGTAGCTGCTCTGACATCTCAGAGTATTTGGATTAAAAGAGGCCTGTCGTAAGTCTGCTTAAAAGTCATGAACTACATTTCTGAGAGCAGTGTTAGACACAGGTGATTAAGTCCACAGTGGAGATAGTTTTTAAATCTGCAAGTGATATGTGGGAGCCAGCAGGTTAGGCTCCTGCTATGTTTTAACAGGAGTGGTTAAAGGACCAATGAGATCCTGAATATGTGCGAGTGTCCTTTACCTCTGCGTTCAGTGGTAACAACCAGGGCATCCTGTTCTGCACCCCAGCCCACAGCAGTGCGGGCAATGAGTCGGAAAACATAGGTCTGCTCAGAGAAAAGTCCTGTGACAGTGAACTGGCGAGCATTGGAGCCCACCTCCACTGTAGTCCAGCGCTGAGTGTCCCTGCTGTCAAGGCGGTAGGAGATCTGGTAGCCTAGTGAGGGGCAGAAGGAAAGACAGAAGGAAAGGAAGCTATTTGAAATCTGTGTGAAATTCTTGTGTCTGATTGTGTTCACAGAGCCCACGGGAATCAAAGACAGCACAATATGAGGCAAAAACAAAAAAGAAAAAAACCCTGCAAACATAGCTGCACAAAGTCATACCATGCAGCTTCAATCCCGCAATAAAACATACAAACAACTATGTTGTTCTTCAAGTCATGAAACTACATTTGAACTCTGTGAGGATTTGATATATGCGGCTTCTTTCCTTCATACTTTCTATTTTCCAAAAACAAAGCCGTAATTTCAGCACAGAATTCCAGTACATGCGCACACAAACTCACATTCCCTTACGTTCACAGCATATAAACATATAACCTCTCTGTGTGTACCCTTGGCTGTGACCCATGGTGTACACGGCTCAAGTCTGTTTCTCTGTCTTATGTGCAGCAGGCCATGTAATAACACTAACATCCTTCAACACATACACGCACACTCAAACCACTGATCCCTGTCCAAGCTTTCCACAGGCCACTGGCCACTCACAAAGGCTCTTATTATGAAGATTGCATTCTACACCAAATACACGCTTGTGCACACACTCCCATGCATCCACAAACTAGTACAAACACACAAGTGTGTGGATGTGATTAGTTCACAGTGAGACTGTCAGGATAATAATCTGCTCAGAGGCACCTAATCTGGTTGTGCGGGTGATAATCTCATCAGATAGTCTGATTATATGTTAATGTGAATGCCGCAAGTGGGAGATTACTGGATAACAGCTACATCACAAATCCTCCTGCATCGAAACAATTGGGTCATAGCACAGCATTATGTTCTGTACCATCATTAAGCCACTGCTGCTGTCACATACTGGAGGCTAAATCTC
Source organism: Cichlasoma orientale (assembly GCA_034780415.1). Lineage (NCBI taxonomy): Eukaryota > Metazoa > Chordata > Actinopteri > Cichliformes > Cichlidae > Cichlasoma > Cichlasoma orientale. Next base: position 397,242 of record JAVDPK010001485.1, read on the forward strand.
TGTTAACGTTAAGTGATTGTATCATGTTAGAGAAAGCCCTTAGTCCTTTTTTCCATAAGATATAAAATGTTTGATGCACTATATTTCATCACGCTTCTTAGCACGAGCAGACGAGCGGACTGTGCGTCTAATGTATACCCTGTTTTTGTTTGCGTTTCTTTTTGCCTTTAGCTTTTTGAAAAGACTGGAGGGATGGACACTGACAGTAGAACGCAGACTGTTTTGAAGAGAAGACAAAACACAAATGGAGCAAGTGTCACCAGAAGGACACCAGTGAGGGCCGAGGGAGGTTAATTTGAAAGGTAATTTTGAAAAGCTAAAGGCACTAAATACATATTAAACAAATAAATAATCAGCGTGAATTGAATGATTGACCTTTTTGTCCGTAATAAAGTGCAGAATAAAATTGTATGAAGACTGTTTCTGCATTAGCGTCCTTCAGTATGTATTCGAGAACCCAAATAATGCTCCCGATATCCCACTGGCTTTTTTTTTTTGTTTTGTTTTGTGACTTTACGACCCTCTTAACACTCATTTCAGAATGGCTGACCAGTGGACAGGTGTTCACATCTGTATCTATAATGTTTCAGAGGAGTCCAGCTGATGATTCGTGTTTTTACTGCTCTCTATATTGTTTCTGCCAGAAGGCCAAATGCCCCTGTACACAGTTTTTATATCAAGCTCTTGTCAATTAAGCATCTGACTTGTTTAGCAAAGGCTATCAAAGAAAAAAATGTTTCAAGAAGTAATATATATGACCAAATGAATAAAAGGGACCATGCTTTCATTTCCACCTCAGCAAGTGGGTAGAGTGATCGGATCACGATGCATCGTGGTGGAGGTCTATACTTTGACTAAATGTTGTTCACTTGTTCCCTGATTGCCCAAGAGATCAAGTCACATTTTAAAAACTAAGTTTAAACGGGGTCATTGTCTCACTTTAAATCTCATATCCCTTTTTTACACCATAGTGTTTTGAACATAAACAAGATATACAGACAGTTTTCCTTTAGGTTCTCCTCAGGGTCAAATATAAAGCACCATCTTTGCAGCTTGCTGGCTTTTTGAATTTTCCTTGAGACCACGACTTAAAGCTGAACAAAGAGATAAACTAATGAGTCAAAATGAGGGTTTTGCACACTTGAGTTCTCAGTTAATCTGGTTAATATAAGTGTTTAAGAGGATTGTTTAGCACTGCATTCATATTACTTTACATTACGTTTCATGAACCTTAAAGAAGTGCTAAATGCCAAGATTATGGATGCATTAATTGAAGTTAGAGGGAATACTGATGCCTTGATTTGGTTTACTAATTTACTCCTGTGTTTATTGCTACTGTTCTAATTTGTGATATTCTCTTAATGTTTTCCTCCTTGTGCAAAGAAAATAATCATCCATCCATCGCTGATTAAATTGCCACACTAATAAAGAGCTGGTAAGGCTTTTGGATTTCTGTGTTTAAAGGAGCATAACTAACTATACTACAGCATAACTTATCTACGAGCCAGCACCACCACTGTTACTGTTGTGGTATGCACAGTTAATATAAGAATTACTTTACCTATTACGGAGAGGTATTTGGGCAGCAGGCAGTAATAGAATAAATGCAGTGATGAGCATTAAAGTGAAATCTTAAAATGCCAGTTAAACTTTAAAAAGAGACACACTGAAAATGCAAATCAATGGCACACTCAAAACGCTTTATTTTAGTATTCATACTGACTTTTTTGAGTAAACTGTGGCCTCAATTTTATGACTTCAGAGTCTGAACACACTTCATAAATCTTGACACTGAGATGTGTGCGCGTGTGTATATGTCTGTGTGTGTGTGTGGCTGTATTATATTCATAGAAAGGTGAAAGAACAAAAATGCCTCACTGCACTGTGCCAAATTAGATTGTGCACCTTCTGTAGTCTTGTTTCTCCTCTGTCCACCTTCTGTGTCAGTCCCCCATGGGTGGGGAACCCAAGGAGAAATGAGGCAGTCATGAGCACTAAAGGATCCAGAACGCTATAGTCCTTTGTATTTGCATAAACACACACAACACATGCTTAGCAAGCAAGGTAAGCAAGGACACAGTAGGGCTGTATGTTTGCGTGTGTGTCTGTGTGACGGAGAGAGCGAGATTTGCCCTCCCACTCATCCCTCTGCTACAGAGTGGTGTCGCACTAAATGTCCTCCCGCTAACAATACAGTCACACATCACTCAAACTGTCCTGTTCAACTCCCTCTCCCACTGAGAGGACAAATACCACTCCTCACCCAGTCACTGCGCGCACACACACGCACGCACACACACACACACACACACACACACACACACACACACACACACACACACACACACACAC
>JAVDPK010001485.1:403648-421436 GCA_034780415.1 Cichlasoma orientale
TCCTCCTCCATAATTCACGGTGGGAACTACACATGTAGGAACCATTCACTCACCTTTTCTGCATCTTACAAAGACATGGTGCTTGGAACCGTGTCTGAGCCTGAGCCACTGTCTTCCTCTTGATGTTTTTCGTTAGAAGTGGATTCTTTGGATGGTTATTGCGACTGCACTTGAGGAAACTTTCAAAGTTCTTTTTCAGATTGACTGATCTTCATTTCTTAAAGTAATGACGGACTGTTGTTTTTCTTTACTTAGTTGAGTAGTTCTTGCCACAACATGGATTAGAACTCAAATAGGGCCATTCACTGTATACCAACTCTACCTCTTCACAACACAACTGAAGGTCTCAAACACATTAAGAGGACAAGAAATTAACTCTTGACAAACCACAGGTGTTAACTGAAAACCATTCCAGGTGACTACCTCAAAAAGCTGACTGAGAAAATGCCAAGATGTGCAAAGCAGTAATCTAAGCAAGAGGTGCCTACTTTGAAGAATAGTTTGGATGACTTTAGTATTAATCCACACTGCAGACAATTTTTAAATAATGAAAAACCACTGAATGAGATGACTGGTACTGTATATAAAAGGCTGGTGATCTGACGGAGTAAGAGAAAATTGGGTCCTACCGTCTTCTTTGGTTCTTAGCAGTATGGGATTGCTGGGTGGGCTGTCACCCATCCGTGTGTATGCCAGCACCTGCAGCACATACACTGTGTATTTTTGGAGGGCCCCGAGGAGCAGCGACACACTCCCCTCTCCTTCTGCCACCTGAACACTGGGGGGACCTTCTGAGTCTTTCTTGCTGTATAAAACCTGCACAAAGTGACAAAAACAAATATATCGCACATGAATTCTCGTCCACGCTAAAAAAGAACAAACACATCCTGCAGTCTGTTTCAGTTCTTTTCAGACATCGTCTGTCTGTAGCCCTCAGTCCCAAGCATACTCATTCCTATCTTATATGCACATCTTAAAGGCTACTACAATAATTTTTTGAATAACAAATACATGGTTTTATACAACACAAGACAACACTGTTATAAACCACTCCACTTAATAAACAAAGAAATTAAGTAATAAATTCCAAATGATAACATAATGTAAGATGTAAATACAATCAGTTAAGAAAGGCCACAAAAACAAAACAAAACAAAAAAAGCAAAAGAAGAAAAAATTGTGCGCATTTCCACTGCAGCCTCACAGCGGGGCATAGCTGCGTCCCCAGTGGCTAAATGTTCTGGAGAAAGAAATCTGTTCTCTGTGCGTTCATGTCTCAGTACTATTGCAGGTGATTCTCTGTAGTTTGGAGCTCAGCTTTACTTTGGTGTCCCCATTTATACATTTAGACATCAGGTATATTGTAAAGCTTTCACCCTACCTGCTCTGCACTAAACAGCATTCGGGAATACTTACTAACAATGATCATTGAGATTATTTTAAAGAGGCAAAAACTGTATTTTCCAACAAGTTACCCATTTCAACTTGTCACAGTGACGCTATGGTAGTGTTCTATCCATTATTTGCTTTGCAGCACATAACTGGGTAAAAAAAAAAATGTTATTCTTGGTCATAAAAAATTATTTGTTTCTAGCACAGGCACAAAAAGTGTATTTGTTTGTCAGCTGCTGGTTTAGTGTGCTTGGAAGTATATCTAACACTAGAGTGGTGTGTGTGGAACTGACTCACAATACAGTGCCAGTGTTAATCATAGCCAAGTCAATGATGGAGCGTGCAAGCCTGAGCAACGATGTGACTCAGCGATGTGTTTTTGACAGCCACGGAGGACACTGGCACAGAAAAACAGGCTTCATCAGGTTAAATCTTTCAGCTTTTGTCTCTACCTGAAGCAACAAAGACTGATCCTAAAATTAAAATTACATTACTGCCAGCGACTAAGAAAACAAAACGGTGCACGCTGTACTTTTACAGTTTCTGATTTAAAAATATGTCAGGAACTGCTATTTTCTTGTTCTTTCGTGTTTTGTCCTTTTTTTTCTTTTTAATATTCATGAACGTGAACATCAATACCACACACTTAAAACCATTTGAGGGGAAAATGTCACCTTAAGCGTACGTGTCTAAAAACAGAAATAGTCTTAAGGAGTGCACAGCAGGAAGCGGCAGCAACTATTCAGCATCTACTAGCGCATTGAAGGTGTTAAAAAGCTGCTGCTGGCAGCCACTTCCCATCTATTAACATGTTAGGCATGCAGCTCAGTGTGATCCTCGGGAGGGCACAAGAAAACACACAGATGTGGAGTGTGATGTGCTTTGGGCACGGTGGATGACCTGGATTCCACACAGCATTTTTCTTTTTTAATGGATGGCACCGGTTTATATCACACAGTCACAGCCTATTTTCCTTTGCAGATTTATGTATTTATAACACAACCATGTCCACGCGTTTGAGGATAAATTCTCTCCCTTTTAAATCTTTGTTCTGCTGTCTTACGTTTGGCTGGAGATTAAGAGGTGAACTCACTGCTGCTTCCATATTAGCACAAATATTTTGCATGTGCTTTTTCTTTGCTAATTTTCCCTTTTGATGGATGTTGAGGGCCACTTACTTAAAAAAAAGCAACTTAAAAATAGAGACAATCGGTGTGTTTTCCTTTTTTATTTAAAAAAAAAACCCAAAGCAAGCGGAGTACATAAACTACTGCAGGGTAAGCTTTGGAGCCCACAAAAAAAAAAACAAAAAAAACAGGTGCACCCACACAGGTGTGACTGCCAGTACCAAAAGTGATGAGAAAATGAGTGCACCTTGCACTTCACTATCAACAGTGCTATTCCAGCTCTTTCTCTGAAACCTGCAGATTATGTCAAGTATGTCTTAGATGGGGCTCACAATGAGACAGGCATGTCTGCCTTTTTTTGGAAATACGAGAAAAGGGAGAGCTTTAATTTGGCAGATGTGGGTAGACTGCGGGCTATGCTGCTTTAGTGGGCGGAAAGTCTGGACTCATACTCATGCAGAGTCTCTAAAGCGCATTCAATCCCCGAATATACACACAAACATCACATTTTCTTGCCTAGACTGCATTTTATGTCCTAAATTACAAATGAAGTAATTGCAAAACCAGCAGCCTTTATGGATTCCTGTTTGTTTTCATGAATGAATAATCCAGCTTTTGTTTCTACTACAACATGACACAAACTGCCATTTTATGAAAGCGTATTAATCACTAAAGCTTCTCTCACATGTGTGCGTACGATTACACACAAATAGCCCCCAAACACACTTAGTGCAGCGGGGTGCTTTTAAAAGCATAAAAGTAGGAAGAACAAACTGCAGCAATTACAGGATATTACATCATGTTCATCCTATATCAGATTGTGTGTGTGTGCGTATGTGCGTCTGCGTGTGAGTGAGAGAGTGCTGTAGGAAGTGAAAATGGACTGAAGAGGTCAAGCAGGAATGCCAGGGTACAGGGTGCAGGATGTTATTCACCTTATATCCAAGAATGACTCCATTCTTCTGTGACTCAGGGAGAGCAGACCACGTGAGCAGGATCTTGGTGGAACTCACTGCCTCAGCAGTCACATTCACTGGAGATCCAGATGGAACTAGAGAGCACACACAGAAACACACGCGTGCGCACGCACACACACACACACACAGACACACACACACACACACACCGCTCAGTGCTACTTCACTCTCTGAACCAATCTTCGATTTTATCTCAATCATCTCCTCCTCCCTCTCCCCATCAATCTTAATCTTGCTGAAACAGAGGGAGAGTGTAGAGGACAGAGAGAGGTGGCAGGATGAGAGGAGACACGGGGAGGTAATGGGAGCACTTTATTCCTCATCCATCTGCCTTCTTATACCCAGCAAATACAGTATCTTACAGACATCTCTGCTGGACACTGGCAAAGAGGAAAGATGGATCAATGAGGTCTATGTTCATACCAGATTCAGCGGTGTGTGCTGCAACAGTTTGGCTCCATGGTCCTGGTCCTATAGAGTTGAAGGCTTGTATCTGAACCTGGTACTGGGTAAAGGGATTCAGACCTTCCAGTGTGCCCTCACTGGTGTCCCCAGTTCCCTTCACATCCTCAGTCCTGTTCTCCCCGTGGCCGCCTGTCCTCGACACATGCAGCCGGTAGCCCACAGTCTCTGGACTGCTGTTATACTCAGATTCTGAAAGAGGCTAGAAGGAAACAACCAGTGAGCGGAAAGAGTGAAAGGTGCAGATTAGAGAGAAGTACAGTGTTTTCCCCTCATGTTCCCTAACGTCCAGGGTGAAGTGTATTATAGCAGTTTTTATCCTGCTGTGCAAAATAAATGCAAAACAAAGCAGGAGGATATTGCTGTCATACCGTCCGTCTGCCCGTTCATTCAGAGAAAGTGAAGATTCTCTATATCTAGCAACCGACCTAAACAGCTGGCAGTAGCCAAATAGTGAGAAACTGGGGAATCCTAAATTAGTAGGTAAAGAGCCAATCTATTTATAGTTTATCAGTTCTAGGCTGCAGCCTTACTGATTAGCATGTAATGCCAACTTCTGATTGGCTGAGCATTCGCTAACATGCTGGTTAGGGATGACTCATGGCCATAAATAGTACAGACTGTGGCTCATCATTGAGCAATATTAAAGCCATACCTACTGCTCAGCAATATTGCTCAAATGTAAAGAACATGGGTGCCTTATGATTAGAATGATGTTATGCATAATGAGTTGATGTCAGCAGATCATGTAGTATGGGTGCATTATGTAGTAATATCGTAGTGTTCTAGGATGTGAATACCAAAAACTATTTGTAGAAATGTTAAAAGGAATATCAATCTCTTACAGAATGCTTACAAATGTTTTGATTTAGTGAGTATTGTTATATTGAAAACATATTTTTTGCTGGAAGATTTATTATATCTTTACCAACCCAGGGGTGACTATTTTTTTTTATGACTGTAACACACTTACAGCATGTCTTGATGCTTTCAGCTTATTTATAAGACATGTATGTAATATGACAACAAGCAATTCAATGACCATACATGCATTTGGGAAAAGATTCACAATTTAAAAACACAAAAGCAATAATATAGATATATACATTATCATCTGGAAATCTGCCCATACAAATTACATGCACAGCGTTGGTCACTCTAACATCCATTCCCTTAAGGAAGCGAAGCCATTTCTTTATAAAGTAAAATATTCATAGCTAGGTAAAAATATGCTTTTTTTTTTAAAGTTACAGTGCTGATAAATTCTGGCAAACTCACCGATTTCAAATAAGCCCCAACATACCAATCACAAGTCAAAAGCTGAAGGAAGCTATTTGAAATGTGAATTCACCAAAACTGAAAATGTGAGCACGTTGTGAAATGTAGCAACCCGTCACTCACGGTAACAAGCTGACTGAGAAAACGGCTCTCCACAATATGATGAACACACACAAGTGAAAAAGCATTTTTGTAGCACTCAAGAATATGGTTATTTTTGTTACTGTGTCAAAGTACATCAAAAAACCTTTTACCATTTTCTCCCCTTTGACATCCCATCTCCTGATCCTTTTCTCTCCATCTACTTCTTTTCCCCATCTTAGGCACCCTCTGTCATCTCCTTTTCCTCACTTCCATTAACTTCCATTTTCATTTCCTGCGACCCTCTCTTCGTCTCCTGTCCACACTTTTTCTGTCATCTCATTCTGCTCCTGACCCACCCTTGATCATGTATTACTTCCACAACCATTACTCATTGTCCTAAGATCATGTCAGCAGAAAGTTCAGTTTGCTCGCAGTATATAACTCCGCAGAAGATTTTAACCAACACTGTACAGCGTTTGCTCTGTGCTGTGCAACAGATAAGGAAGCGAGACACCCAGTCATTTTAAATACCCTAGTGATTTAACTCAGCTTAGCATTTAGGAGCTATAATACAGAATGTCACATTAGCTTTATTACCCTTAATATGCAGCTTAGAATAATAGCCTTAGCTAAAACCATTGTGACGGTTCCATTACAGCAGAAAACCTAGCATAGCTGAGGCTGGGCGCTAACATGCAGGTAAAATCCCATTAACATGCTGCACAGGTAGCCCATAGCACCTCAGTGTCTGTGTCTGATTTGACAGGCTCTTTTTCTCATTCCAACTCTTAAATGGAAAATACTCTGCTCTCCATTTATGTTATAATAGAAGAGGGGAAGGGGGAGTAAAGGAGAGATGGAGGGAAAGAGAAAGGGATGAAGAGCAGGAACAAGAGCAAAAACAGAAAAGACAGTGAGGAGAAAATTACATTGCAGTTTGTACAGCTAGCAGTCCACATGGTGAATGGGAAATGTGGCAGATTAGTGTTAGCACTGATAACCAGGAGAGACACTGATTACAGGCTGTCAGCCACTCAACCTGTTCAGTCCTGCTGCTGCCGAGTGCATGTGCACGTGCATATGCACGCAAGCACTAAAACAGGAGCAAATACAGTGCAAAGAAACAAAGACAGACCAAATTAACCCTCTCTGAAGGAGTGTAAAAGGGCAGAATAAGGGTGGAAGGTTTCAGAGTTTACTGCGTATCTGGTATGTATGTGAGTACCTTCCAGATGAATCGTAGGCTGGTCTGCGTAGCAGACAGAAGGCTGAGGTCAGAGGGGTGTGTGTCTGGGGCAGCTTGTAATGTTTGAATCAGCCTAGAGGGGGCGCTCATGGGACTGGAACCGACAATGTTCACCTGCTGCATCCTGAACCTGGTGCGAACAGAAAGCAAAGTTAAAGAAACAGTCACTGTACACAAGTTAATTTCACATAAAGACAGTAAAAAACACTTAAAGCGTAAAGTCTTTTAAGCTTTTCAGACAAAGTCAGGAAAGTTAATTCTGATAACATCATATTGATCAGGCTCGGAGACAGCAATTTATAACAATTAGGCTGTGGGGTGTGTTCAGGTTCAATACATTTCTTCAGATATTTGCAATTCAAGTCCCATCAGGCTCAATGTGCCTTTGAGTGTAACTCTAATTAGCAAATCTTAACGTGGCATGGTAAAGTTTCTACCTGCTAAACACCATCACTGCCATTGTTTGTCGACTCTTAGGGTTTTCAATTTCAAAGGTGACGGTGAAATCCAATCCAAATGTGGAAAAGAGGCTGACTAAATTATTAAGAGGAGAATACGGAATCAGCAGGGGGGCAGCTAGGGCATGTGTTGGTAATGACCAATCATAATCCATTCTCCTCATCTCATCCACTCCAAAAGCAGCAACAGAAAAATCAGAGAAGAAAGGTTCATTTTCATGAAGTGCCTTCAAAATAAAACAAATATGGATAAACACGCATGTTTGCTGCTTCTTTTTTTTTTGCACACAATTACTAAAAAAAATGTAATTTGAAATTCACTGGTTCTTCTTCTAGTTTAAATACTCATTTGGTGTATTTACACAACTGACCACTTTATTAGGCACAATTCGTGCCCGCTCTTTTTGCATTCAGAACTGTCTTAATTCTTTGTGGCACAGATTCAACAAGCTGCTGGAAACATCCCTCAGAGATTTTGGTCCATGTTGACATGATAGCATCACACCGTTGCTGCAGATTGTGGAGGCCATTTGAGTCCGGTGAACTCATTGTTATGTTGAAGAAATCAGTTTGATCTGAGCTTTGTGACACAGCTTGTCATCCTGCTGGAAGCAGCCATCAGAAGATGGCTAGGCTGTGGTCATAAAGGGACGGACATGGTCAGAAATAATACTGATGTAGCCTGTGGTGTTTAAACAATGCTGAGGTGCACACTTTGGGCCCCTTAGTACCAATATCAAAATATCCCCCACATTACACCACAAGCAGCAGCCTAAACCACTGACACAAGGCAGGGAAGACCCTACCATCTGAATGCCACAGCAAAAACCAAGACTCGAAACAGGCAACATTTTTCCAATCTTCTGTTGTCCAACTTTGGTGAGCTCATGCAAATAGTAGCCACAGTTTCCTGTTTTTAGCTGAAAGGAGTAGCTTCAGTGTTACCATGCCATGTTCAAAGTCACTTAAACTTACATTTCTTCCCCATTCTGACGCTGAGTTTGAACTTCAGCAGGTCATTTCAACCATGTCTACATGCCTAAATGCACTGATTTGCTGCCGTCTGACTGGCTGATTAGATATTTACATTACAGGGCACATGAGCAGGAGCACCTAATAAAGAACAATAAACACAAGCAAGTCCACGTGCAAAATATCAGTCTTTATATATCCAAAAGAAGGGGAAAAATGTATGTGATGAGAGCTCATTAATTCACAGTGTAATGCCTGAAGGTTCCTTAAGTTGTGGTTAAAAGGATTCCCACTGCATCAGGTGTGCATAAAGTAAGAAGGTTTATCTGATTTTTGCCATCCAGTTGGTCCGAGCGCAGGGAAATACAATAATCCACTAAAACTTATCAATGGCGCTTCTGCCTCCACAATCAACACGTCAGTTTGTTTATATTCAGTTTTGAATAAAACTGGAACATGGAATCTATGAAAATTAGACCTGTCCAATCCTGCTGCATGCCAGGAGATTTACATTAAAAAGTACATGTTGATGCAGATATCAAACTGCTGCAGATGGAAGCAAGCAAACGGGGGGAAAAAGCCAGACAGCATATAAGAAAAGTGTTTTGTGGTTTTGGACAGTCTGCCCGTGTTCTGCAATAATTCTCTGTGTCTGCCTCTTCTAAGGGCAAACACATTTGTTTGGTGCCAGAAAATTATCAAAGAGATGCAGATCCAAGAAACAGACATTCAAAAACAGGCTTATAAAAGCCCTATTAGCTATGCGACCTGACAGATGAGCTGTTAACGTGCGTGGTCACTAGTTTAACTCCCAGCTGGCCACACCGCTGCTGCATGCCTGCTTGCTTTACCACATTTGCTGCAACCACATGTGTAGCTTAGGTTTGAGCACTGAGGGGGAGTGAGGGGTTAAATGCACACGTGTTACCTGTACGCGTCACGGATTTCAACAGCAAGATTTCTGCTCATATTCACAATTTTCCATTCAAAACATGTCAGACATGCGAGTATCTCTGATGTGGGAAGAATTTCAGGAATTTTTTAAAATTTTCAGCAGCCTAAAAAAATGCAGCTATTGATACATAATATCTAATATAACTAATACTGGCTGATAACATCAGCCTGCTGACTAAAAACAGGGACATGGACCTCGCTTAGTTTGATAACTAGCAAAAACACAAAACTCATAAAACATGATGTTCACAACTTAATTGGTTTTCATTATTTATATTCTGATATTAGACTCACTCCTGCATTGTTATCAACCTGCCTGCGAGCTCACAGCGATAGAGGAGTTGCTGCTGAGTGGCTGACTGAGATCACAGCGCTGCGTGTGTGTCAGAGAGAATTACATTTACCACTCAAGGTCCAGTTGTTGTACAAACTCATAATTCATATTTTGGCAATAAAAAAGGTCTACTGCTGAGTGAAAGTGACCTGCTTCTGTCAGGGGCATTCTTCGCTGAGGAACGCTAGTGTTTTTTTTTCTAAATAAGCTCTCAGTTTCCATCATGGTTTTATTGGGGGTGAGTATGGGGGTAGAATGCATGAGTTCTAAATACTGGGGGGACATGTACCAGAAAACAAAAAAATCAGCACTTGCACATTCATTAAATGTATGTCACACTTCCAAATGTTGACGCTTTGTCTTTACTGAGGAGGAAGCAAAACTTAATCAGTGGAGCACAGATTATTTCAGTTATTTCTGCTCAAATCAATTCAAGAGTTCATTAATATTAATGTCTCTCTTTCACGTCTATGAAAAAATATATTATTTTACTCAATATTGCGATCTGGAACTCTCCACCAGAGTTTGCTTAGTTCACTCATGGTGCCACGCAGTCACTCAGTAAAAGTGATATAAGAAAGCAGACCTGTAGGTACACATACGACCACGAGGGAGTGTTTGTTACTTTCGTTACTTCTAAGTGCAACCGCGCTTCTGTGCGGCTTTGAACGATAAAACGTGTGAGCGTGCGGTTTGTGTAAGAGACTACATCTTTGAGTTTTTGTCCCTGTAGTGGGAGATAGAGAGCAGGGTGTAAAGAGCGACTTAAAGCAAGGGATAAGAAATACTGACAAGTGCATCACTTCATCTAACGTCCCAATGGTGTCGCCTGTGACAACATAATCCCTGTGAGCGTACGGCGTGTGCATACACACGCTGCAATCCCATTACAGATGAAGGCCGAGATACAGAGAGCGAGAGGAAGGCATGGACAGATTGCCCGATAAATAGAGAAGATAGACAGATAGCTGGAGAAGGAGAAGGAGAGAGAGTGGAGGAAGAGTTGCTGCTGTTCAGAGCGGCGATTGATCACATACACAAAATACAAGCTCCCCCTGAGGAGGGATTACAGACACTCCGCTGTCCTCCTCCATTTCCTCCTCTCCTTGTCTCTAATCCTTTTGTCTCATCTTCTCTTTAATGTGTTCTGCTGCCCTTCCCACTTTCTGATCACCTTTCTTCCCGTCCTCATCCCTCTCCTTCCCTCTGGCTAGTTGCGGGAGGGTAATAAGGATCTGCATGCAGCAGCTGTGAAGGTGCTGACAAACAGAAAAGTCTCAGATGGAACTGTCTCCCTGTGTGTCTGTGTGATTGATCTGAGCCGAGCAATACAGCAGAACCTGGTGCAGAGTGAGATGTGTTTGAGGAAGCTGTTGATTATATGTGTGTGTGTGCAGGTGGTAGTGCAGGATATGTGTGCTTGCTGCTCACCTGTACTGAGTGAAAGGAGTGAGGTCAGGGATTTCCAGTGTGTCTGCATCTGGCTGGTTGTCTTTTTGGTAGACAACTTTCCACTCCTCCTCTTTTCCATCGTCCTTAACCACCTGTTAAAAAGGTAATCAGATGCACAACAGTTTCTCTTTTGCTCTGTTTCTCAATAAACACTGATCACAAAAGTGTGCGTGCAACACAAACAGACATACGTACCTGTCCTTCAACTATCCATCGTGATATGGCGGTCTTGCCATCTGGACCAGGTCGAAATCTGAGCATTGCTGTCCGAGGGCTGATGTTGGAGATGACTAAGTTTGATGGAGCACCAGGAAGTTCTGCAGATCAAAAAGAGAAAGCACTTTAGCCATTCTGCAGATAGTGCTTGCAAGGCACCTTTCACTGCGGCATTTTATATATTCATACAGATATAAAAAGCATTTACTGACAAAACCCACTGATACATGTTATTTATGAAAAGAGTAGTCTGGGTATGCCTTTAAGATATTTTAAGTACTTATGCACTCACTGGCCACTTCATTAGGTATATCTTTTCAGGTAGTCATTAATGCAAATACTTAGTCAGCCAATCACACTGCACCAACTCAATGCATTTAGGCATGTAGACATGGTCAAGTTCAAAGTGTGCATCAGAAGGGATTTAAGTGGCTTTGAATGTGGCATGGTTGTTGATGCCAGATGGGCTGGTCTGAATATTTCAGAAACTGCTGATCAACTGGGATTTCCCCACACAACCATCTCTAGGGTTTACAAAGAATGGTCTGAGAAAGAGAAAATATCCAGTGAGCGGCAGTTCTCTGGGTGAAAATGCCTTGTTGATGCCAGAGGTCAGAGGAGAAGGGCCAGACTGCTTAGAGTTGTGAGGAAGCAAAGGGATTTACTTCTGATTTCACAACAAGGTATGCAGAAGAATGCACAACATGGTGAACCTTAAACCAGATGGGCTACAGCAGAAGAAGACCATGCAGGGTGCCACTCCTGATAACTAACAACAGGAAACTGAGGCTACAGTTTGCATTGGATCACCAAAATTGGACAGCAGAAGATTGGAAAAATATTGCCAAAGTCTGATGAGTCTTGATTTCTGCAGCAACAGAATTCCGTATAAGCACCATGGATCCATCCTGCCTTGTATAAACAGTTTCAACTGGTTTAAAGAAAGCACAACAGCAGCTTTATTTCCTGAGAACACTCAGAAAACGTGGTCTGTCACAACATCACACGGTCACCTTTTATCGATGTACCATTGGGAGTGTCCTGATTTATGGGATCCTCGCATGGTACAGCAGCAGCAGCTCAGCAGCAAGCAAGAAGGCAATACAACGAGCCATAAAGACTGCTGAGCACATCAACAACACACATCTGCCCACCTTGAAAGGCATTTACAGCTCTTGGTGCCTGTGGAAGGCATCAAGAATCACCAAAGACTCTCACCATCCAGCACACAGACTGTTTAGTCCTCTCCCATCAGGGAGGCGATACAGAGCAATCAGAGCAAGAACCACAAGACCGGCAAACAGCTTCTATCCCAAGGTCATCACCATACTGAACTAATGCACATATTGAACCACACTGAACTCTAAAGTGTGTAATAATTATGCATATGCAATGACAATAAAGGAATCTTGAGTCTTGGTGGTGGTGTAATGGTGTGGGGGATATTTCTTGGCACACTTCAGGCCCCCAGTACCAACTGAGCATTGTTTAAGTGCCACTGCCTGCCTGAGTATTGCTGCTGACCATGTCCATCCCTTTATGGCCACAGTGTAGCCATCTTCTGATGGCTGCTTCTAACAGGATAACACACCATGTCACAAAGTTCAAATGACCTCAAACTGGTTCCCTGTACCCACTGTACTCAAATGGCCTCAACAGACAATTCAATAGAGCACCTTTGGGAAGTGGTGGAACGGGAGATCTGTATTATTATTTGTATGTCCAGCCGAGAAATCTGCAGCAACTGTGTGATGCTATCATGTCAATATGAACCAAAATCTCAGAGGAATGTTTCCAGCAGCTTGTTGAATCTGTGCCACAAAGAATTAAGACAGTTCTGAAGGCAAACCCCTGTACTAACAAGGTGTAACTAATAAAGTGGATGCTGAATCTAATTTCTTGGTGGGGGGGGGGGGGACCTCCATGCAATACATTCATTTAGTGATCTGTATTTTGTCCAAGAAGAAAATGACACATGGAAAATTAATCCATTAATTTTCCACAGCACGGAAAATTATTTCAGGAGGACGGATTAATAAGAATAAGAAGAAAATTTTAAAAAAATTTAATACTGAAACGTTTTTATCCGTAAATGGATAAAAATATGTACAATGGCATAACTGACAAAAAAATGTCTCAGAACTGCCACATGGCTAATCTGGGATAGAAAAAAGAAGCAGATCGTGTTTTCCAAGTACAAAAAGCCAAGAAACTGCCTCCAGTTCTTTATTTAATGTGCTCATGTTTGACCATAAAAAAACGAGAATTAAAGATTAATCACAGAAAAAAAAGGTTATTCTTAACTAAAGCACAAGAAGTTGCTTCTGATCTATCTGCACATTTCTTTCTCTCTTTGAAGAATTTATTTCAAATTTCCAACATCAATCATACGTTTCAGTGAGAGTGACTCTGTGCGTCAGAGGAGGTAAGGAGAAATAAATGCACATTTCAGTATGTTTCATATAAAGTCTCTAAATGTCAAAACAGGTTGAATTCTTATGACAATGCTGTTTAAGCTCCACAACCACGTGGGAGAGGAATGAGAAACACGGGAACCTGACTTGGAGATGACCACCCCCCGCTGCACCCAGTGGACCAGGAAAGTATAGAACTGCAGAGCTTATCTGCACAGAGCTGACAAAATGTCTAAAGGATTTCTGCTTCGCTGTTTATTTTCTTTCACAAAAAAAAAAAAAAATATCAATGATTAACTGCAGAAACACCAACTTTTAAAAGCTTTTTGTTGTGATGATAACTTGCCTCGGGAAAGCTAATTAGACAGTAATTGTCATCCCCAACTGGCAAATGCTACACACTTGAAAGCAAAGTGTGACAGTATCAATAACTGGAAGAAAGAATAATTGGAAATCAACTAATTCATCTAACAGCACAAAGGAAAATCTCTGACAATAAAATCATTGATGTGCCCCAAGTTTGTTCAGTGGCAACTCAACACGACTGACTAAAAGTCTGAAAAGTTGCTTCTGTCTTATTCAGAATGAGAGCCGCACTGAATTTCATCGACAACAACCAGAAAACAACTATTATTTTCTCCCTGTGGTGAGCTTTTTTTAAAACCTTGAATAAATCACAGAGGAATAATGATACGTTTTGTATGCACAATTCAAGCAGAACTAAATATTCCTATTAAAGGTTTTTACAGCTCCACCTTTCAAATGCCACACGCACACACACACACGCGCACACACGTTTTATAGCTGGCTTGGAATAGACTTCTTCACTGACAGCTGTTGAATTGAACTGCCATTGGTCTGGCAGGCGGCACGCACGACAACAGCTCCGAAGACGCAGGCTGAAAATCCGGTTGTTTTAATCATGAGCTAACAGATAAAATATGTGACAGCTTGTTTCTGTTAATGAAATTGGCATAATCAAAAATCATCACAATCCACTTTACTCTAAATTATCTCACTCAATCAAGACGGAGCACTTTAGAGCCTCTTTTCAAACACTTCTCTCTGCCGTGTTTGCTTAATACTTGGTATATCTGGACGGCGTGATCCGCTGTAATCCATCCAATTCTGCTGCAGAATCACAGGCGCCGTATTTGCCGAACACGACAAAATACACGTTTGTAAAGCCGACGTGTTAAAGCAAATGGTGTAAATCAGACAGATTTTGTTGAACACCTGAGAGGATTCCTTATTGAAACAGGACAGCGTAGCGCCGCTGTGTCCAGTCGTTGTGGAAACAAGGCATTATTTAGTCTGGATACAGCGGGGTTCATGCGTGCATCACAAGACAAATTATAGCCATCAGCGAACTCTGCTCTGTAAATGCACGAAGCAAACTTGTGAGGGTTATATGTGGAAATGTTGGTATCAGCTGCCTTGCTCAGATGAATGACAAAACTCCATGAATACATGAATAAATAAACAAGACAAGAATCTATACTCTGTGGATCTCTCTCTTCCTCTCTCTCTCTCTGCTCATTCTTTAGTTCTTTTCTTTCCTAATCTTCAGCCCTTCGTCTTTCCTTCAGTCTTTTGCTTTCATGAATTAATGAATAACCTCCAAATCTGAACTGTCTGTATCCATCTTGCTTTCACTTCTTTTATTCATAAATTAGTAATCAGAAAATGTTAGGACAAAAATCCCACTGTACGAGCGGGTTTTTTTTTCTCCATTCTCCCACACTTTCCTTTCTGCCTCTGAGTCCATTTCTGAGACACTTTGGTCTTCGACTCTTTGGAGATTGGATTTTCTCATGTTTTCTGTTCTTTCCTCATTACGTTCCTCCATCTCCTTTTTCCCTTCTTCAGTCCTGCTCTTTGATTGTCTCTTGCCCTCTCTTTTCCATGGCTGCATTTCTTCCACTTTACCATTTGCAGTTAATCAGCGCTAATAATGATTGCAACTTGGCCATTGTCCAATCGCACAAACACACACACAAACACACACGCACACATACACACACACACACACACACACATACACAGTGACGGCTTACACTAAAGCACTGTCTGAGATGCTGTAAATGACCGGCTCTTGTGTGTGACTGTGTTTGTCAGTGTGTGTGCTTGCTGTGTGGGTGATGATTCATGGATTCACAGTAACAGCTACTTATCAGCCTGAGGGAAGACAACGGCATCGTAACAGCTCATCACTCATATTTACTCGGCTACACACACGCACACACACAAAGATGCACACACGAAAAGCAGTTTTTAACATCCACTGCCACAGGCACCGGCATGTTTATTTATTGTACCTGGTGGGACCCCAGTGGAGATGGTGGAGGATGTGACCACGCCCCGTCCTGCAGCAGTGAGCGCAGCCACTTGTATTGCATACACTGTGGTGGAGGTGAGGCCGGTCAGCTGGTACTGCAGGGTGGAGTTGGACAAGGAGCGTTCCTCACGACTTGACTCTACATTGGACACTTCCCACCACAGCATGTAACCTGCGGGGTGTAGCGCACACGCTGGGTTAATAAAGCTGCATATAGACATGAGCAGACACGAACACACACACACAAGCACGCATGCACGAGCACACACACGTACAAGTAATGAGAGGTGCAGAGCCATAAAGGAGGAGAGAGTTTGAGAGGGGTAACTACAGTCAAAATCCTTTCTGTCCCTTCGCATCTTTGCAGTCATGCATCACACTCCTCCTTCAAATGTGTGTGTGAGCGAGGCCACTTGTGTGTAAAGCCCTGGAGAGAGTGAATGGTCCCTCATCTGTCTCCCTGCTCACCAGGTGCTGGATGAAAAGCAGGTTGAGGAGAAAAGAGTAAATGTGCAAGGTGACCTTGATTGAATACCCATTTTCTCACTCCTCTGAGTGTGTATGCTGACTGGAAAGCCACGGCTCCCTTATGCTGTCCGACTGTGGTCCTGTTTTGGAGGTGCTGGATGAATGTTGGACAACAGCACAAAGACGCAGACATGTAATGTAGAGTTATCGCTTAATTCACAGCAGCTTGTTGTGTTCCCCAGGACCACTGACTAACAGAGCCAAGGAGGAGGCAGGGCTAAATTAATCTGGGGGAAAGTGCTTTGAGCTCTGTGATGTGCCACACAAACAAGACCCTGGGTGTTGGGAGGCGTGGGATGAGGGCATGTTCAAGACAAAATGAGAAGACAAGCTGCAGAGGGAAGGGACTGATGATGAAAGATGGGAAACAGTAAGAGACTAAGTGGAGGAAACAGAAGAAACTATAGAAGTTTAAGGGTTCACTCAAAGGGGATGTTTTTTACAACTTTCATCAACTTAGTCATTTGTCAGGCTGCATTTTTTCCCCTGAGAAGATTACTTGTTAATTAGAAGCAACGGTCATTTTATCTGTAATCACTGCATATATTCGTTTCCTGCAAGAACACACAACTCAGGCTAAATTTAAGCTGATCTCATCATAAATGTGAGTAAAGGACTGAAAGTAACCTGTGAGAGTTTTTTGATTATAAAGAGAAGATGGAGGGGGATTGGGGGAAGATGGGGGGT
The DNA here is from genome assembly GCA_034780415.1 of Cichlasoma orientale. NCBI lineage: Eukaryota > Metazoa > Chordata > Actinopteri > Cichliformes > Cichlidae > Cichlasoma > Cichlasoma orientale. The sequence continues at coordinate 420,568 of JAVDPK010001485.1, forward strand.
ATTGTAGTTTTACTGTCACGTTGCAAAGCTCTAACCGGTGATGATGCCGTTCTTATCTTCAGGTTCTGCCCAGCTGACTCTAAGCGACGTGTCCAAGATCTCAGTGAAGCTTAGGTGCCGAACGCGTCCAGGGGCTGAAAAAGAAAATACACACACACATTTAAATATAAATATGATATATGTTAACCTTGTCAACAGTAATGTGAGTCAGACAATTTTAGATTTCCACAAACACACATCTCTGGCCTACACAGCATATTACCTATGGGCTCTGACTTCACAAACCACCTCCTAATCACATCTGCATTGACCAACACACACATACACACACACACACACACACACACAAACACACACATACACAAATACAGGTGGGTGCAAGCCTGCCATTTCTCATTTCATCAATCGCTCTCTAACCCCTTCTCCCTGCAGAGCGATTAAGCTATTCATCTGAGACATTCAATAACTCTCATACACACACGTGCACTCATCCACACACACACACACAAGGATGCAAAAAGCTATCATCAAGCAAGAATTACACCCACCGTTAACCCTGTGACACGCCCAGCAACCAATCAATAACTGGCCACTGCTGTGTGTATGGGCGAGTGTGTGTGCGTGTGTGTGTACATATGGCTACTAATATCTCTTTCCCACTCAATAATTACTGGTTGGTAATAATTGCTCGTCTGCCTGCCTACAGGCTATTGTGTTTATTTGATGGTGTGATGGTGTGCATGTGTACTTGTAGCTGGGAGTAGCAGCTATTATGTTTATCCATGGAACAGTGGGCTATAAATACCACTAAGCCTGAAAACATATGAATCAATTCCCTTCAGAAAGACACAAAGTAGAAAAAAAAAGTG
>JAVDPK010001485.1:436908-450829 GCA_034780415.1 Cichlasoma orientale
ATGGATGAGTGAGTTTGGTGTGGAAGAACTTGACTGGCCTGCACAGAGTCCTGACCTCAACCTGATAGAACACCTTTATGATGAATTAGAGCAGAGACTGTGAGCCGAAGCTTCTCATCTAACATCAGTGTCTGACCTCACAAATGCACTTCTGGAATAACGGTCAAAAATTCCCATAAACACTCCTAAACCTTGTGGAAAGCCTTCCCAGAAGAATTGAAGCTGTTATATCCGCAAAGGGTGGGCCGACATCATATTAAACCCTGTGGATTAAGAATGGGATCTCACTCGAGTTCATATGTGTGTGTGGAGGCAGACAAGCGAATACTTTTGGCAATATAGTGTATTTTACAGTTGTTTAGTATAGAAATGCCAGAAATCATGTGGAAATGAGGTACTTGATTTGTCTGACCAGCAGGTCCAGAACCCTGAGGTATTTATTTCACTGATGTAAAACTAACATGTGGAGAGGCAGCTCCCTGCAGAGCTCGACAGAGTCCAGCGCAAAGCGAAATTGAAAACTGCAGAATAACCTGACTTTCCTACTTCACCTGACTTCCCCAAGCGTTGAGCACAAAGCCCTAAAAGAACCCCCCTCGCTCACCAGCAAAACATTCTCACAGAATGTGGTCAGCAGGTTGCAATTTGGTCGTATTGTGAAAAATATCAGAAAAAAAAAAGTCATTTTAGCTACGCCAGCATCTGCAGTCCCATGCAAGTGACCGACCTTAATATGTCAACAGCTTTTCTCCATTAGGTTAAAGTACTATGTGACAAAGGGCTTCCATTAATGCTAATAGCCAGTGAGTGGAGCTTGAGTAGGTCCAGACTTGCATTAATGAGGACGGTGGTGCATGTAGGTACAGAAGGATGGAGCAGGATGAGGTCAAGTCCACCCATTTGGCACTGCGCTGAGCACCACTTAGAAAATCCTCAATATTAAGGTGAAACGACTGCTGAACAAAAGTTTAGAAAAGAATTTTATGGGGTTTATATATATATGCCATTCAACTGTTTTTTTCCCCAGCATTATTGTTGCTTATTATTACCAAGAAACATGTAACAGCCATTTATTGGGGGGGGAGCTGTCCTATTCTGGATGAGCAAAAACAGACAATCTTGAGAAAATACTTCAGACTGTCATGTTACAGTGCTTATGACGTTATATTATATTGTCCTCTTCTGACAGGGATAAAAAAAAAAAAAAGACTCATCTAGAACACAGTGTAGCTAGAACTTCAGTGACGCAGTAGCTCAACCGGATTACAATTATTGCCTGGAAAATGCCAAATGTGACCTTGACCTTGAGCACAGTTTGGCTGATGGTCCTTCAGCTGGATGAGCCAAAAATATCTTCAAGTAGGCCATACAAATTACACGTTTATTTCTGTCCTTGTGCTTCTCTTTGTACTGGCACAATCTGAGCTTATGCAGAGGTGTGCAGAGGCAATTTTTGTCCAAAGGGCACTCAGGAGAGTGCATACCTCCCCCCTCCCAAAACTAAAACATGATTTTATATTTTTAATTTAAAAAAATTAGATCCACATGAACAGATAATGGAATACAGTATATAGTCTGGATATATTTTATTCCATTCATGTACCTTAAAAGCATCCCAGAAAAAAAAGGAAATGGAAAAAAAAGAAAAAGAAAGAAAAACAAACATTTGCCGAGATATGAATTGCATATGTGTGAGTATGTGATTTTTGTGTGGGGTTTGTAGTTTGTATAATCACGAGTATTTCAGTTCAAAACAGAAACAGACGATGAATTATCAACAGTAATTATTTATGCCTGAGTACTACATTTAATTGCAACAGAAGAAAAATTCACTGAGATATGAATTTTAAAATTTCACCAATGATGACCAATGGGGATTTTTTTTTAAATTTTTGGAGGCCTTGACCTTTGACATTTCACCTTGAAAATTAAATCATATGTTCTTGGACAAGGAATATTTCCACAAAGTTGCATCAATTTTGGTTCTAAATGTTCTAAACAGAAAAACTGACAAACAAACAAACAGGAAACACAACCTCCCTCCACCCATTGGTGGGCCAGTAAAAATGTAAATACTAACAATAATTATTTCCAATAATTTGCAAAACATTTAACCCTGATATTTATATATATTTTAATTGAAGAGTATAAACACAATTTAAACTGTCAAAACTAAGACAGAAAATACATTACCAGTCAAACGTTTGGACACACACACACCCATTCTTTTCCCTTCCGTGTATTATGCATTATTTTGCATTTAGTAGCAAAAACAATGCAAGCTCTGACAGAGAGGAGCCCAACTGCCTGTTACTTTTACTACCTCCATATTGCACAAGAACACCCAAACACATGCATGTTTCTGTGTGTGTGTTTACCTGAGTACATATCCTCGGAGGACTCCGTTAAGCTGGGGTTCTGGTGGAGGCTGCCACTGGACCATTATGGACTGGTTTGTGCGCCCACTGGCCACAATATTTTTAGGAGGAGCACTGGGTGCCTCCTCCCTTAGCATCAGCCTAACGCATACAGACAGACAAAGAGAGAGAGAGAGAGAGAGAAAAATGACTCTGAATGAAGTTTATTAGGCATCGCGTAATGAGAATATCAGTGTCGCTGAAGAAGTGTAGGCACAGCATTTACCGTTATTACTGGGCGTCCAAGCAATCACTTATCTCACAGTCTGCAGAGTAACACTTTATTAGGTGAGCAGGCTAAAAAGTAATATTTTTTAGCAACACTGTTTCCTAAGCGTCTTCATCTTTTCTAGTTTGGGGGTCACACTGTCTACAAACCAATGATGGTGTTTGTCAGTGGAGATGCACGGGACAGAGCCGCAACTTATTACAGAAAATCATCTCGCAGTTTAAGCAGCTTTGATGAATTCTTATTGAATTCTGCACTCAGCTTTCTCATTGCTTGTCTCCTGGTGTATCTTCCAATTTCCTTTAATACATTTGTTTTTCATCTCTGGCTATATTGTTCATTTAAAACAGCCAGTGCTGATGCTGCTGGGAATGCTTAACGCATCACTTCCAGCGCACCAGAGGATTTCTCCTGGGAATGATTGAGCTCAGACTGGGCACTTAAAACACAGTTTTCAAGAACTCCGTACAAGTTGAGTTGCTGTTGTGTTTTGTTTTTTTGGCTGCTTAAAAGAACAAACGTGCATTTATTGCATGTTTGTATGTTGTATGTTGTTTTAACTTTAAGATTTACCTACTTGTGTTGCATTTGTATTCAAATGCTCTTGTCTGGATGGTCTCTATTTCACCCTCAACCCTACCACTATCCCCTGAGCAGACAAGCTATACAGTGTGACAGCAAGAGAGACTTTAATCACTATTACTAGAGAATGAGCAAAGAGCTTGTCTTTTTATTTCCAGTGAGCCGCTGTGATCCCTCTCTCCCTTTGCCCTCCTCTGTCTCTCCAAACCTTTTTCCCATCTTTACTTTGACATTTTGAACTACTTCTCTATTTTTTTTCTTCCCATCTGCAAACTCTCACCTTTCATCCATCACGTCCTTTGGCCTCAATTATTCCATCCTTCTATCTTTTACTCATCTCTCCTTCCCTCCTCTTCTACTCTCCAACCACCACCCCTCCACCCCACCCCACTCTCCCGTGATTAAAGCTCCCAGCTCTCCCGTGGCTAGTAAAGCACACAGGCTGAGCTGGTCAGCCTCTGGCTTTACTGTAAGCAGCTCAGCAAACATAATCAGAGCCATATGTGTTCACACACGCACATACAAACACTCCAAACAAATTTCTCCCAGCTTAAGACAGACTGCTACATCCGATGGTCTTTTCCCTTCCATGGATTATGTCTGGAGATTTACATTACCATCTCCCTCCAGCCCCCCCCCCCCTTTCCGCCTCCCCCCTCTGTGCCCCATCTCTCTCTGTGAATGATTCTCTATAAGCTATCAAACCATTAGCTGTGGTATGGCTGTCTGTATTTGTGTGTCTGAATCAGTATGCGTCGATGAATGTGTATTCACATCTATATGTGTGTGTTTATGTGAAAGCAGGGGTGTGAAAGCTGTTAGCTAGAGACGCGCACAGGCGGATATATAGCACAGGCCAGTGGTTTTACAGCTGTGCTTTACTTCCATTAGGTTAGGCACTGTCAGACACCAGGTGCTGCAGGGACACACACCCTCGCACTCACTCACACACACATACACACACTCTCACGGGCTAATGGGCCTTGTGTGAATGAGATGGGCATTAGGGTAGCTGTCTGGAAATGGAGAATATATATAATCCACAACTATGCCACAGCTTTTGACTGAAATTGATGGTGCACATTAATACACATCCGTGAACTCACGCTTACACAAACACCCGCACACCCGTACTGTACTGAACAGAGCCACTCAATCACTGTTTGATTGCAAATAAAACACACAAATGCACACTGACACACTTTCACTCGATGGCAGAAACTTCCTGTGAATTGCCTTAATTCCCGTCCAGCCATTAAAAGTAAATATTTCATAGAGCAGGTTCAGCATGAGGGCATCAGCTTCACACGGGAGATTAAATGCAGCACACATTACTGTGCACACCCCGTCCAACACGCTCGTGCAACAAACACATCTGCATTGAACAAATGAAGTCCCAACTCAACACAGTGTGACACACTTTCTCTGTCCCTCGTTGTTTTGAAAAAAAGAGGACATTTTCTGCAGGAAATGTGTGAGTGAAGGGGGTGGGGGGCATTTTAGAGAGTCCCAATGCAGTGGGAATTAGGAAAAGTTTCTTTTCTGTGTCATTCTCCACAGTTTAATGCCTGCTGGCTTTTTCTTTAAACACACACTCCCGCTTAAATTTAACGGTGTTACTGGAATGTTAAGTGCGCCACTAGTCCAACACCATCGGCCAAGAGAGCAAATAAGCGTTATTGAACAGAGGGCAACAATACAAAGCGAGAAAACAGGTAGCACATGACTGGGTACAAGCAGCTGAATAGATTAGCTTATTTTTGTCTTGCTTGACACTTTAATTTTTGTCTCCTTTAAACGTCGTGCTGCATTGCTGGAGGTTAAAAACGGAGAAGGGTGACGCACTGAAGAGACTCCGTCAGGGGAACAGCGATACTTTTGCATATTCTCACAATGAATCAAAGCCAGCTACGACCCACATTTATGTGTTTTATGGCTGTCATTTCATATTATGTTACTGATCAATGACAGCATTTTTTTAAAACTGTATACCAGCAATAATGCTTCAAAACAAATCTAATGTGGCAGCAGATGCTCCGTCATTGGTGTTGACATCTGCTGTGCAGTCCTTAAAAGACCTACTGTTTAAAAAGATGATGTGTAAGAACATAAAAAAAGGAAACAGAAAGAGGGGAGGTGGGCTACTGACACCCCGTATCAAGCCAAAAGATCCATTTAAGCCCTCAGACTTAACACTGTTTAACACTGTTGTCTTCAGCCTGATAGTGAGAGCATTCTGTCATGCGTCACTTTAACGTTTAAGTTCCTCCTCCCTTTGTGCTCTACTTTATACAACTAAGATCATCTGAAAAACCTGCGGCAGGCCAAGCCGAAAATCATAGGTTTGTTTTTTTTTTTTTTTTTTTGCACAGTTTTCCCAACCAGACCGCTTTAATTCAAACATGCTGAAAGTTTGTTATGGATTTGCCGTCCAGCGATGCTAAAAACACGTTGCTTACCTCAGGCTTTGAGGCTGTTTTCACAAACAAATATTCAATGGCCAGAAGTAAAAGTTGCAGAAACATAGAAATATGCGGCGTAGTTCTGAGCAACAAATCACTGAAGATTTGATAATTAAAGAAATATTAACGAGCAGTTCTCTAGTAATTTGAACTGAAGACTACGGTTTAGTACATTATGATAAAACACCAGTGAACAGAGGAGATACTTTATTAATGAATAATTAGTTCATAATTTAGCTCTGTGACACGGAGGAAAAGATTTTCTCCATGAGTAGCTCCTCCTGATTGACTCTGATCCAGCCGCTAAGTGGTACAGACTACTAACTCCTCATTCATTGCTCATTACTTAATCATTAATTACTCTTTCGTGCTACCCCAAGTTAAGCGACACATCATACCGAGCAGTTCTGCCTCATTATGTTGCAGAAGCTCATGAACTACCATTACCTACTAGGATAGTTTTAGGTGCAAAATGATGGTCAAAGCCAGCATGATAGAGTCCACAATGACTGAAGTGTGTGATTAACATCAATCATGGAAAAAAAGGTGTGACAAGGATAGACATTATAAATATGTGTGAAGGTCAAGCTGAAGAAAAAGAAATGTATGAGTGCGGAAAGCATCACCTCCACCTGAAACCGTCAATAGCTGCTTTTAGCACTTTCTGCTCCTGTCTTTTTCATGTTTACTTCTACTTAGCAGTCACAATGCTCACAGCAGCAATGCTGACCTACTAAAGCTCTATGAAAATAGAGGCTGACCTGTTACGTTATAGGTTCATTATAGAATTCTAACTGTGGGAATAAAAGATGAAAATAATTTTGTTTTTAGTGTTAAGTGAGGCCGAGCTCCACCGATAAATGGTACAATGCTTTTTTTCTGTACCATATTGACTTTTTATTGTTTTAGAAAGGATATTAGACATTTGCTTCATTTTAAGGTATTTCAGTTCAGATTTAAGCTGGATATTGATTTTTAGCTATTTTTTGTAGGATGTTTGCAAGCTGATGCCCAAGAATGGTCACCACAATAGTTTTTGCAAACTGCTACATTCCCTTTGTTTCTCTAAGCTGTTAGAAATAGCGGGGAAAAAAGTACACCTATGTAGTTTAATTTTAGTAAACATTAAGGAGTTGAGGTTGATTTAAATTACATGTAAAGCATATTAAACTGAGATCACTGGTACTTGCAGGATCTGCCCATGATGAACTAAACTACAGATTATTGCCCCAATTTCAGCCTTTACTGTATTCCCGTCACGTTTTCCTTTTGTGTTTTTCTGTGTGTTCTGAAAAGGGCTGAAACATTATAATTTTGAATATATAATTCAAAATGTTGATCAACATGTTCTCATTTCTTTCTGAAGCTCTTAAAGCATCATCCGTACGTGTGAGAAACAAGAATGGGACAGAGCAAAGCATTTTATCACATATCCGAGTCTGATGTCTTCTGGTTCTGACTAAAAGAAAAACAGGAGTAAAGGCAAAATGAACTGAAATGAGATGCTTTAAAATGCTGATGATGCCTGCAGTTCCAGGCATTTATGTATAATCTGTCTTTCCTCTGCTAATGCTTCCTCTTTAAAGATGGTAATGATGTGAGTGCAGGTCATGCATGAATAAGTCTGTGCATGTGTTACACTCCAGATTGTATAATTAGGAGTCTTCAAGAGAATTTTTCATTTAGAGGTAATGTTTTTCAGCTTTGATCGCCTTCATTCCTATACTTTTAGTTGACGCCTGTCTTTCACACGACACCCTATTGCAACAGTGGTTTAAAAAAAAAAAAAAAAAAAAAGGCAGTGTAATGATGGAGCGAGAGCGAACCACGAAATGAAAAGAATGTATGACTCGATGCTGTTGTGATAAAGAATGTAATCAAAAAGACGCAAACAAAACGAGAGGGAGCAGAAGCAGCTGGAAGTTCAAATTTTAATAAGGGGTTTTTGTCATCAATATTACAAGCTATTTCTTCCCTCTGTCCTATTCGCTCACTCTGTCCACATTACTGCACTTTGTCATGCTTCTCATTTGGTGCTCAGTGCTCCTCCAGGACACCGCACTCTGCCTAACTGCGTGTTATGTGCAGCACACTCCTTGGCATCTGCGACTGCGCGTGTCTTATCCAGGCGAACATCCAGCAGATGAAACGGAGTGTGTGCGCGCGGTTACGTATGAGATAAACACTGAAGAAGAGAAGAAGAGACATATCCATCTGCTGTGATACACTGACCAGAGATAACTTGTCTGACTGCCAGAGTTTCATTCAATCTAATCTATTGACCGGGGCCTCTAACAACCAGCTAGGTAGCAGAAGGGATGTTGGACACAATGCAGGAGAAGAGGAAGAAATGAGAAACAGGGAGAAGAAGAAGAGTAATGATAAACAAGCAGAAGAGGAGAATTTACTGAGAAAGAATTTGAATAGAAAGAGAACAGATAAGAGAAGCACATCAAGCTGAAAGGAAGCAAAGTGAAAGGAGACGTATCTGAGGTTTGTGGATGTGTGATGGCAGCATTCAAAGCTGCTGTTGCTGCTGCTGAGTGTATTTGGCAGAACAACAACTGGCATCTGCCTGTGGTCAGTCTCTTCAGTCAGACAAAACCGTGTTTGCCTGCGTACATGTTTGCCTACTTCACAATGCACCATCACATCTGTTGTATTGCGTGCATGTGTTGGTGTATCTGTGGAGTTAGGGGCAAAATCCTTAAGAGGCCTGCTATACCTCCACCTTCACTGTACACAGTGCATCGGAGCTAAGGCATCATAACTATCCCCATTAGTGTTTTCCCTTGGGATAAACATGCACAGATACACACATGCACACCCATGCAAACGCAGTACAGCTACGCAGCCATTTATTTGTTTTTCATTCAAAAATCCCACCTTTCGCGCACACGCATACAAAGAGCACTTTATTTCATCATTTTTACAGCTTAGTTCAATATGTGTAACAGAAAGAGATGGCAGGGAAATACACACTCACACAACGCAGACATCTACAGAATGTGATGAATATAAATTGCTCATTGCAAAGAAAATGGATTCTAAACAAAAAGGGATGCTCTCTTCATCCCCATCTTGTTATCCCTGTTTCATCCTCATTTTGAGTCCCATATTCCTACTCATGTTCACACACACACACACACAATGCAACTCACAAATTCTTCCATACACACACACTAGACCCTGGGATTTGCAGGCACTATGTCTTTTGAAAGGTTTCATTTTATTCATTCCCAGCATTTGTAAAGCAGTGTGACCATGTCTATTACACAGACATAAAATTAGGTAAAAAAAAAACAACAACAAAATTTTACACAAATCATGGCATGTGCTACACAAAAAAAGGTTTCATGCTTTTTAGAAAACATCTGTGAAAGTAGCGAGAACAACATGTTTAATAAAGCTGGTAGCAGTGTGTTACGTTTAGAAGTTGCGCTTACCTGTGTGTCTCGGCACTGTACTGACCCCTGCCCACTTGATTGACAGCACAGAGTCTAAACTGGTAAGTTCTGGCAGGCGTGAGCCCGCCCACTGATACATTGGTCACTGCAGGATCAACTTCTGATAGGTAGACCTTCCATGGCGAGTCTAGACACAAGACACGGAGATTAAAGACCGATAATATCTTGCGCAGGCAGGACAAACAGAGACACAGGGACACTCAGAAGCTATAAATCAAATGGAAAGAGGGGAGAAACAGATAAGAGGCAAGGTAAAGGGAACAGGGGGTAAGCTGGGGAGAATTATAAACGAGAGAAGTAGCATATGATGCAACAAGAGGGAAAGTTTGGAGGGAAGAGAAGGATTAATAAAGAAGCACAGATGCTGCTTCATATTGTTGCCAGCTTATCTCTCAGTCTTCCCGCTGAAGATACCACAGACAGATGCACCATTATCCCTATTATCACCCCAGCCACATGTATCTGTGCAAGTGAGACGGATAGCGTGCATGTGCCATTTTAAGCGCACCCAGGGTATTAGAGCCATTGTCTGACATGAAAACACATTGTATTTACAGTGGTCCATTCACAAAAATGCAACAAAAAAATCTAATATATAACACAGAGAATGGATAATCAGTGTGCACAAAACTCTAATCCATTCCTCACTGTCTGTAAAATCGACCAGACGTTCATGGTTTTCTCCGTTCCTCATCTTTGTCTCTCTCTCCCTGTTATTTTCCAAGGTTTTGTTCTTCTCTCCCATGGCAATTCATTCTTTTATTATCATTATTTTGCTGTATTTTTGTAGATGCAGCAGCGCAGCTGGTAAATGGCGACAGCAGAAAGCTTTAAGTCACATTCATGGTGTCTCTCCAAAAATTATCAGAATAAGAATCAGCCCAGCTCCTAGAGTCATGTGCCAAGTGCTTGGCTGTCTATGTAACGCTCACCGCCCCATCCCCTTAGCTTACATCAGGAGTGAGCCGCTCTACAGCCAATCTCCCTCCACTTTGTTTCCCCTGTCAGTCTATTCCTCAATACCTTTTCCCTATCTCTCTCTAATTTGATAGAGAGCCAGCCTGCTGTTACAACATCTGTAGTGGAGAGTGGGTGAGGAAAAAAAAAAGAGAGCGAGAGAGAGCGAGAGACTCAAGGAGGAAGGGAAAATAAGAGTTTATTTATAGGGGATCTGCATGTATGCTTACGCAGCAACACCATGCTCCATATGCCAGTCTCTTGTAAATGAGTGCACATCAGTGCTTGGTAGACAGCAAGTGAACAGATGTTTGCTGTTCAGGAACTATAAAGTATGCCCAGGGATGGACACACACATACATACTGTTCTCTGAGAGCTCCAGCACGTAGTACAGAAGAGGGGAGGTCCCGTCGAAAGGGCGAAGCCAGGACAGGAGGACAGAGCGGGAGTCCGAATCATTGAGGCGAGCCGTCAGGGAGCGAGGAGAATGTGGCAGCTCACTGAACAAACAGACAAAAAAAATAAATAAATAATAGAAATTGTTTAATTTAAATTAGCCAGTTAGCTAAATAGAGCGAATTAAAACGAGGACATCTGCACATCAAAAGCTGACCTTAAATATGAAGTACTGACAAAATCATTCATCACTCTGAACTAAAGAAATAACTGATGGCTTCAAATCATATGAGGCATCCGTGCTTGTTTATGGCTCCACTGTAACCTAAATGTATGGGAACATGAACATTCAGAACCTCAGAGTTACAATAACTTCAGTGTGAATGCAGACATTTGGCTAGACTATTTCCTGGCTGCAAGATTGCCAGGTAGCTTTCAAAAAGCCACTGCTCCCAGTCTATAAATAACCCTGCAACTCCATTTCAGCCAGAGCCACTTTAGCTCAAGGAAAATTATTTCCCTTAGCAGTAATTTATATATGGTGGTATGGCTCTGTTCTGGGACCTTTCCACCTTTCCTCATGCATATGTGGAAAGCCTGAGGCAGAAACATCAACAAACCACCAGCACAAAACACACCTCATATCAACGATAACAGATATGAACTGGGTAAAAGCCCATTCACGCAGGCCTGCAGACCAGTCAGTGACCCCTGAAAGCCACCGGTCACTAGGGAAATGTGTGTATTCTGTGGTTTTCTGCCAAGTGGCTGCTGGAGGTTTATTGCAAACTGATACAGGATGCTACACCGGAAACCTCTGTGTGATTTCTTTGGTTGCTCTAGCAGGCTGCTGAGGTTGCCAGAGGTTTTCATGGAAGATGCTGACTTGTCTGCCAATACTCACCAACTACATACTAAATGGTAGTGAAACAGCGAAAAGTGTAAACTGGAAACAGAGAATGTTCGCCTTCAAAGTAAAAGATGTGCCTTTGGAGATGAGTTGGTTACACGGCCCGGTCTCCATTTCTGGTTGGCGTAGCTCGTTTTCATATTTCACTAAAGCGCGAGGTGTAAATGCTGAGTGCAGATAAGCCAGTCTTCCATCCACCTACAGGCAAGTGTAGCAATCTGCTCGTGACCAAAGCAACCACGCTCTCTCTATTATTGTTTGGCATTTACTGTTACAATATGAAGTGCTTTGAGGTGAGTTTTGTGGTGACTTATCTTTATAAAATTTGCCAATTCATAAGCTGATGACTCAGCTCATGTGATCTCGCCAGTGTTCCAGGATTGTGAGCTTGTCTGAATCAAACATATAGCTAACATTAAGCTTCTGGAAAAGCCTGCCCAAAGCCCCGACCTCAACCCTATTGAGAATTTGTGGACTATGTTTAATAGCTGAGTCCATGTCCAGAAACCAACCAATTTAAACTAAATAAACTGCTTATTCTGCCAGGAAGATTGGTCAAACATCCAGACAGAATTATTCCAGAAGCTTGTTGATGGCTACCAAAAACATCTGGTTGAGGTACAACTTGCTAAGGGACATTTACCCAAATATTACTGGGGGTCCATGCATACTTTTCAGCTGTAACTGCTTTATATTGAGCTTTATTTTTACTTGGATAGACTAAAGTTTGCCATTTGCTCCTGCTTCAAGACTTTCTTGTAAACTAAGGCACCAAAATACTTATTGTTGTTTCACATTTTCCACCAAGACATAAGATTGGTATTGAATCAGCTTATTTAACTTTTGCAAAGAAAGGAATACATTTCTCAGACTGTCACACTATTTCCTTAATATCCACATCTAGGCAAAATGTGTCCTGATTGCTTATGTATCCATTTGCATCTCATAAACATCTGTGACGATATGCAGACTGTTCAGTAGACAGACATTTGGTTTCCTGTTTTCTGTTATTCTATTAAATATGTGAGGTGCAGTACTGTTAGGTCTGACACCCAGGTTAGATCTTGGGTCTGAGCCAGGATCAGTTCCAGTGGGTGATATCTTTTAAATATGGCCGTGTCTTGCATATATTTACTCTGTACGTGCACTGCATCACCACAGGTATGCCTCATCACATCTATTAAAAGACAAATTTTCCAGACATTTTCCCCTCCCTGCCATAGTCGTGACAAAGAAAGCAATACAGTTATTTTCATGAAACCAATAAAGTAAATCCAGACATTTTATTATACCAATCTCAGAGTATATATATTAGAGTATATAGTATACCAATCTTAGAGTATCATAACTCTTTGTACACTGTGGGCTTGAACATGGAAAAGGGAAGAACAGCAAATCATAGTGTAACTACACGTTACAGGTGCCGGCAGAAATATTAACAGACAACATAAAAGAACAAAATAAATATATTTACACTGAAAACACAACAAAAGACAAGGTCCCCTGTGCATAGACTAGCTGTATCTCATATTCATAAGGTTATTAATTATTTCTAAGCTACGGACAACTTAGCTTTCTAAGCTATTTTGTCCCAGAGCTCTGCTTCAACAGGCAGCAAGCTCCTATTGCATCCGATAACGCTGGGTTAAAAACATCTGCCTTGTTTATGTTCTTGCTTGTGAACAACTTAACATTTTAACTTTCAAGCACAGAAAGAAAGGGATTGGAGGAGAGATGGGAGAGGAATGAGATCTAATGCTGTGAGAGGAAGGGGAGCAGCACACCAAGAAATAGGAAGGACAGCAATGAATGAAGCACAGAGGAGCAAGGGGAAATGAAAATGATGTTTTCTTTTCTGAGCTGACATGATCATATTAATTAATGGATGAGCTTAGAGAACATTAGAGCAAGTACCTTCACACCGTCCTTACAAATCACAAACACGCACATAAGCACAGACACACACTCACAGACACATGAATGGGTCTTACGGGAGTTGAACCAATAACCCGCTGGTAATTAGTCTGTCTCCTCAGCCGCCAGCGTCTGTTAGCCTCTATGACCCATTGATACAGAGCTAACGAGAACGTCCGTCACACACGTGGATACACGCAGCTGCACACGCACACACACGCTGTGAAACACGGCCATATAGAAATCCCATCTTTCCCGGCATGTTTTCGCACAGCCATAAACACAGATCTGCTCCCTCCCTCTGTGTCTGACATGCATAACCTCTTGTCTCTCTATAATTTAGAAGGATGTGGACTCATGTTCTGTCTCTTTCCTACCCGGCAATTATATTAATATATCATAAGTGCCTTTTAAAAATGTATTATTAAAGTGCCTATTAATATACAAATACCACTACCTGTTCTCTCAGTGGCTGTAATGAGGCTGAGTGGGTTGGAGCGTGGGATACACTTGATGTGTGTGTGTGTGTGTGTGTGTGTGTGTGTGTGTGTGTGTGTGTGTGTGTGTGTGTGTGTGTGTGTGTGTG
>JAVDPK010001485.1:450929-462531 GCA_034780415.1 Cichlasoma orientale
TGTGTGTGTGTGTGTGTGTGTGTGTGTGTGTGTGTGTGTGTGTGTGTGTGTGTGTGTGTGTGTGTGTGTGGTATTTTTTAATCTGAGCATACCAGATTCACAATGTGACGACTGGAATCTGCACAGGTACGCACAAACGTGCACAAACGCTAACAATATATCACTGAGTGCTACACATGTAAAGGTCAGATATGTCCTTACATAACCATTATGGGTATCTAATAATAACTCAAAATAGCCATATCCTTACAGTTTCAGTGGCATGAGCACAGTATTTGATTTAGAGGCTCTGACCCTGGACTGAACATGGCTTTTACTAGAAACAAGCAATTATCTTATTAGACAACTGATGAAACAAGTTGACAATAATCATGCCTTTATGTTTGGCAGAGTACCAAATTACCCATCTGCTGCCTCCGCTAAATTATACCTTCTATAGTCAATCTTTTTTGTAAAATGTTGTACCATAAGGCGTGTGTCCTGTCAGTCATATCAGTAATTTGAATCAGCCAGATTGCTCGCTATGGATAGACTGTTCCCTCAGGTTTTTAGGCACTGTTACATCAAAATCGCTGCTGTGTTTAATCCTGAGCGAGCAAACCTCTACTGCCAGAAAAATAATGATTTACTCACAGTTTACTCAAATAGAGTTATCACAGAAAATTAAGGATCGTGATACTATCCGCAGGTGTAGGACAAGTTAAAATATATTTATGCTCCTGCTGAATTTAATAAAGAAACTGAATTCTTCAGGAAATACTTTCTTTCCAAAGTGAGTTAAAAGAGAAGAATAATGCCACTTTCTTGTCAGTGTATTAAACGCAAAACTAAAGCAAGCAGCCTGCTAATGTAACTCAGCACAAAGCTCGGAGAGAGGGAACCCAGTAGCCTGTAGCTAACTTACACCCTATATTTCATTTGTATAATGTCTAAATAAAATTGTGCTCGAGTTTACATCTTCCACCCTGGGGGCTTTCGCAGGCGGTCAAGACCATATCTGTTATAAAAACCCAACAAGTGACATTTGTTTGAAGATTTCGAAGGATGGCACATTCACAGAAAAGGCCCTCGAGTATTACTGCGAATAAAATGGATGCAGCCTTGTTAGGCTTCCTTTGTGTTGCATCCAATTTGGTAGAGTTGTTGTTGTTGTCAGTGTTACTGACTCAGTGTTATAAGGCTGTTATTTAGTCTCTGATGTGCAGATTAAGTGGAAGTAAAATTGTCAATATTTTATATAGTAGTTTGTAAAATCCAACTCTAGACTAATCATTAGTTTAAGGCGACCTATTGCATTTCAAAATCCTCCAAGTTCATAGAGCCCAAGGCTGTTTACTTGGCCTTGCAGGTTTTAGCTGTTAATGACTAAATTTGTGGATGTTTTTAAGGGTGGAAAAGTCAAACAATAGCCAAGAACATAAGAAGGTAAGTAATGCAGAAGGAAATTGCTCTCTGAACTCACATGACTTCGAGGCGTGCAGAGTGGGAGTCGTTGCCAGCTTGCGATGCCACAGTGCAGGTGTAATCCCCGATATCACCTGACCAGGTCTGGCTAATGGTGAGAAAGCCTTGGCGCACAGACACACGCCCCCCACCGGTTGGAAGCACCGGCATGCCACTTCGATCCCATTTATAGCTGCAACAGTGGAAGCGTTCGGGTGTTTCAAAAACTCAAGACATTATCTTATAAAACAGAGCAGAGAATCAGATTTGGTATTCGCGCATGCGGTCAACGCTGACGGGCAGATGATACCTGATACCGATTCTGGGGTCGTGTGTAGCGTCACATTTCAGAGTGGCAGTGGTTCCTTTAATAACGCGCTGGTCTGTCGGAGGCACAGAAATGACTGTGCGATCTGGAAAGAACAGAGAGGTGGAATACATTTTGAGGCTTAAATTAAATATTAATATACACCTGTTATATTGCATTACCAGGTGCAGTCTTGTTTAAAATGTGTACATTCAAATGTTGCTCAACAGTACGGAGAAATGAATGAGTTTAAGATCAACAACACATGAGCATGCGCCACAAACACACACACACACACCCACACCTACGCATATTATAACGGTGTGGAAAACAGCTGAGTATCAAATTACTGGTGCCTTGCTCCGCTCAGGTGTTGCATATGATTTAGAGGGAGAAAAGCAGCGCTGGTGGAAAAACAAATGCAGATGCAGAGGAGAGAGCATCTGTTATGTCCCTAACTCAGTCACCGTACACTTGTGATGTAACCGTGTCTCCAATAAATTGAAGGGTGTACATTTTGCATTTATCTCACAGCTCAACTGAAGTAAGGATCTGACAGTCTGCATAATTGAACCGTGTTTAATCTAAAGCTGCCAGAACATATATTTATATGTATGCAAAAAAAATAAAATAAAAAAAAATTCAGCCAAGCGATTGGTTTATTGGCTAATCAATCATCCTCATGCTTGGCAAATCAAATGATTAGTTCACCGGTGAGTCGGCCAACTGCATCAATAACCAATCACTGAGCTGCTCACTAGCCTGAACTAATACTATTGGACAGGTATGGATAAAGTAGTGTTCCATGTCTGTTTTTGTCTGTTTAGCAAATGTATATTGAACAGTTTAATGTGTTTTTGTTTGTGTGTTTGTGTGTGCGTGCGCCTTACTCCAAACGGTGAGCGTAGCTGTGGCGTTGATGGTTCCCTCCACGTTGGAGGCGATGCAGGTATATTCTCCTGAATCCTGGAAGCTGACTGGCTGAATCTCCAGACCACCTGACTGCAACAGCGTGAACCTGGGAACCTGGACAGAACCGCTGGCTAAGACCTGTGATCCTATGGAGGGACAAAATAATAAGGATAAGTGGAAGAAAATAGATGAATGGATGGATGGATAGCCTTTAGGTGAAGGAAAGTATGCATATTTTATTTACAAATATACACTGCTCAAAAAAATTTAATTGAAAATCAAAGTGAAAAAATTATGCAGCAGGCTAGTCAATTTTGCTGAAATTTCATTATAGTACTCAGCAGTTTGTTTGGCCCCCACGTGGTTGTATGCCTGACAACACTGGGGGATGCTCCTAATGAGACGATGGATGGTGGCCTAGGAGATCTCCTCCCAGATCTGGACCAGGGCATCACTGAGCTCCTGGAAAGCCTCAGGTGCAACCTGGCAGCGTCAGATGGACTGAAACATAATGTCCCAGAGGTGTTCAATTGGATTTAGGTCAGGCGAGTGTGGGGATCAATCAGTGGTATCAATTTCTCCATCCTCCAGGAATTTCCTGCATACTCTCACCACATGAGGCTGGGAATTGTTGTGCACCAGTGTAGGGCCTGACAGTGGGTCCAAGGATTTCATCCTGATACCTACAGTAATGTCAGTCAGGGTGCCTATAGAGGTCTGCGCGTCCCTCCATGGATATGCTTCCCCAGACCATCACTGATCCACCACCAAACCGGTCATGCTGAATGATGTTACAGGCAGCATAACGTTCTCCACGGCTTCTCCAGACCCTTTCGCATCTGTCACCGAGGGTGGCTCAGGGTGAACCTGCTCTCATCTGTGAAAAGCACAGGGCACCACTGGTGGACCTGCCAATTCTGGTATTGTATAGCAAATGCCAATCAGGCTCCACGGTGCCGGGCATCAAGTACAGGGCCCACTAGAGCACATCAGGCCCTCAGGCCACCCTCATGAAGTCTGTTTCTGAATGTTTGGTTAGAGACAGTCACATCAATGGCCTGCTGGAGGTTATTTTGTAGGGCTCCAGTAGTGCTCATCCTGTTCCTCCTTGCACAAAGGAGCAGATACCGGTGCCGCTGATGGGTTAAAGACCTTCTACGGCCCTGTCCAGCTCTCCTAGAGTAACTGCCTGTCTCCAGGACTCTCCTCCTACTGACCCTAGCCAAATGCAAGACTAGTGAAAAAAAACATCAGAAAAGATGAGGAGAGAAAAATATCAGTGGCCTCCACCTGTAAAATCATTCCTGTTTTGGGGGTTGTCTCATTGTTGCGCCTCTGGTGCACC
Source organism: Cichlasoma orientale (assembly GCA_034780415.1). Lineage (NCBI taxonomy): Eukaryota > Metazoa > Chordata > Actinopteri > Cichliformes > Cichlidae > Cichlasoma > Cichlasoma orientale. Next base: position 454,937 of record JAVDPK010001485.1, read on the forward strand.
TGTTGTTAATTTCATTAACACCAAAGCAGCTGAAACTGATTAACAACCCCCTCTGCTACTTAACAGATCAGATCAATATCCCAGAACTGACTAGATGCTGTACTCTGATTAAAAAGTGCTCCTTTAATTTTTATGAGCAGTGTATTATGTCAGTGCAGCTGTGTCTTAGTGTAGCTGCTCAGTGTCGAGTGCAGATTGTGTAGCTTCGTTGCTACCTTTCCTCCAGGTAATGGCAGGTTTTGGAGCGCCGCTAGTCTGGCAGGTAAACAATGCTGTGTTGCCATCAGTCACTGTTTGGTCAGAGGGGGGTGATGTAAATGTGGGGGCTACACCTGAAACACAGGGAGAGAGCAGGAGACAGAAATGAACATTAAGAGGAGACTGTGGATAAACAGAAGAGAAAGACTTGAGCGCCAGGGCAAAGAGAAAAAAGTAGACTAGAAAAGGAAAGGATGACAGTGTTTACTTAAGCACAACTGCAGCTTCTTCTGCTCAATGGAGGCTTTATTCACTACGTGGTGCTACGTGTGTGTGCATAAATGTGGATGGTGGTGGTGTGCTGGCTTCATGAAAACTTTTAATTATAACATAATTCTCACTAAATGCAATGTAACTTTCTTGCATATATGCAACCTGTGAGCTAAAAGCTCAGGATTCAGACTGCTTTTTTCTACTCTTGGCTCTGTAATATGTCAATGACAGAGCACATCTCTGATACGGTTATCTTAGTCACACAGCTCTGGCTGTGAGCACAGCAGTCCCACACACGTGATTGTTCAGACCTTTTGTTTACAAGTGGCTGCCAATCACAAGAAAGCTGGCTTAAAGGACAAAGCAAGGGAGGGAAAACAAGCTCGTTTCAGACAGAGGATGAACTGAAGGGCTACACAAAGCCCCAGTTATCTACTGCTTTAAGTCTCAGTTCGGGGGAATCAAAAATAGCAACAATTTTACCTTGAGACTCCTGAAACTTATTATTCACCTAGAAAAACTATCTAGAAACTAAACACTGGATATCGGGGTCAGTAGTAAAGCTGGAAAAATGATTGGAGCATATGGGAGTCAGGAGAAAGTGAAAATGAAGAAAAAGCTGTTTGGTATAGAAGTGAAATTATATAATAGTAAATAGAGAGTCAGAAATCAAGGCTAATGTAGGTTTATATATTCATGCTTGTATTCTCATGTGTACGTCTCAGAAGAACTCACTGGAGACAAAGAGCTGGGTCTGTGCTTGAGTCTCTCCGGCAGCGTTGCGAGCAAAGCACTGGAATATTCCTCCATCTACTGGCTGCACCCTGCGCACGGTCAGCCCGTTTGCCGCGCTGACCTTGTAGCGAGGATTGGCCAGTTTGGAAAGAGGCACCGTGTCCTTATACCACTCAATCCTGGGCTGAGGCACACCTACATACATGAACATACATGACAAACAAAAGCACAGTGCGAGAAAACGTTTCGTTTAGCTGACCTGAGCTGCCGAGCAAACCGCTCCAACTCCCACTAAAACCGCTACACACACTCATTTCAACAATCTTTCTTCTCTTTTATCCAATCTCTCTCTATAAATATGCATGTGGGCATAATGACTGCTAATAATATATTGATTGGATGGTGTGGGTGGTAGGGTAAGGGTGGCAGAAGGGTCCAGAAAACACTCTGAATAAAAGATGTGGGCAAGAGCAGCATATGGAAGATCTACACTATCAGCACCCACCTGTCTGACAGACATGCCAAATATGACAGGCAGGGGGCTCATGCAATTACTCTGTCTCAGCCTTTCACACCTGTGTGTTTGTGACTGTTAGAGGGAAAGAGAGAGAGAGAGAGACGAATTCCACACCTTTTCTCACTCTGCTGGTGTCAAGCATTCACAGGCATGCGTGACGTATTTTTCACCCCCTCCTCGTCTCACTCACTCTGTCACCGCGCACTCTTTTCTCCTTCCCTCATCCCTCCTCTTAGCCTCCATCCCTCTCTCCATAGCCCCAGGCCTCTGCTATTTAATTACACTGCCACTGTATCAGATTACTGAGGAGGAACATAAACTCACTCAGTGTGTGTGTGTGTGTGTGTGTGAGAGAGAGAGGGAGAGGGAGTGAGTGGTGGAGAGAGAGAGAGAGGAAGATGTTGCAGTTTTTAGAGCTGCATCCAGCCCGGCTCATGTAAGTGTTTTCATGTAATCCATTTAAAGACAAGAGTCATGAACAAGTGCAATTTTCAGGCTTGGTCTCAGCATATCAGTGTGCTCACGATGCCAAAAGTAAAGTGTCAGTGTTCATGAAGCCGTCAAACTAACGCACAAATATATCGAACTACGCCAAACCCCAGCTAACGGAGTCACCATGACACAACCTCGACAGCAGACACTCATGCGAACAGCAGGACCTGTAACATTTTAGATCTCAACATTTGAGATGTAAAATTAACATACGAGGATGCAGTGTTCTGCCTGCGCCTGCGTGGGCTCTCCCCGTGTGGTCTGGTGGCCTCCCACAGTCTGAAGACATGCATGTTATAGTAACTGTAATACTAAATTGGCTGTTGTGTGGATGTAACACGTTCCAAAGTAATGCATTACTGCATATATTTTTATGTAATGTGAAGTATAATTTTACTGCACATTACATTTTACACTAGTGCAGATATGTAGCAAGTTACTGTACTAAGTTCAATAATTATATAGTTACAATTATGTTGTTACTGGCGCTACAACAATTCTTCCATTACCCGCAAAATGGATGGATAGAAAAAATAAAAAATGTTTTATTTTTCTTCCTCCACTCGCACTATAATCAGCTTGGAAGACTATTACTGGCATATTTCAAGTACACAAAATTACAATATACACAACAAAAAAATACAAAACATCAACTTATTCAATACCATATCGCTTCATCATAATCATTTCCAGTTTTCTTTTAAATATAGAAAGAGATTTAGATTGCTTTATCTCACTGTCAGGATTGTTCCATAAAAAAACATCTGCACAGACAGCACGCTGACACAAAGCTAGTGAAGAACCCAGTGTGATGTTAAAGCTGAGCGCGTGCCGACCTCAGCCCAGCAGCCAGACCCTTCAACAGGTAACAAAAGCTGCGATGAGCAGTCAGGCTTGTAGCGCTGCAGCCTGCACTTCTACTCACACCTGCTTCTGCAGTGGAATCACTGAGACGATCACTTTCTTTGGGCTGATTTTCAACTCTGCTTTGTGTAGTCACTTTTGTGTTGGTACATAAACATTAAAAGAAAGATCTTGTGTGTCCTCATTAAGACAAGAATTTGCATCAGTGTGTGAGAGTGTAGCCTAAGGTTTATATTGTTAGCCGGTAATTATGTAACAATGCATTTCAGGACATGTTACGACGTAATCTGAAAATAATGTAATCAGTAGTGTAACAAATGTCTTTCTCCAGCACATAGAAGTAACATACTGCTTTACTTTTAATAAAAGTAACGAGGGCTGATTTCAATAACAACCCCAAAACTGGTTATGTGACTGTGATGGACTTGTGATCTATCCAGGGTGTACCCTGGTGGTGTGCAGGACGCAGAAAACAAACTTAAATAGTTTATTTAGGCTGAAAACAAAGTCTCAAATTTAAAGTAACACAGATGACATCACACGGGGAAGCAACAATAGCAGATGCTTCAACACTAGACAAAGGGATTACAGGCCTATATATGCACACAAAGGGCTGATTAGCTAACGAGGCACAACTAAATTGAGAAAGGTGAGGACAAACGGGGGAAGACAGAGGCAGGAAGTAAAATTCGCTGAAAGAAGAAAGATAACCTTCAAAGTAAAACAGGAAGTAACCCAAAAGACAAGACAAACACAAAAACCCAAAACAACAAAGGAAGACTGGAGGACAAAGGCACAAACAGAAAGCATAATGAAACACTGAGGGAAGTAAACATGCAAGAAGTAAGAACCTCAAAATAAATATTAATAATAATAACACATGAACTAATGCTCAAAATCCAGAGATCAAAGGAGGAGTCAAAAACTCAAACAATTAATCAGAAACCTCCAACATTAGAACAATAATCAAACCAAAATATACCAATCAGGAATATAACCTTTAAAAAAAAATCTACACATAACCTGTGACCATGACGCCCTCCCTCTTAAACAGTATCCGCCAACTAAACATTAAGGCAGAGACTAAACATGTTTTTTTGTCACTTAGTCAATCAATTTTGATACTGCGTGCTATTTTGCTTTTAAAGTATGTCTTTTTCCAGATTTGTGAAAAGAAAACACTTTTGATTTGGAGGTTGATGCAAATGAGTGACTTCTTAATAAAATAATACCTCATTTGCACATTTAAATGTCAAATTTAAGAAAACTTGTAATACAAAAAAATATATTTTTAAGTCAGAAATAAACCGGGGAAGGTTCATGGTGAAACATCTTCTATAAAATGTGCTTTCCAAAAACACTCTGGGTTTGGAATCTAAGTACTGACTTACACTGTATGGACAAAAGTGTAATATTAATCTTAAACTCTGAATTCAGGTGTTTTCAGTCCCATTGCCACAGGTGTATAAAATCAACCAGCTGGCCATTCACTCACATTTATGAAAGATCGGGTCGTTCTAAAGAGCTCACTGAATTTGAGCGTGGTACAGTAACAGGATGCCACTATTGCTACAAGTCAGTCTGTGAAATTTCTAGATATTTCAGGATGTGTTGTAAGTGGTACTATTGCAGAGTGGAAGCATTTAGGAACCACAGTACTTTTACCCATATAGTGTGCACTAAACAGTTGTTTCTGTCTATAAGCAGAAGTTTTTTAACAGAGGTTGTTCATAGCTGTTGTTCATTCAGAGCCTTATTTATACAACATTTTATTCCTTTAAATATATTGGAATTTGAAAATTACTGGCTGTAGAATTACTTTCTGGTTTTATGAAGTCATAAAAAGAGATTTCTAAAATCCCTTCGATATAAAAACTTTGACTTTCGTTTGTCAACAAAATGAAATAACAACTTGGTTTATTCAGTGTTCAGATTTCTGGTCTGGAAAATTATGCAAATACACACATATTTAGAGACATAATAAAGTATTAGCATATCCAAACACAACGTTTCAGAAAAGTTGCAACACAAGTTTAGAGCTGGAGAAGTTTGATGGCGATAAGTTAAACATCAGCACGTTAAATAAGAATATTTAAAAAATATGACCCTATTCGCCTTTAGTGAGCGGATGGATGAGTTTGCATCAGGACTAAAACTTATGGGGTGGCAAACGCAAGCAGACTACGAGAGTCGGCATGCTTTAAACTAAGTGGCTGCTGGATCATTGAATGCATGTGAAACACCCTGTAAACAAGGAGTGAACTTAAAACTGAGACTAACACCATTATAATTTTAAGGAGAGAGCCTAATGGAAGTTTTACACATTTCATGTAATCAGTTTAAGTCACACACCCCACTATTTATTTCCTGTCTGTTTTTGCTGCACTTTGTTGTGTTTTGATTTTATTTATAGAGCAAGTCTTCCATCTCAGACAGCTGGACATCAGCTTTAAGGAAACAAAGTGACACCTGGCCTTTTGATCCAGCTTCTGCTATGGTTATTATAATAAGGTATAAAAACTCAACATTAAATATGGCTGACAAACACATAGCATACCTGCAGCCTGGCAGGGGATCTCCACATTCCTGTCGAGCTCTGCAAAGATGTTCCTTTTTGGCTGAGCAGTCAGAGAGGGCGGATCTGCAAAGAAAAAAGTTGGGACACAAAAGTCAAAGCACATTCAGAAAATAACACCAATTCACTGAACTACGACTAACAAACCTTCGATTTAGGCAAAAAATTAATACATAAACTCCTGAAAATTAAACTGTTAACAGACAAATTTAGAGTTTGCACTCGCCAGTATTTATTCCTTAATAGAGGAGACTTGTATTGGAGTACTGCAGAATAAAAATGGTTCCCCTCTTGGCATTAAATATCTTAAGTGCCAGAGGAAGGCAGGATTTTGTGTCTATATGCCCTGTGAAATTACTTCCATACACAGTAACAGAAAAACACATTCTGGGAGGGTCCCAAGGGGCACAATCCTCCTTTTTTTAAACGGCTCCATTTTGCTGCCAATAACTGCTCCTTCCAAACATCTTCGCCAGTATTGCTCTAAGTGCACACAGCAACTGAATGTAAATACGTATATGTTCGCAGTATAATACTGTAATACGTATTACTCGCTGTAAAAGAAGTTACTTTCTGCTGCACAGGCTCCATTTCTCACAGAATGTTTTTTAAGCATTTGGTAATATTTATTAAGAGATGACACCTGAATATGTGGATCCACACAATGGTGGTATTTGTTCACTGGAGAATGACTGAGGAAAATTAAATATCCAGTGTATGAATTAAACACTGAATGTGAATTTTGGTTTTATTTTTGTGTTTTTTTCCCCCCACACATTTGTGTATGGCAATAACAGACAAACAATGAGTTGTTTTTTTTTGATCGGACTGGGTACTCGCTTATCGCCGTTACTGACATGCAGGAGGTTATGAAGCAGTGGCATAAATGACGGGACACAAGTCACTTTTTTGTTTTGTTTTTACATGATTTTTCAGTCTATGCTTGGTTAGTTTTAGTCACCAAAACGACTCTGTTAAGATCAGGTTATGTCACAGACCCTTTCAAACATATTAGAAGGCATACTTCACCCTTCTGAAACACGTTTTACCACATTTTCTTCGTTACCGCACTCCAAAGCAGAGAACATTTGATCTCACTGCATCTAATTTGAATGCCGAAGAGCCTTTATTGTGACTACGTCGCATAAAAATATGACGTTGAACATGAGATAAAATGAGTGAGTTAAAATGTGACACATAAAGGCCCTGACCTGGAGGGTGAGACCGACCTCACATCTCGCCTGCAGGCTGAACAGAGAAAACAAAGTTCTTTTGCACTTCTTTCAGGCAACTTTTAAACCCACACGTGTGCATCACCTATCTTTACTGTGCACTGTGCAATTTGGCCCAATTTTTGACAAAAGAAAGAGGAAAGCAAGCAGTGAAGAGAGAACGGGAAAACAAGAGATGAATAACAGCCATATGGTGTGACGCTGATAACATAGCTGCATTATTTCCTTTCAGTCAGGTGAGTGCAAGAACCTAGATGCCGAAACACAACAAAAAACATTTAAGAGTGTTTGGGTGGCTGGTTTTAGGGATTTGAGCTTTTGTGGATTCCCTGATGTATGCCTGCAAAACAAAGACCGAAAACAACAACAGATATCTTGTTTTTTGCACGGCTAGTCGTTTGTACAGTATACAACACAAGGATGCAGTATCATACATATTCCGATTAGAGGATCGGGGCAGAAAAGAAATGAAATTGAATAATGAATGCCTCTGAGGCCGTCTCTTTCTTTCAAACAGGCATACACTATTCTGTTTAGGAATCCTTTTTATTGCATCAAGGTCTGTTGAGCCCATAGCAGAAAAAGAGGATCAGTACCAATGTATTCATCAGTCACTTCTTTTCTGATACATATGAATGCATCCAGGCTTTTTCCCTGCTAGGCAGGCCTTAACAGTCCTGACAGCCTAATGAGGAAAGATAACTTAGAG
>JAVDPK010001485.1:462541-475041 GCA_034780415.1 Cichlasoma orientale
ACCAAAATTGGTGGCAGATTATGAGGGGGCACAGAAAGAGAATGAGTGGGGTATAAATATTCAGGAAGGCCTTTTCTGAAGTATTCTGTGGGCGTAGGTAGTTGGCACTCTCTGCTTAGGTGCTCCTTCGCCCAGACAATCACAGCAGAGTAAAAAGGATGCTGAGAAACTGGGGGAGAGAAGTTTCGCCTCATCAATCACATGCTCCCTGCTTGCCTGTATGTTGTTTTCTATTACACACACACACGTGGAGGACAGGAGTGGATTGTTACAAGAATGCGCTTGTTTGAGTGCTTTCAGTGTCCTCTTATTGATTGGTGACTCCAGGGAGAGCGGCTAATTGAGCTGCCGGTCAAACAGGCATATGTGTTCGCTGTGTCATTTTGGGATTGTGTGTAAGCATGAAGCACACGCATGCATGCTTTTGTGAGAACACGCGGACCGGTATGTGTGTATTCAACAGCTGTTTGTGACTACAATGGACAATTTAATGGTGAACGTGGACAACAGATTCAGCTCGAGCAACGCTGCGGTTGACAGTCACTGCCTCGGGTGCTCACAGTCCAGCTTCCAGGAGAAAAGTAAGAATAAATGGAGGAATAAACAGAAAGACACAGTGCCCCGAGCAACAAATGTACTTGAAAAGACAAGAACGAGGTTGAAACAAAAATTAATCACATGTTGAGGGCATTAGTGGACCTACCCAGGACAATCGTGGATAATTATGTTACGCAGTGTGTGTACTTGTATTACTCAGGTTGTGAGGACATAAATCTCTTTATACAAGCACACTGCGGGGACCTGCCTCCCTATCGGGGGACAAAAGTCTCCTTAACACAGAGTTAGGGTCAATATATTTTTAAACATTGAAACTTTTCCAATTTTAGCTGTTTATAAAAACAATACGTTCTACTTAGATGATAAATATAAGCTTAAAGTTCAGTCTTTAATTCAAGGGGCTGAACAAAAACACTATTAACTGCATTAACTGTTGAGAAATTATAGCAATCATGAACAATTCCTGATTTTCAGGCGCTCAAATGGAACTAGACAAATGAACACATTCATAAATAAAATGACCATTTTCAACACTTTGTGGAGAATCTTTTGCAGACAGTGATTAACTGAAGTCTGGAATTCATGGGTATCAACAAGCAATGGGTTTCCTTCTTTGTGATGATTTTCCCAGCCTCTACTGCAGCTGTCCTCAGTGTTGTTTGTTCTCCCTGCCCTCAGTCTTTTATCAACAAAGTGAAATGCAGCTCAAGTCGGCTGAAATCAGGTGACTGACTTAGCCAGTCCAAAAATTATTTACTTCCTCAACTTATATGACCGAATCTGAGCAGACAGTATAGATTTATACATTTCATCGGACTGCTTCTGTCTTATCTCACATCATCACTAAATACTCACGTCACATTGGAAACCATGCATTCCCATGTATCACACTATTTCCACCATGTTTCACTCATAATGGAAGTGGAAATTATTCTTTACCATAGAAAGGATCCTGTGATCATCCACCACTGATGTCGTCTGTGGATGACTGGCCTTTTAATGTTGCCAAGCTCGCCAGTGTGTTTTTTTCTAAGAATTTACCAGGCTGTTGATTTGGCAACTCTTATCATTTCCGCTCTCTTTCAGATTGATTTGTTTTCTTTTTAAGAATGGCCTATTTCACTTACATTTAGAAAATATTGTGGGTTAATAAAAACAGCTTCCGAATGCAAATCTCCTTAAATATGAGGAAATAACACATTTCCATTAAACATCTTTTGAGTCTAATTGCATTTAAACAGCTAAAAAAACAAAACAAAAACTTGTTTGGTTAGATTTATGTCTTTTGAAGAGAAGTGATGGAAACATGAATGCGAGAGTGTCTGTGGATAACTAAGTGACTGCCTTTTTTCTCACCCATTATCGTGAGGTGTGCTTTTGCCTCCACGGGTTTGGCAGTGCTGTTGCTAAACGATGCTTCACAAACATATAAGCCCGTGTCAGAAGAGGTGGGGGCAGGAATAATGAGCCGTTGCTCACTGGAAAGCCGACGCCCATCACGCTTCCATGACACCAGAAGGCGGTCCACTGGTCTGAGAGGAGAGGAGAAAGGAGAAGGAGAAAGGAGAGTAGAGGAGACGAGAGGAGGAAAAAGAATGAGCAGAACTGGGTGGCAGAAGGCAATTACAACATATTAAATCCATCAGTTTATTTGTCAATGAGGCAGGAAATGAATGATGACAGTCTATATCAGAGCAGTCAGCTCTACTCAGCATGAAGGAGCTTCAGTCAGTTACTCTAAATGTTGGGAAAGGAAATGGGTTTTCATGTAAAATGAAATTCTGCTTTGGATAAACAACATGGAAAAAAAAACATTCTTTTGTGCATGTGCATTTGTGCAAGACAGCAATATACCAGCAGACTCTCAATTCACAAAAGAGCAGCTCATTTTTTTGGTGCCTTTTTGCAACAATTTAATTCTTATCTACAGTGAATGTGTACCTGATTTAGCAGGACAACAGCTACTGTATGTAATCAGCATCTGGAACTTTATGAATATCAACCAAAATGTAGTGACGTGAATATAAATACAAATACTCATTAACAAAATAAGATAAAAACCATATTTGAACAACCAAAGCTGCATTTAAACACCATGATAGACAATGTTGGTGTTCGTTGGTTGTTGTTCACTAATTGTAACATTTACAATTAGGCTTATATTAAATATGTTTATTTGCAGCAGGAATCATGACACAAACAACAGCCGAAATTAAACAAATGAAATGAGAAAACAATTCATAATAAAGGCTGATTATAAAATACACACTCCTGTCATTCTGAGCATGTGAAATCTGAAGAGTACTTTAGAGAGATCATTAGAGATCATTAGCAGTACAATGTTAGTATTAACTGTTATTACATCTTTACAGCAGTTCTTTTTTTAAAAAAATTCTATTAGCAGTCACACTGTTGGCGATAGTAGATGACACTAAAAGAACTTCATTAAAAAGACACAAAGCAGGGGAAGGCAGGCCGGTAAGTCAACCATGTCCGGATTCGATGCCTGGATGAATTTGTGATACAGTCTGAAGTCTGTTGAATCTGCCATCATAAGTCCATTTTATATGCAGCCAATGTGTAAATAGCACACTAAGCACTTGAGTAGGATCCGGTTATGAGCATGTCCCTTTGTCTCTCACACTCTAAATGTTGAACTTGAATTTAAAGGCACCTAACCAGCAGATATGTAAAGATTTGAATATTTGCAGACCCTGTGGTTCCCGTCCCTTATAAAGAGTGAAAAGCAGATTTTAAAGACCTTCCTATTAGGTCTGCTGGGACTAGGCTTCCAATCAGCCTCTAATCATTTCAGCACTTTAGCAGGACAGCACTATAACTCACTGATGATTAATGGAGGTGGATAGCCAGTGCTTTTAGAATTTAACACTACTCTAGATTCCATTGCTCAAACTCCTATTTCTGCCATATATTGTATAGTTTCTCTCTTTCAGTTGTTTCCTGGGTGCAAGGCTATCTCTCTGGTGTGAGAATTTCAGTGGGTGCCTCTCTGATAGCAGAAATAGTCACTATAGAGAGAAATGTCCCTGACAGAAAAATGTAGGAGGCTCCTTCAACATCCTCAGATGCAGAGCAGGCCAAAAAATAAAAAGAAAAAATACAAAGAAAAAACTTGTTAGTATTGAATAAAAAAAAAAAAACAATCACGTTTCTAATTGCTTATTAGACTGAGATGGTTCCTGTGTTGGTTTTTAAAAGCTACTGTAGTTACATTCCAGGTATCCATTATGTGTAATAGTCACTTGACATGTAAAGGGGCTCTTACAAAACAGAGGAGCCAGACTAGGCCAGACTTAATAACACAATCTGACAAAGCCCTTGTACAAACAGTACACAAGTAGGCCAAAAATATCACCTGTTGAGTCCAGAAAACTCGTCGTCCTGACTGGCTGTGCTCTGGTCATTATCCTAAGTCTCACTTTTTTTCATCTTAGTGTTTGAGTCATACAAAAACCTGATTCTGAGTGAATATAACAGAAGATTAAAATATAAGAATAAAATTCCATTCTCTTCACCTATTCCAGGAAGCAAGTGTAGCTATCCAGAATGATTCCTTTAATAATTCCTTAAACAATTTAAACTAACTAAACTAACATGTTGTGTACTTAAAGAACTGACAAAATAAAAATAAAGAGGAAATCTATTTACTTTTAGTCTTTTGTTAATTTGTTCAACATTTTCAAAACAACCAGCATGTGCAAATGTTTACTGGGACTGGGATGTACTACATTACTGTGAGTAGTGTTTCTAATGTACTACCTATTCTGAACTTCTTAAACTTTGTCACTGACAAATTTCTGTGATATAATAAAAAAAAATTGCTGAGCTATGAGTTTAGGTGGTGTCCTCTAATTGACCTGCAAGAAAACAGTGCTGTGTAGCCAAAAGGAACTGCTCGCCCTGTGCATGGGCATGTGTGCGTGTCTGCAGGTATATAAAAAGGATTTTACCTAGCATTAGCAATGCACTCCAGTGTAGCTTCATTCCCCGTCACCACCGTTGTGTCTTTAGGTCCAATCACGATTGCTGGAGCCACCAGCTCTGACTCGGGATCTGCAGCAGAAAGAGCAAAAATGATTGGCAGTTTAGCTCATAAATCTTAGACAGCAGCATGATCTCAAACACAGATGACACTGGTCTCCCACGCACACACACACACACACTGCTACAGTCTGATACTGTCCGGCAGACAGCATTACACTATACTCAAATCTCTATAATAAACATGATTATACAGTGCTAACCATAACCGTTTCTACAGTTTTATTTAATCTAAAACTGGACAGAACAGCTTCCTTTTACCCTGATATTGATTTAAAATTGTTCTTTGATAAATAGTTTACAAATTGCACCAAAATTTGAACTACTTGTTGGACAATAGGGTGAATATCACTGCATCAATCCGTCGTGGTAAAGAGAGAGCTGAGCATAAAAGTGAAGCTGTTGATTTGCTGGTTGATACACATACCTACCCTCACCCTCACCTATGGGTGTGAGCTTTGGATGGTAACCGAAAGAACAAGACTGCAGATACAAACAGTGGAAATGAGTTTTCTACAAAGGGTGGCTGCGCTTTTCCCTTAGAGATAGGGTGAAGAGGGAGGTCATTTAAGAGGGGCTCAGAGCAGAGCCACTACTCCACATGTTCCCCTGAAACAGCTGGAGGAGGTGGCCCGGAAGAGGGAGGCCTATGTTTCTCTGCTTAGGCTGCTGCCCGAATGACCTGGCTCCAGATAAGCAGAAGAAAGTGGATGGATGGATGGAAAAAAAGAAAGCATATATACAGTCATGCGAAAAAGAAAGGTTCACTCTTTCATTCTGTTGCAGATTTGCATCACTGTTTTGTTTGCATGACCCAATTTCAGTCAAGCTTTAGCTGTCATACAGATGGCCACACATGTGACTCTAGAATATGATGGTATAGAGGAGTTTATGGTCGACTCAATGACAGCAAGGTGCCCAGGTCCTGTGGCTGCAAAACAAGCCAAAAAATTTCACCCCTCCACCACCGTGCTTGAGAGCTGATATGAAGTGTTTGTGCTGATATACTGTGTTTGGTTTTCACTAAACATGGCATTATGCATTATCGTCAAATAAAAGTCACGTGTGAGAAAAACATAATCACGGGCAAAAAATTTCATTTTGGTGGTGCAGGTATTCATTGCTAGTCGTGCAATTAAATTTCTTGTGCGTAAATTCAACAACCCGCACGCACAAAGAAGCCACCGCGCATGCGAGAGCGTCTGCTTTGCACGTGCTGCAGCAGTTTCACGCAGGTAACTGTGCTTGGAGCTGAATCCTAATCAACTGAAGTTTGACTATTTGGAGGGTGGAGCCATGAAGACAGGTCCTAAAGTGATTGGTTACTTTAATGGACAGTTCAGCTTACTGCGTCAAACCGAGTTACACTGTGGCAGCAACATGAGAGCTGTATTAAGCTGCATTTTATTAACAATTTGCAAAATAAATGATTAACAGTTATTGTTTACTGTGCATCAGTGGAAATACTGACAGTTGTCACTGGATTATTTTAATGTTGAATAAATCTTTTAAACCGGAGGATTCAAAAACAAGTTGTGAAGTCTCTGCACATATCATCCCTGACAACAAGGAAAAATAGTTCTCAAAATAAATTGAGTAAACTGAATTTTCCAAAATGTAAACAAATATAAAACATGTTTATGCTGCTGCCAGATGGTCACTCAATGAAACACAGCTGTACACATCTGGCTGGAGAGCTCCACTCACTGTGGGTTCAGGCTCCACTATAACAGTTCACCCAGATAACATAACAGGTTCTGTGAACAGGCAGTCTGTGGAGTGGGCAGGCTGTGACAGGCTGTCTGTGTACAACACAAAGTAACAACAGTAAGTAGCTCATTTGTCTGATCTGAGCTAGTGTCTGATAAAACAGTGAAGGTTGTTGCTATCAGTTTGTGTAAAGCTAAAGAGTATTATGACTACATTACACACCATCCTTGTAGCTGCTGCGTGTTCGGTATGCTACGTTTTTACGGTTTGCAGTTATCTCCGTGCAGCTGATTAACTTTAGTTATGTCTGCTGTACATCCATCACTCCGGTCTCTGCCCTGGACCTGCAGGCCACAGGGAAGCACCACACATCCATCTGTCAGCTGTTATCACCGCTAAAACATTTCTTGTGCAAATTTCTTTAAGAAATGTTTATTTTAGTTTGATTTAAGTGTACACGTTTGTCTGTTTACAAATCTTAATAGTGTTCATAAAGGGAATAGCCAGAACAATATTAAAGAGCTGTTTGTGGCAGGTACTTAGATCGGTGGTTATTAGTAAAATTACTGTTTGCTGTTTATGGAAACAGTAAACAAAAGCTCGGATCAAATACTGATCAACTTTTTACAGTTGTGAAAGAGCTATCCTATCCTCCAATGTGACTGTACTTATATAAATGTAGTAATGCTACAGAATATGTACATTCAATAAAAATAAACTTTTGCTGAATTAAAAGCAAAAAAGTTCTGCATTAAAATATACCTCAAACTAATTGTTGAGTCATTAAAGTGTACACCACAGCTGGAGCTAATTCACAGCAGCTAAATCAGACTAGAATTAATTAGTTTACTTATATTTTATATTAATCTAATTCTGCTAAATAAGATTAGAGCTTTAAACAGAGTTCAAAGTAAAATATTTGCCTTTGTATCTTTTTATGAATAAATCAAAAATCACTATGAAAGAGTTGATCTGTGCTGCACATCAGGAACTTGCTGTCTTGAGGATTTGCTGACCCTTTACAAAGTGAAGTTTGCCAGTTTAACTGCAGCTGTTATTTCTGCTGTGCACCGGTGGACGTGCTGATTTATCACTGGCTTTAATACTGAAAAAAAACTTAAAAAGCTGAAACATTCTCAGGCATGATTTGAAGCACTCTTCCAGTCATGGTGCAGTCACATGTGGTTGCAGACTGAGCAACTTTTTGTTGGCATGTTTATTTGTTTCTATTTTGAAAGTTATAATTGCTAGATCCCGATGCACACTTCCTTTCCTGATCCTTGTTATAAGTTTTTTTTTTATAAATCATAAAAGCTATATGATTCTGTAGAACAGATTAATGGGACGGGAGTGCAGAGGCTTAATGCAGTAACTTGAACTGAAAGTAACCAATCACATTAGGACCCCTCTTCCTTTGGGCTCCACCTTCCAATAGTCAAAAGTGAGTTGATTCCAGTGAGTGGGATTCAGCTCCGAGCACAGAGTTACCTGCGAACGCGTGAAACAGCTGCAGCACGCACAAAGCAGACACTCTTGCATGCACGATGGTTTCTTTGTGTGTGTGGTTGCTGAATTTATGCGCGAGGAATTTAATTGCACAAGGGACAATGAATACCTGAGCTGCAGTCCTGTGAAAACTTTTTCACATGAGTGTATATGTATTTACAAATATAAAACTTTTTCCCTAAAATCTGTTTTTTTTTTTTAATCTTGTTTAAATAAAACCTGCTTTACAAAATCATTAGAAATAAATAACCAGACTGACTCCTGTGTTTATGTTCTGTTAGAAAGCACACTGCAACACTGGCTGAATGAACCATAGTGAGAGCATAGATGCTACATGTTTTGGATGAGCAGGAAAAGTGACTGCATCATACCCAGTGAGAGTTTGCTCATAATGAAGAGAGTAACAGAGAGTATGAAAGAATGGCAGAGCGCAATTTGCAGTAATAGTAAGTGAGTGTGTGCAAGAGAAGCGAGAATATACAGTACATGTGACTGAGAAGAGACGGGAAGTTTTGATAAAACTCGAAATTTCTTTCTGCTTCTAAATCACCGTGGTCTCTTATCCCCAAAATAGTTTCAGTCGTACAAACACAAACAGAATAACTCGCTCTCATAAACAACAGAAATCTTTCTTTCTGAAACGCCCCGACATCCAGCGCATAATGATGCATTGGAGATAGCATGGCGGCATGTCTGAGTTACAATTATAGTGCTCAGAAAAAAGTACAGTAGTGTGAGTATATGAAGAATGATTTATTGCCCAAATGGTATGTGGGAGAGTACTGTGGTATGTGTGTGTGTGTGTGAGGAAGTATGATTTATGGCCTGAATGGCCTCTCATAAGAAGAGAATGCCTTAGGATTGTTATCAGTTTGAAAAGTATAACATTTGTTCAGAATATAGCAAAAAAAATACAGACAAACAGGCAAACAGGAAAATGTATGTCAGTGTTTTATAGATTTTGTGACGCCTATACATTACTGTTATGGCTCTGTGTGTGTGTGTGTGTGTGTGTGTGTGTGTGTGTGTGTGTGTGTGTGTGTGTGTGTGTGTGAGAACTTCCCTTGGTTTCTAGTGAATTGACTGATAAATATGTAGATTTCCAATAAGGGGGGAGTAGGGTAGTGGTACAGTGTAAATTAACAGGCTAGTTCTGATAGGGCTGGTCGAGAGGGTGGGGTAGATTGGGGGGGGGGGCATAGAGGGGAGGCGAGAAGCAGCTTTGATCTTCCCTTTGAAGGGAACTAGGAAAAGGTGGTAATTGACTCTCTGCTCTTTATTCCCCCTTCTCATTCGCTCTCTTCTACTTTTTTTTTTTTTTTTAAATCAGAGAGAAAGCGCTGAAAAGTCATATCCTGCTGTCACACGGACGTGTAATAAGACGTGTGGTGGGAAGACAGGCGAGGGATGGCACACACAGAGCGACACACACACACCAACACTTGACACCAACTCTCAGTGAGTGGAGGTTGAGTCATTAATGTAGAAGATAAGTGAAGTGACACCAAAAGAAAGGTAGAATAGATAGAAGCAATCGCGGAGGTCTATCACTTTTACTTTCTTCGCTGCACACATTGAAAGGTCTGGTCTCAGAGAAATGAAGTTGGCTTAACATGAGTGGGTGGAAAACATGGAGAGGCTGAGCGACGACGGACAAGCAGAGGTAGAAGCTGATGGAAGAAGGGTATAGCGTCCATTAGCTGTCCAGTGTAGGAAGCTGGGGTCAGACAGGGAATAGTAACCATCAGCGGAGCCTTCACGACAGCGAAGGCTGCAAGTAATGAGCGAAGGGGGATGTGGCCCAACCTATTAACTTGGGCCATGCTTCTGAGGGGAGCAGACCGACAAATCGGGACAGCAGGAACACTGGAATGGCAAGGGAGACAAAAAAAAAAAAAAAAAAAAAGGAAGGGAAGGGCTTTGAGGAGGGAGACAGGGTATATATGCAGATGGGGAAAAAGTGAGGGGGGACTGTGCAGATGGTCTTTTTCTTCCTGGAGTGACAGACACGATGGTAGAAATAGAAAGGGGGAAGCAAAATGCCATACGGTTGTGTGATCCGCGCTCTTCTTTTCTCTCTGTCAGCGTGTCTAACATGCTCTTTCTCTGGGGAAATCTCTTATCATTTCATCTCGTCTAGATCTCTTGTTCCCCACTGCCTATCTTCCCTCCCTTATTCCCTATCATCCTCTTATCTTCGCCTTTTAGTTGTTTAAACTGAGATTATTAAATTAATCTTCTTCAACTTAAACAAGGATACATATTCAAACTGGCAGAGTGCATTATTATGCATGCGTACGCAAGCTGTGGCAGCTAAAAGGCTCGCTCTAAAGATTCTACAAAGTGAGTCCAGAAGTTTAATCTAACTCTATTGGATTCCTCATTTAGCAAATGAGAAACACCATGTGGCAGAGGCAGGGGAAGCAGGAGTGATGGAGGGAGGGATTGTAGGATGGGTTGCAGCAGAATGGAGCAATATCAGAACAACAACTTGGGGCTAAAAAGCTTCATTATAGAAAGAAGGATGATAAAAAAGAAGAGCTGTTGAAGCAAAAAAAAGAAAAAGAAAAAAAGGTGACAGGGAGAGAAAAAACAATAAATCCTGTGAGCATCCTGCAAGTGTATGTGCACATGGTTCTGGGTATAATTTAGCACCAAAGAGGCATTGACGCACTGCAATGTTACAATGCTCTGTCAGCGCAATCATTGCTGATTGACGGCAAAGTGCTGCTGAGGTGACACAGCTGTGTTAGGACTGTAAGTGTGTGTGTGTGAGGGTGTGTCAGATGGAAAAGGGAAATATTCCAATTTAAATCAAGGATGCAAAAGATATATATATATATAAATAAAGAAGGCTAGTAAAAAGATCGGTGCAGCTTTAGGGTAAAAAAGAGATAGCAATTGATAAATAGAGAATGAATGAGACAGAGGGAGAGAGATGAAAAGCTATTCTATCCTCAGATTACAATGTAATCCCTCTTTGAATGGATTCCCTCAGATTACAGCTTGTTCTTCTATTAAATCTGTCAGTCACTACAAACTCCCTACAGTGTCAGTGAGTCAGCTGGGGTGTGTGTGCGTGTGTGTGTGTGATCTTTCTATGGCTGGAGATCTGTGTGTTTTAAGCGTCTCAGACAAATCTCTGCAGAGACCTCGAGTGCAGAGGGATTGGTTGAGGACAGAGCGCACACATCTCTCTTTGCATACACACACCAAAATGCACACAGGAGGAGGCTGGTATTAGCTGGATGTGTATTAATAGAGTTGTCAGATAAGTGTCAGCAGGGTTCACAGCCAACTAACACATATCACACAGAGAGTACATACACAATAGAGGCAAAAAGTTTGAGAAAAATAGTGCGATATTGAAAGAGGAAGCAAAAAATGGAGGGAGAAATGAAATGGAAGAACACTGGAAATGAGAGGTTAAAAAAAAGAGCTTTTAAAATATTTTGTAGCGTACGCAGAGAGGAGAAGGTGATCATTTGCTGATCTCACTGGGGAATACTGGATGTGTGTGAGAGTGGGGTGAGTGTTTGTGCGTGTCACTGCGCTCATTAATGCTGCATGCTGACAGCTAAGTGTCATCATCTGACTACACTTGCCTTAGAATGCCAATAGAAACCCACAAGCCAAGCCAAGACATGCCACACACACACACACGCGCACACACTCACCACGCCACGCCACACCAAGAGCTGGAGTTCCAAGCCCCAAGGGGAGACAGACAAAGGATGGGATGCAGTGAGAGGACAGAGAAAGATGCCCGATTTTAAATATTCATCTCTCCCTTCAGCTGCCAAACCTTCTATCTGTCTTTGTCATCACTCCGTGGAAGTGATGAAAGAAGAAGATGGAAAGATGGGAGAGAAATGGAGGAGGTAGGCGAAGAAACAGGAAACATGGAGCAGTAATAGTGAGGAAGGAGCAGGAGTTAAGCTCTGGGGAGTACTCAGTAACTATTTGATTAATTTTTAGCATTATTTTTTAGCAGCTTGACAAAACCCAATATGACATAATGAGGTAACATTTCATCATCTCTATAGTGGAATAAGCATGTGTGCAACTCTCACATCTGCAAACTTTTTTGGCACACTGGGAAAAAGTAAGACAATATTTTTTTCTCCAGTTTTTCTCCCATTATTAATATTTGACAGAAGTTTATAAGCAAAACTCCTGCTCAACACACACGCCTGCACACAGTTAATAACAATAAAAACAATAAAAACATGTCAACATGCACAAATGCAATTACACAAGCATGTGCCAATGAAGAAATATTGGCATGCGTTAGCATGTGGCAGAGAAAATGTTGCCAAAATGAAGCAAAGCCTGAGAGTTCCAGTGCTGTGAAGAAGTATTTGCCCCCCTCCTGACTTCTTATTCTCAGTGGTGAACCTTCCCAGGAGGGGCTGGCCTATCAAAATTACTCCAAGAGTACATCATCAACTCATTCAGGAGGTCACAAAAGAACCCAGAACAACATCTAAAGAACTGCAGGACTCACTTGTCTCAGTTAAGGTCAGAGTTCATGATTCAACAATAAGACAGAGGCTGGGCAAAAATGGCATCTGTGGGAGAGTCCCAAGGTGAAAACAACTGCTGATCAAAAAGAACACAAAGGTTTGTCTCACATTTGCCAAAAAACATCTTGATGATCCCCA
>JAVDPK010001485.1:481382-493684 GCA_034780415.1 Cichlasoma orientale
AGTAAAATAAACAACAATGACAGAAACAGACGATTAGCCACACACACACACACACACACACACACACAGGACAGCAAAATAACAACTCCAGTGGAGGCAACTCAGAGGTCTACCCCACGAATCAGGATTTTACCACCTACTGACCAATCAATTCTCTGGAAATTAGCATCAGCATTCCTAGAAGATCTCTCAGATCTCTGTGTGCAGATAGTAAGAGGGTCTAAAGTTTTCTTTAATACCATCTAATGTCTTCCCTTTTCCCTGATGATCAGTAAGAAATGTGGATTCTTAGACACAACTTTAATCCTTGATTTTCTTTTCCCTGTTGGCTGCAAACAAGCGTTAATATATGATCCTACAACAGGGCACCTACACAGTCTAAGGCTATGTTTGAATTCTGCTTTTATATTTACTCCTTACTTCCTCTTAGAATGTTAAACAACAGTGAAAGAATAAAAAGTAAAATCATCTTATGCACAGCTACATATTAATTTAATGGAATAATAATTATAATCCATTACAGTCCCTCAGGTCTTAATGACAGAGCACTGATACTCTGTTAACATTTCCAGTCTGCATTTTTGACAGTTTTCCTCATGTCACTGATTTTGTGTGTAACTTCTTGATATTTTTCTAATATTACAGTTTTATCTTCTTTTGTAAAATCAGGAACTCTGCTGTGTGTTAGGTTCATTCATGTTGTGAGTGGTCAGATCGAGTTGATAACTATATTTGTGTAACCGCCTAGCCTGCCAAGGTTACAGTAAGTGAAGCCAGATAATGGAAATATATCCTGAAGATGTTGAACTTGCTTCATAGTATGGGGCCCTGGCCAGTGCAGATTACACTTATAACAGCAAAAACAAGTACTTGTTTTGTCTAGTATAAACCTTTATCACAGCACCCGTTTAACAGGCTTAACTATGCAGAAAAGAGACTGTTTAACCTTCTCCTATCCACCGCCAGTATATCTGAAACAACCACAGCATGCTTGCAAGGTTGATGAATTGTTATGAACAGGCTAAGACTAAACCGAAGTACTGCTAGCTGCCACATATCTGTAAACTTGGCAGATCTTTGCAGTTATTCTAGAGTCACACTACAGAACTACGGAAAGCAGTGATTGGAAACCACAACACAACCAAAATTATTGCAACAGTGTTTAATGAACTTGCAGTCTGTTTTGAAATGGCCTCTTCAAAAACAGGGGGCAGGCCTGTGACCACTCGCAGTCAGGTGCTGACTTCAAAGCGACTTTGGTGCATTGAGACGGTGATAAAACAATAAGACAGAGTCACACTGGTGTCAGTTTAAGACTGAAACTGAAATTGGCAATTACGTGCAAACCGGAACAAGCGACTGCCAAAATAAAACAGGAAAGACCAAACGTAACACAAACGTGAACTTAACTCAACACGGGAAAGCAGGTACACAGAAGGAATACGAACACACAGACAAGACACAAGGAGACACGAGGCAGGCAAGGAAAACTAAACTCCAGACAATAACAAGAACACGGAAATATAATACATAAAGAAATACAAAGGTGAGAAACAAAACCACAAACTACCTAAGAAACAAAGCCCAACACCCAAAACCCCAGGATCACAACATAATAACCACAGAGCTGCGCTCACTCTAAAGAGTTTTAAGCAAAGCTGAACGCTCGTGACGGCACGGTTTAGTACAAGGCTGTTTTAGATTAAGTGTTGGGTGTACAATATAAATTGGAAAGAGAACATAAACGTTTTCTGGTATTTTTCTTTAGGTTTGTAATGAAACTCAGCTCTTGCATTGGTAACCCTGTTAAACTGAAGGAAAAAAAAAGAACAAAATGTTCAACACTATTACTAACACACTCAAACATGGCTTTTTAAGTAGAGAACAGTTTGTGCTGTCAAGTAGCAGTATTACTAAATCTATTATTTTGGAGAGTCTAACAGGGTGACAGCACATACACGCGTGCTTGCACAAATAGACGCGCGCGCACACACACACACAAAAATGCAAACGGCACACAGATACAAACAGGAACATGCAGGATTTGGTCTGGGGGCACACACTTCTGCATGTGTATTCAAATGATGTGTCATTCTGAGTCATCTTCAGTTTCCAACAGGAACAGAGAAACAATGGGGACATCAGGGGACAACAGACGGAGAGGAAGACCAAGAGAGTGTGTGTGTGTGTGTGTTCACAACACAGCAAAGCATCTGACGTTCGCAGAGCTGAATCCGCTGAACACATTTTTTTTTCCCTCAGTCGCTTTCCCGATCTCTCGTTTTATTTCCGAACCCTTTGAAATGCCTTACTATTACTGCAGTTACTGTAGCACACGTGGCTCCTGTCCTGTTCTGCCTTTAAATCCATCATCAGTATCATGGTTGATATTAATGAGATAAAAACAGCTTGAGGTCATGTGAAAATATTAGTGTGTGCCTAAGTGCGCCTCAACCTTGGGCAGGGTTTGTATTCATAAATTCACTGTTGTGTATTCGGCTGCCTGAAGGACCTATTAACAAGCAGAGGTCACCATGTCCTCTGTGAGCGCTTGCAATTGTGCACATGCATGTCATTGCACATGAGGGTGTCTACAATATGTGTTTGTGTACAGGAGGGACTAATTAGAGTATCTGCTTGTTGTCTCTGCTATTCAATACAACAATCCTGTGTGCTGTCCATGATGTTTGTTGTTGCTATGTGTGTAATGTTTCACTGTTTTAGCTTCCCAGCTGACCTGCGTACTGGGACTGAACCTTCGGTCCCAAGCTCAGGGTCACCTATTTGCTGCAACACCCTGAAACCCTCCATGACTCACCCCAACCTCTCATAACCCTTTAACACATAAAACGCCCCGCGGGGCCTTTCTTCTTTCCCTCCATCTACATACAACAAGACAACCCTTGCCCCTCGGTGACAATCTATTCCCCGGCTCAGCCTCGCGTTGTTCTCCCCATCCACCCACGTCGGCATCCACTGTCACATTTCCCCAAGCAAAAGAATACTTTTTTAGCAACGCGTTTGGGTCTTTTCTTTCCCTCCCCTGGCTGCTTAAAAACCCAAAGTTCAACCTCAAAAACCCTTACCACTCCAATTTACCCTGTCAATCTCACTCCCTTTTCTCTCTGTTCCTTCTTCCTGCTCTGAAACCCACACACACATGCTAACACACATACATGCACAGACACAAACACACACCTATTTGAAATTCATATCAGCAGCAATACAAATGCAAGACTCCCAATTTCCAATACTGATACATTTACAGAGAGAAACACAAGGACTCGTGGACCCATCTCGACACACAAACACATGTGCGCGCACGCATGTAAAATAATAAGCTTGCCAAAGCACTGACCTCAGACCTCGGCTCAATTCCTGATGGACCCAGATGTTAAAATATGCTTCCTTTTCTTATACCCAGTTGTGCGTCTCTCTTTGAAAATCTGACAAGAATTTTGGAGACCTATCATTGATACGAAGCATGTAAACAGCCGTGAGCAGGTTTACATGATAAAGTTGGGTTTTCATGCAACCCTGCACTCGTACGCTTACGTATATGGGCGAAATCCTGTCACTGGCTCTGATTCTCCTTCCTTCTATAAATGTGGACTCTGGGAAGGTTACATCTTCCTGCTGTCTGCCTGTCTGTACCAAACACTAGCACCAGTTGACCTTTCCAATTTACCGTGTCAATCATGCCCATGCCCGCACGCACACACACACACACACACACACACACACACACCCCAGTATCCCATAAACGAACAAGTAAAAGTTGGTGTCAATCTCCCTTGCATGGAATCCCAAATGTCACAAGGTTTTGACATTCTCTTTGCTGATCGTCTGAAAAGAAAAAAAAGGGTATGCTTATCCCTTCAACTTTTTTCTCTAATGACAAATTAATTTGCACTCCTCACTCTTCCCATTTCACAAGACTTTGCAGGTTTATTCGTGCCCGAACAGATGTCTGCACTCAAATGTGCACTTGAGATAAAAACCCAACAAACCCTTGTTAAACATTGCCTCTTATTGCCTCGAAAAGCACGGAAATGAATAAAATGTGCCAATGACACCGATAAACAAACACCCAACCGGAAAAATAAAGTGATAACAAGAAAAATGTAAAACAGAAAACAAAACATGTAGCATGGAATGAAAAAGGGAGATGGATGTAGCTTCATATTGTGAGCTTAATGATGGCATAACAAACAGATTCATAGAGGAGTGCTGCTTCTGCAAATTTTCTCCTCTGACAGGAGAAAGAGAATAAAACAAAGGGCCTCTGATCCTGCAAAAGAAAAGGAAGAATATTTAAAGGCGAGTAAGGGATGAAAGGCAAGTGGTTAGATGGGGGAAAGCTGAAGTGAAAAGTTGTTGCTCACAGAAGCTGTAATACGGCACAGCTTTGTGTTCTCCTGTCCTGTGCCAACCACCCCCAGGGCGAGATGGAGAAGGGATCACAAGAGAGACAAACAAGAAATGCCTTGCTACTAAATCAGGTTGTTTCCCCCTTCTTCTCTTCATCCAGAATGCTGCAGGGTGACCTGCTATCTCACACTCCTTCTTCACTGTCACCCCATCTTTGCCTTTATCCACCCCTCTTCTATCGCTTTTCTGTCACACAGAGTTGAGGAACTGTGTCTAAGAGGCCCTCGGCATAAGTAAATAAGGTTCATATGTTAGAGGATACTGAATTTCAAGTGTCCCCTTGAAAAACAAGTGGCATTCCAGCTGAACATTCACTACTCTGTGTGCAGCCTCTGCTTGTGAAATAGCCCGTTCATTTACAACACAACAGTGAGTGAAGGGACACGGCCTTGACAGATCAGTGGAGGGGAACATGTACTGGGATTTCCTTGGGTACTTCCTTAAAGCTCAAACACTTGCGCAGAAATCAGTTTTTGAAGCAGGAGAATGAAAATATACAAGTAGTTTTTTTTTTTTAAATTTGGATTGTCCCAAAGGCCCCAAAGTCCATCACTGGTCGTTAGTCAAAGCTGCTGTACCTGCATACATAGAGATGTTTGCTGACTGGCAAAGTCTAAATGCATTTTTGTCACATACTGCAGTGACACTGCAACTACAGATTATTTTGGCAGTCAATTAATCTGTCAGTTATTTATCTGGATTAGTTCATTAGTCGATTAGTCAATCTCACCTCACCTGTTCAAGCCTGCCCACCTGTTAACACCACCTTGTTGTCTCTTCTCACAATTAAAATAATGACCCATAAAAATATGACGTTGAAACCAATCAAATATATTTTTATAATTAATGTGACCATCACAATAAATATCAAATAAACAATGCATATTAATGCAATTTTTATTTTTAAATGAAAATATAATGTGAAGATAAGTAAATAAAAATGAAATGCTCCCACACCTTTGACAGTCTGTCTCCATTTTATTTCATTTTCTCCACCCTCCTCTCTGTTCCACCATCGTAATGTTGTTCATGTTATGTTCTTCTTTGTTGGTATTGTTGTTATTGGCAGACAATGGAGGCAATACTGCCCCCATATCTTCCGGCAGTTACAAAATCACGTACCTGGTTTTAGAATATGACGCGTCGACATTAAACATTAAAATTCCACGTTGACAAATTTTTGTAGTCGACGTCATCGATTATGTCAACTAATCGCTGCAGCCCTTGGTGACACTATTTCACCCAATTTATTTAAAAGGAATGAATCATCGCGATCCCTTCAGATATCAGAATTCGCATGGCACGACAGGTACAAACAGATTCATATCTGAATATGAATATGCAGGATTAATAGGCGAGGGATGAGGTTTCCGGTACGAGCATCTTTCTGGGGCAGTTTTCACATATTAGACATATTACGCTGGTATGTAGGGTTTACCTGCCTTAGTTATGCTCATAGATTAGTCCAGTACAATCAGATTGTTTCACAAAAATAAAGATTGATTAATTTAAGCCAACAAAATTACCGTAACCCCAGGCTACTGTACGCATCCACATCCACTAGCAGCAATCTGGTGACCAGAAGCCATAGAAAGTCAATAAAGTTCACTAAATTCAAGCAATGCCAGGCTAAATAAGTACTTGCGGCATGAATTAGGTAAAAAAAAAAAAAAGAATGTTAACTAAGAGGTGAATGATTGAAGCGACTACCAATGAGAGGGAAGGATACCACTGGTCAACCAGAGACTTGAATATCCACTAGCAAGCAACTGTGAGCTTTACAAGTGAATGTGCCTCAATGCCATCTCAGGTGTAACTGCAGCTCACCTGGCTGAGCTTACAACCCATGTCCTAAAGGTACTGCAGCAGTCTGGGTTTGAGTCCAGCCCATTTCCTCTGTGTCATTGTACCCTAACCTCTCCCTGCTTTCCTGTTCACTGTATTAACTGTTCTATTAGATAAAAAAAAAGAATACACCATCTCATTGTTGAGAAGGTAAAGAGCTTACCTTCTCAACAAGACGATATGAAAATGTGATCTGCCATCTGTACGGCTAAATCTGCCATAGTTATATGATGGAGGCAAGAGCTCATGTTAATTAATGTGCATTGCCCCTTTTAAGTACAATAAACACCATAAATACACCACAGTGAGGACACTGTCAGCAGCTTTTGTTTGCTCAAGGAAATGATCCTGAGCCTGACTGAAGTACAAACAGAAGTAGCGAGCCCTGCCACATTAAGAAGCCACAGCATCCCAGCTCTGCCACAGGTTTGCACCGTGTTAGGATTCCAAGCAACAGGAAGTTTCCCACACTGACTTCTTATGCGCCATATTAACTTTTTCAAATGAAATGCCCTGATAACTATTGAATTCTTAAAATGAAAAACATTTTCTGCAAGGGTAAAAAGAGCTAAGCCACTGTCGCAGTGTCACAGTGTAAGCCATTTTTTCCCCTTTAAAAAAAAAATCTGTATAGTAGTCCTGCTTAAAATAGTTGAAACTGCTTTGCGCAACAGGCTTATCTAAGCCACAGTTAAAGTGACCGTGTGGAGCCACTGACGGGAGTTCCACTGACGAATCACATTTGAGCAGGTTTGGTTGCAGGCAAACAGTTAGCATGGAGATCAAAAGAGGTGAATGCACTGACTGCAATTTCTATTTACTGATGACAATTTAACTTTTTAATGTTTTAAAATGTATCTGCATTGGGAAACAATGGCCAGCACACAAAACAGGAAGTCTTGGCCTAGTACCAAATACTAGTATCAGTACCCAGACATCTACACTGAATGCCCTGAAATATTGGTCACTGTCTCCAGAAGCTAACTTGCATACTGACTGATAAGGAGGAAATAAATTACTTAGAAGCCAAGAAACACAATGTCTGTATTGCAGTGGGGGGAAAAAAATTGCAACAGCAGTAATTTACAGTCTCTCCCTGAGAACAATGTTAGGGTAACAATTAGGATAACTGAAAGATAAAAACAGTTACTACCAATCATATTTTGGACAACTGAATATTACTGACAACTTAGTAATAGTTATAGCAGTCACATCATGTAGGTCTCTGACTAGCGGATCATAAATTCTCAAGTTTGCTTGCAATTTTCCGCTGCAGTCCAAATGAAATAGTGAAAGAAGCTGTGGGGAGTCATTAAATTTAGATATGAAAATAAAACAAACATCATCAGTAATGTGTGTTCTGGCCATTAGCCTGTAAAATGCCAGAAAATACTACAAAATGTCGATTAATGTTTTCCAAACCCCAAGGTTACCATTAAAAACTTTTTTTTTTTTCAAAACCCCCAAACGGTCATTTTAGAGTGATTCAGACAGAAAAAGAGCAAATGCATTTGAGAAGCTATTTTTTTTCACACCAATTAAATCTTCAAGCACAAAAACCAGAAGTGATACAATAATTATCACTGAGTGTCTCACCTGCAAATGTTCCCTGCTTTCCTAAGTGTACTGTGTACCTCATTCAGCTGTACCTCTTATGAAAATGCAAACGAAGACACATTAAGCTGCTCTGCTTGTCGGCCTCTCGCAGCAACAAAGAAAAGCGGTCGCACGGACTGATTCGGCGCCTGCATGTATAAGCACAGGACTTTGTGCCTCTGTCGTCATGTCTCTGTATATATATAAAACTATTCCTCAAAGGGGCAAGAGCAGTTAGGGTCCGTGTCTGATTAATGGTTTAATTGATTAAGTGGCTCAGAGATTGATTGGTTGGGCCTGGCTATAACAGCTTCATTAGAACAGTGATAGATCAGTGCGATCTGGCTGCAGCTGTTCCGCCTGGCTCCGGACAGCTCGGCCTGGTAATGGACATCATCTGTCTGTCTCCGCACCACAATATGTCCGCATGCACACGCTGCTGTCTGTGAATGTGTATGTGTGTAGTACATGTGAAGGCTGCACACATCTCCCCTTTTCTTCAATCACTCCAAACAACCAGACAGGGGAGGAGGGAGTGGCGGGGAGGTAAGTCGGGATGAGGAGGAAGGAGGAGAAGGGCGGAAACTATTTTTGGATTAAAGGCCCTGTTGATCTATTCCTGTTTTCAGCATCCCCTCTCAATCTTCAACTTTTACACTCTGCCTCTCTTTCTTCCTTCCTATCCATCTGTATCGTCCTCAAAGCTTTACTAGTTTTGCACTTGCTCGCCTCTCTCTCTCTCCCTTTCTCTGGTACCCAATCCTTTTCTGCCCTCATGTCTTCTCTGTTCAGTCACATCTCACTTCTCTTTATCTCTCCTTCTAATTCTTTGCAAGTAGTTTGTGTGTTTTCATCTGGCTTTCTGTGCACTGTTAAGTCTACACTGGTCGCAAGGAAGTAAGCGCACAAACAGGCGTGTGAATTAGTAAATGGATGTGAAGCGTGGCGGTACTTTAGTGAAGATTTAATGAATGCAGATGATGCTTAAAAAGCACCACCCACACGTTCGGATCGTGGTGTCGGCTGAACACATGGCGGCTAATGAACAAATGAGATAACTGATGTAAATTTTGGTAATTGTACATGTGAATGTGTTCATCGTCAAAGTATAAAGCACAGCAGGGCCTCTCGCTGACAAAGCTACATGACCTCTTTATAATATGTAAGTTCAACTTGAAATTTAAAAAAAACAAACAAAAAAACTTAAAAACGGAGCAAACTCCATCTTCTGATGATCACACCAACACAACACTGCCAGCAGCTCTAGAAAACCAAAGTAATTTAATCTGTTTGGTCAACAGCTGTTTCCAAGTAGAAGAATGAGCTGGCAAGTCATCAAAGCTGTTTCTTTGTGTAGCCTTAAAGTTCCTCAGTGGATGAAAGCAAATACTGTGGTTTCTGGCAAGAAACACTACTTAACTTCAGCGTATTGTCAGTCAAAAGTTTTTGGACAATGCCACAATTTTTATAATTCTGCCTCTGTACGCCAAGTGGATTTTAAATCAAGCAATCGATATGTGACTGAAATGCACAATTTCTGCATTAATTCAAGGTGATGAATTAATGCTCATGTTGAGAGTTCCAGTGAACAGGAACCAGTTCAACCCCTGGAATCAGCTGCAGATCTTTTATTCGATTCATTTGCCATTAAAGAACGAACCTGGCCATAAAACTGCTTGTTGCTCAGTGGTGACCATTTGGCTGTAATTCCTAAACACTTAATACTTTTGCCTTGAATTAAAGCTGAACCTCTGCACTGTGGTGGTGTACAGACTCAAAATGGCAAAAACTGTGTCACTGTGCAAGCATTTCTGGATATAACTGCATGTACACAGAGCTGAGCAACAAATTAATATATCATGAGACAAGTCTCAGCTTGTCTGGTACTGTATGTGGATTAACACCACATATTAGAAATGTCTCGTCCAAATTAATTAAGGACGCCCCACAGAAACAAAGTGCTCGCACTCAAAATGAATTTCTTGAATCCTGCTGCAAACAGTTGGAATTACAAGAGGTAGCAAAAAGTCTGACTTTTACAAACAATATTTAGTTCTGTGCTGTCAAATTAAAGGTCCTTTTACACATTATGATTATATGACAAAATTTTATGTTGGCAAAGAGACGTCCATTTCTGTGTTCATGCCAACAGGGACTGTAGTACATTAGAGATTACTGAGCTGTTATTAATTACAACGGTACATGTGCTGTATCTGCTCTATTTGCCCAATAAGTGTCGGGGGTTTTTTTGTGTGTGTTTTTCTTGGGGATCCAACTTGGGAACAGAAGGAGCCAACGCTTCATTTTTAACAAACAATCTGCTTTATCAGCTAAGCCATAAGCAAAATGAATCAGCTTCTCAGCTGAACTTCCATAAACCATAAATACCATGACAGAAAATGCCATATCGCTCATACCTACAAAACATGCACGCGAAACATAAGTCAAACAACCAATACGACACACTCACCTCTTTGCCCCCTTCAATCTACTGAACGCATTTCCCTTCCTCAGCACCTCATCATCTCTGCTTCTATTTACCCATCTTTTATCTTTCTGCTCTTCCTCCAATCGAATCTTTCCTTTGGCGCCTACCCCACCATTCACCAGCTCTGTTTCCCCACTTAATGTCTCTTTTTCTCTTCCACATCCATTCTTTCAAATTAACATCTGCTGACTGGCATGCTACTCCAATAACCTTTTACACCCAGCAAGAAGCACTGACACACAGAGACAATCAGCATGTTTGGATTCACAATAATATTTCATTTATATTCAGGATCCTGTGAAAACAGTTTATGAAAACCCTGAATATAGTCAGTATGTGCTGATACAAGCTGGCATGTGAACAGTATATCCCGCTGGTTTGCTCAGTTTGGAGTCATTGAGCCTCACGCTTTTTCGCAGAGTGATGAGTATCAAAAAGAAAGCACAACTACCAAACACTGTGGGAAAACTTTAAAATGTCTGTCTGCATCTGTGCACATTCAACACGAGGCCTTAACTTGAATAATGCACTTATTAAAAAAATAAATGTTCATGCACACACACAGCGACTGACGAGCTCACAAAAACCACGAGGATTATGCTACTTATCTGCATGTACGGTCGCTGTAAAAAAGAAAGTACTTTCAATTCTAAGATTTTATGTATCAGGATATAATAAAAAAGAATCTGTCCTTAGCAGGTCTTAAAATGAGGTAAATACAACCTGAAATGAACAACAACACATATGACACCATGTCATTATTTAACAAATATTTAACTAAAATTAAGCAAAAATGTAGAAGCAGAGTGCGAAAGTCAAAGGACTTAAGACACTTTAAATTTAAGTTTAAAACCTAAGCCTTAC
Source organism: Cichlasoma orientale (assembly GCA_034780415.1). Lineage (NCBI taxonomy): Eukaryota > Metazoa > Chordata > Actinopteri > Cichliformes > Cichlidae > Cichlasoma > Cichlasoma orientale. The sequence goes on from JAVDPK010001485.1 coordinate 492,607, forward strand.
TGCTTCCAGGAATTACGAGGGTAACTAGCAGTCAGGTGCTGCAGATCAAATGCACTCTATTAACTGATCATCAGCGAGTGTGAGCACCTCTATAAAAGAAGAAGTTTTGGCAGTTTGATGGTCTGGAGGTGTCTGTCAGGTGTGTGTTAACACAACATCAAAGAGGAAAGGGGATCAGCAATGATCTTAGAGAAGCAAATGTTGCTGCTCATCAATCTGGGAAGAGTTAGGAGGCCATTTCCCAACAATTTGAAGTCTTACAGTCAGAAAGATTATTCACAAGTGGAAAACATTTCAGACAGCTGCCAATCCTGCCAGGAGTGGACATCCCAGACCCCCCCCCCCCCCCAAAGGTCAGACCGCACAATGCTCAGACAAACTGTAAAAACCCAAGCACTACATTGCAGACTCTACAGGCTTCAGTTAGCATGTTAAATGTTAAAGTTCATGACAGCACAATTAGAAAGTATGGCTTATTTGGATGAATTGCCAAATAAGCCAGTCTCTCCTCTCTAAAAAGTCTCTCCTCTGTAAAAAGAACAGGGCAGCACGGTTTAGGTTTGCAAAGTTGCCCCTGAACAAACCACAAGATTTCTGGAACAATGTCCTTTGGACAGATGAGACCAAAATGGAGATGCTTGACCATAATGCACAACACCAGATTTGGTAAAACTCAAACACAGTATATCAAACACCTCATGCCAGCTGTCAAGCACGGTGGTGGAAGGGTTATGATTTGGGCTTGTTTTGCAGCCACAGGACCTGGGCACCTTGCACTCAGTGAGTCGACCATGAACTCCTCTGTACACCAAAGTATTCTAGAGTCAAATGCGAGGCAATCTGTCTGACATTTTAAGCTTGGCTGTAATTGAGTCGATCAACAAGACAGTAATGCAAATCTACAGCAGAATGGCTGAAAAAGAAAAGAATCAAAGTGCTGCAATGGCCCAGTCCAGACCTCAGCCTAACTGAAATGCTGTGCTGGGACCTTAAGAAAGCTGTGCATAAACAAATGCCCACAAATTTCAATGAACTGCAGCACCGCTCTACGGGGGGGGGGGGGGGGGGGGGGGGGGGG
>JAVDPK010001486.1:0-23629 GCA_034780415.1 Cichlasoma orientale
TAAACAGGTGATAAAATGCAGACAAGCAGAATCCCTCAGCTTTCTCTTTAAACCTCTAACAGAGATTAAACATGCACAGAGGAAGGGCAACAACATGAGATAATCCTGTACAACTCACTGAAGGGCAAAATAATGTCAGAATCAAATTTGTCTTTTCTGAAAGCTAAGCTGCTGCCCAAAAATAATGGCAATTCTTAGACCAGAAAAAACATTTCTACTCTCTTCCCTATCACTATTAGACTTTTGTCACATCTCTTTGAACCTGTATTTTGGGGGAATGGAGAAGCTACTGCTCAGTAAACAGGGTATAGATGACTCTGGAAAGGGCTATTCATCAATACCAAGGTGGCATCGTGTGTCTCACTGTTGACGTCTGCAGCTCTCCAACTGGTGCTGCATTTCTCTTTGTGTTGCCACTGCTTGTCTGGCAGCTAGCTGACAATAACAGATGGTGCGCATTAATAACTTCATCTCAGCATAAAATGAATTCATATCCGGCCTCTTCACGAGGCATTTTTGCTGTGGGGAGAGGCAGGCACAAGGGTGAGGAGGAGGAGGAGGAGGAGGAGGAAGAAGACAGGGAAGCATTCACCAAAATGTTCCTCCACTGGGCTTCAAGCAGAACTCCTTCCCTCCTTATCCATCTCTCTAACTACACATACACGAAGCTCTGCACAAACGCACACACAAGCACACAAGTGCAGGGCTTAAGAGCTGTGCTGGGTTTCACTTTTATGGGTCAGAAAACTGGAGTGCTGATTTAGTCATTATTTATGACTGGACACAGTATTTCTAAGATTAGGGAGGAAACAGCGGAGAGGCACATAACTCTGAAGCAATCTGTAAACAGAAGGCATTTTAATGTGTGACTGATGTTGGACAACAAACTCATCTCCCCATGGGACTTTCCTCCTATATGATGCCATTTGTTCACTCTTATTTGCTTAGAAGTTTGCTTTCAGAAGTGTTGTTTGCACCAGGGGTCTATATTTAGCCAGGTGTGTTTACCTCTGCAGGTTTTGTTCAGTCTTTAGATGTGGCTCTGATTTGTATTGATGTGTTTGCTTAAACTTTAAGATTGATCTAAAAGTCTGTTTCATGTGATTTGATGCAGAATATTTTTGTAAGTTACAGGACATTGCACTGAATCTAAGCAGTCTGTCAAGCATATTGAGCACCGGGGAACAGCAACAACAACAAAATTGTCTTTTTATAGCCTTTTTTTTAACACCCCATGAAGTAAATGATAAGAGTGTCTATGGATGTGAATGTGTCAGTGTCTCTCAGCTGCATTTGAGCTTTGTGAGGAAAAGTCAGTCAAGTTGAAGTACCACTTATGCACCACTAGAGGCTGTCCTGTTCCTATCTAGGAAAGAGGTGTGCAATATCTTAGGCGAAGGCTGAAATGTATATTGTTCTGAAAGCGGCCTCTGTAGGGACTGAAGGCCAGTCATACAAAGTGAGGTTAAATCAATGATACAGAGGATGAGGGATGATGAAAAGAAAGTACAGAGGCAGAGGGACAGAGAGAGGAATGCACAGCCACAGACAAGATAAAGCATTTGCCTTAAAGGCAAAGGGACCAGAAGAGAGAGACTTGATCACAACCAGAGGTGGATAATTGAAGAGTGTTATGTAATAAAAGATGAAGTGTGTTCCCAGAAGAAAACGAATGGAGGTTATGGCACAGCCTACTCAGGAGAGGCCTGATAGGTACAGCTGAGCTGACTTGTGATCATTGGTTCTGTTTAAGGTTTACTGTAGTTAATGTTTTCTCTCATCATTGTGCAAAAGCGATGAAAAATTTGTGTTTTTTTTTTACTTTTCATGTACTGCTGATATTCAGGTTTGTATTGTTCAAGCGTGTGTGTGTGTTTTTTTTTTTTTAAACATTTTACATATGTGTGTTCAGTTTTGTATTTTCTGAATTACTCATCCAGCTTAGTCGCAGAGGGGTGGGAGCCTATCCCAGCTGACATAAAGCAAGAGGCAAAGGCGGCACAAGGCGCTTTCCCCTCAGTGTTTGCTGTAAATCCAAGCCACAGTTAGCAGTTAGCGTCAGCAGTCAACTTTCAGTGCACTCAAAGAAACTTAAAATGTTCCCAAATTCCAGCAAACATGGAGAAATTGATTATGAAAGGAGGATAAATGCAAAAATCCACACTGTCAGAAACAGTGGTACTGTGCACATGAGAAACGAAATGGTAATTGGACCGGTACTTATATAGCACCTTTCTACTCGATTTGAACACTCAACGCACTTTCTACCACAAGTCTCATTGACCCAATCATACACAAATTCATACAGCGCTTTTATCCATGCCTAAGCACTTTTATCCAACATTCACACACACAGACAGACACACTCACACACACACACACACACACTCACACTCTCTCTCTCTCTCTCTCTGATGCGTCAGAAGTACCTCAGGGTTCATTAACAGAAGTTATTTTTTCTCCATTGTTAAATAACTGGTGCGTTTGGTTGTTTTCAGTATTTATCTATTGCCTCACATCAGTTTTTATGCTGGCTACATTTTCAAGGATGGCATGATGAGGAACTGACTTTAAAACTGATATTTTTTTAAGCGTTAGATGACTCGGTTTACGTGGTGCAAAGGGGGAAAAAATAACACAAAAAATTAAAAAGAAAAGAGTAAATCCCATTGGCTGCTAACCATATCCTTATTTTAGACATTGGTACTGGTATCCACACATCTTTAATATTAACAGCTGTAGCCACGGTAGCCAACTATGTTTAGCCAGTGGGCTCATCTTGGATAATCTTTGGAATGACCAAAATTTGCAAAATGAACTTAATGTTTTATTAATTGTTACCCAAGACGAGTAACTGAATCCATAAACTCATCAGTAAAGTGTTGACTGAGTTCAGGGCCGAGGGCCATTTTCCCATTGACTTCTATAGGACTGGAAGTATTTTTGTAACCGCGCCATTCGCCCCCTGCTGGCAGCTTTAAGGCACTTAAATGTTGTGTAGCTTTTCAAACCGGAAACTAGCCTCATCTTTTACAATGTCTGTTTGTAGCTAGACTAATGTTGCTGAAAGATATTTGGGAAAATATGGGACAGGAAATTCTACTGATTAACCACTGGCAGAAAATGAAAATGGATTATTTTTGGTAAATGCATGTTTATTTTTGTGACTAGCTGTTCAATGTTTAAGAAGAAAAAAATGCCAGCACTTATCTGGTTTCAGCTTCTGAGATGTCTCCTCATCAAATGCAATAGTATTGGATTAAGGTTCATCTATAACAGACTCAGACAAAATTATTGGCAGAATAATGGACAATAAAATTGTGGTTGGTTGCAGATTGATGATATCAGCAGAGTGAAATGCTACTGAAGTGATTTGGATGTTATAACTGAATGCTGTGGCCTCATAGTATAACAAAGAGGCTCAGTTAGTTTAGTGTTACAGGTTTTAAGATGTGACTAATCATATTTCAGCATATCTCATCTGTCTGGATGTCTTCCTGCAAGGCGACTCTGATGAGCTGCAGATTCTAGTTTACGGCACTGGTTTATACTTAGCGTGTGCTGAAATGAAGGTGACAAGGCAGGTAAATTGTGAGCAGGATAAATGCCTGGTTTGCCGTTTCTCCGTTACCAATGTTGATAATAATCAGCGCATTCATTCCAGCACATAAACTGATCATTACTGCAAAAGGCACACCGTAGAGGGCAGAGTTTCCTTACAGGCAATGACTGGTGACAGATACACAGGTTTATACAGCAACACAGAGCCACCCACAACTCAACAAAGCATCCCTCTGTACTGCTGTTTTTCCAGCACATTCCACAGAACAATAAAAAAAAGAAGCAAAAAACACTTTTCTGTTGTCTCTTCTAAACTTTGCTTTTTCAGTTGGATCCACTCTGCAAGATGTTTCTGGCTGAAGCGCTTTTAACCACCCCAACCCTAAACGCTGAAATCTCAGGAGGTGCTCTGACACATTGTCCTTTGATGTAGAAAACGTGGAAAAGGGCTGCAGTTTCCCTCTCAGTTCAGAGGTGGGTTGGGAATAGGAAATGACACGTCTCTGATTGTTGGTTTGCTCTGAGTTGAACATGGCAGCTCAGCATTCATCTGTGATGGAGGGGAGTGTGATTGTGCATTATTAATGCAGGCCGTCTGAAGAAACAAAATGTCGAGATCATATACAGACAGGGAACGATTTAAACTGTCACTGATGAGGGCGCGTAGTTAGATGTGCAAGTTGTGAAAGGGGAAAAACTGCATGCCTGCAGTCGTATCCTGCACAGTTATTTCCGTAGGATCCAAATTTGTTGTCCGTATTCCCTTATTTTCCCTCTTTGATGAACAGAACTGTCGCATCCAGCCGTGTGCCCCTGCCCTTTTATTTTAATGGCATAATATTTCATTATCAAAGACAAATTGTAGCTATTATACATCATAAGTATCTAAATTCGACCCATATGCTCCATTTCATTGAGTACTTTAAGTAGATCTCTCTGTGTTTTACACACATGGCTCCTTAATCTGAATTAACAGCCAACACCCAGCGGTGAGTGTGCTTGAGCTCTGAAATAAAACTACCATCATTCAGTCAGATTTTACAACAGCCTCTCTCGTTCTGTTCTTGAAACGATGCTCAACTGCCAAAAAAAAAAGGGGAAAAAAAAGCCCTACTGACATGTAGTGTTAGTTAACAAACTAGGTTTCTGCTCATCCAGGTTTTATTTGTCCTTTGATCCATTACAGCGCCGGGGTTGTTTCCAGAGTTCATCACAAACTGAAATTGCTTTCCTTTCCTTTCCACTGACCTGTTGAGAACTCCTGAATAGAACCGAGCCCCCAATCACCACCACACCTTCCTTTCTTCCTCCCCTGATCTATTTCCTTCTTTTCTTCTTCTCCCCGCTCGCCTTTTTGACCCGTTGTCCCGTTGAATGGCGTCGGCCAGCTGAAGCGTAACACTACATCAGCAACCTTGCCTCTTGTGTGAGACGCGGGCTCAGGTCACGGCTGTGTAACCCAAGCTGAAATGAGTTGCATTGACTAGGATGTCTCTGTTTGAACCTTGTTATGCTGGAAAGCTGGGCTCTCGGTCTTCACCTGGAGGTCCTGTTATCTTTATGGTTTAAAATCTTTTCAGTAGCCTCACCATTTGTCTAAGAAGGTAATTACTTTAATAATTACAAAGCTAGAATACACAGCCCCGTATCCCTACAGATTACTCTGGCATTAGATGTCTGCTGGAAGTTGTACCCACTGAAGGTGAAGAAGTAAGGTTGTGAAGTTTCCAGAACTGAATTCATTTCAATTTTTTCCCCACAAAATTAAAGTGAAGGTAAAGTGAGAGCTGGAGAGAAGGCAGCATAAACATTGTTACACCAGATTAAATATAAACAACACAAACCAGCTCAGACAACTTTGCACATTACACAAGAGCATAAACGATATTCAGCATAAACTGGGAAGAGTTTCAAAACAAGTGCAAACAGCACTTGTTCAGAGGCAGACACATTTATCAAGACTGCCATAGTACACGTTTCTTAAGCTGATTTAAATTTACCGCATGTAATGGGCTCTGACTGATGTCAGGTTTCATAAAGCAGGAAGCAGCCGTGCAGTTTATAAGTTTGAGTCTTAACTTGGGAAAATTTCATATAGGCTGCTGATTTCTGCTCATATATAATATAAAAACTTTAATTTTGGCAAGCTTCCCTAAACTTAAACATTTTGGTTTGTTGGTTGCATATACTTTGTATAAACCCTGACTATAGCTGAGACTGTCCAAACCAGAAAACAACCCCATAGATCATTTCTGCTGCCGGTAGTTATGTGTGAAAGGAGCATTACAAACTGCGTCATGTGAGGAAATTTTGAAATATGCATTGAAATTTTCAGTACAAGGGCAATAAATATTTAAATATGCATATTAGCTATACAGTTCCTTTGTCTTTCTGCTTCAGTATGTTCACTGCTAACAAAACCCAAAAGGCAGAATAGCCTGCACTGCAGAGCTCAACAGTGACCACACACTTTTTTCAAGGGTGATTTGATTTGGATTAAAAAAAAATGAAGGAAAATGGGGGGGATGGGGGGGGGGGGATCAAGGTGCTACTACTCATCCCATAATTCATTCCAAATTCCAGATTCCCCAGCGAACGGCTTCCAACCTTCTCCAGTTTAATCCTTTTCATTATCATACTGTTAATGGCAACCTGATTCTTGTGGGTTTAAACATTTCCATGGTAACAGCGACATCCACCAATCAGAGACGTTGCTGTTTCAAATTAGGACTGTGTGGTCAAGTAGTTCTTTTCTGCAACATCCCTAACAAAATGCACTTTTGTTAAATGAGGTTGAGATCATATGTCATACAGACTTGTGGTTTCAAACTCTAACCAAGTAGTTTTGGAGCTTAAATCTAACTAAACAGCAAGTGAGAGCAAAAGGTCCTAGATGAGGTTCAAACTGCAGTCCTCTGGTCAAAAGCTGGATGTGTTTATGTAACCGGGACCCGGCCTGCCTCCTAATGCAGACTTCTGTGGTTCTTCTACTGTAAATGGAGGGATCATTGGGGATCATCGCCACAATCATAACCAAATGTAAACTCCAGCCGTACAATTGTAGTTGCTGATAGTGCAGGACAGGACGAATTCATCAGGATATATTAGAATTTCACAGAAAAATCATGTAAATGTGTCCAGTATTAATTTTCTGAAAGAGAACTTTGGACTGCAAGATGTCATGTTTGCATTCTGTTGCCTTCCACTGTCCCAAAGTCCCCTTTGGGTGGGTGACAGTAATTAAAGTAGCCACCTTATGTCTTGAGTAGATCACATAACTGTAAGATAATTGTTAAAGAATTAGAAGCCCAAACGATCCAGTGGTATGTATATAGTTACGTTCTCAGGTAAGTTTCCCCTTTGTGGTTTGACAAATCCGAGAAGCCTGAAAAAAGATTTTAAAGACAAAGCATGTCAGCGGAGAAGATGCCTCAGAATTTTATTCGATTTAGTCTGAATAAGAAAAACACATCCTGCAACAGTCTTGCTCATACTGTACAGGTACGCACACACAATGATGTTTTACTGTGTTCACATTTTACCCAGTCATAGATCTTACATGGCTTTTTTTTTTTTTAAATCAAGAATTGATTTGTTTTTTTGCTCCTAGGTTTCTCTGTCTCTCTCTCTCTCCCTGCCTTTAGAATCGCTTATATAACCTTATGATGAGCTATCTCTGCTTCTCTGTTTTCACATATAGGCGCTGTTATTTACTCCTACTGGTACTCAAGTCATATCCGTGCTTACATGTGACATGCAGGTAGCAAGGAAGCACATCATGACTCGCAGTCTGTAACAAATGACCTGAGCTCTTTTTATTTGTTTTGAATTAATACAGTCTTTGCAGCACATTGTGAGGCCATGACTTGGCTCACGATAAATTCGCCGCCCTGTACGTGTGTGAAGAATTGCTCTCAGATATGAACCGAAGGTGATGGAAAAAATGCCGGTTTTTATTTTCAACCAAGAATATTGCTTTTCTGTGGCTGCGGAGATGTATGAGCTTAAAGGGGGAGCTGCCTGGGGAAAATAAAACTAACAAAAAAAACTTTATAGAACAATAGAAATAGAAATAATTTGATGGAATGGTGGTCAGTATTGTGAAATTACTTCATTTTCCAGAAAGGGCTCCCTGATGCATGAACTGTCCACAACTGGGTACAACATTTAACAATGTGGTGTTCTGCTGGGAAGCTTTAGCTAGTGGAATTCGTGTGGATTTTACTTTGACACGCATCACCCACCTAAATATACCGAAGAACCCTACATGGAAACCCTGTCCCCTGATTGTAGTGGCCTTCTCCAGCAAGTGGCCCCCCTCTAAACTGCAAAAAACTGCTCAGGAATGCCAAAAGGAAAACAGAAAATAGCCACAGGTGTTGACCTGGCCTTCGAATTCTCCAGGTTCCAATCTGATCAAGTATCATGGCTGTGGGACTTAAATGATCCGCCAATTTCCCAGCACCAGATGGCCATGTTCATGCACTGTTTTGTTTTGGCAGAACAAGGAGGACTTCACTTTAGGGGTGGGCGATATTTTTACTAAGATATGTCAGTTGAACAACTATGTAGTCATCTGTTTTGGAAGCTTTTAATGTTTCAGTAAGGGTTCAAAATTGTGTATAATTATTATGTCTTTCTATTGATTTTAACAGGTTGTTCTAGCCGATAAAAGTAACAGATCCTTGGGGTCTATTTTCCTGGTGATTAAAGTAAAAATGTGGCAATTCACCAAAACATAGATCGTTAAGGGGAGAGCTGCCATTAACAGGGTGTGGCTGGTCACTGTGTCTGACTAGTGGGGCTCCTCAGGTAGCCCCACTAGTCAGGTCGTTAGAGCTATACGAGTCTGCCTGCCACCAGCTTTAAACTAGTTTCTGGTAATTCCTACTAGGGTAATACTCTTTAGGAACAGAAACTCGACCCTTTAGACAGAGAGTTCCTGTAGCTACTGTAGCATCGAAGAGCCCACTCCCTGCTATATGGTCTTGGGACTGTTTAAGTGTCTCTTTTCATGTCTTTTCTATGTCTCCCCTAACTTAACTCTTCCTCTAGATTATTCTTTGCCCTTCTTTTAGTTACTTCCTGTATTATTTTGAAAATTATTTCCTTATATAGCCTTATTTGTTTTTACTTCCATCCTTTGTTTCGTTACCTGCCCTCTTTATTGTCTGATTGAATACACCCGTGTCTCATTATAGTCTGTGGTGTGGTCAAACACTAACTGAGTAAAGTGACCGTAGAAGTGTCTGCGTGGCAGCCATAATAAGACCTCTCTAAATACTAAGGAAAAGGAGCTCCAGTGCTTCCTTGATTACCTCCTTTAGCAGATTGGACCTTCCTTTGTGAAGGGAGTGGTAATAATTCCATCTCACAGTATGCATCATAGCAACACACCATCCAACTGTTCACAGCAAGTGGCCAACATAACTGAGAAGTGGCGTAGGTCACGCAAATGGTCATTTTAAGTGTGTTTTCCATTTCATGCCATAATCTGTTTTGAATTTTCAACAACGGCCTCTTAAACCCACAGCTGTAATAAAATTGGCTTTTTGTCAAGCTGTTGCCTCTCCAGCCACTGCGCTCCTGATGCTGGATAAGTAATTAAATGATGGTCACAAAAGCCTTAGCAACAAGGAGTAAAGACGTTACACTAGATCCCTTCATTAGTGTCAATATTTTTCACCCGATGTTCTCATGAAGCAGATGCATAAATTCAGTAAGGAGGAACTGAAATCACTCATCTGCCTGCTTTCTTGGGTGTTTGGCTGCTAGTCTGTTCTTAACATCACTACCACTTTCCCACGCTGTCAAACTCAATGCCGACATCATCACACTAGTCCAGTCAACTTCTTGCCCACTTTCTTTGAGCCAATCAGCCTCCACTCTGTGTGCTTTAAATCTCAGTGCTCTTCCGACATTTTCCCTTTCAGACTGTAACCCACCTCCTCCCCATCGCTGCCTCACCTGAGTCACTCATAACTTCATCTAAGCCTCCATCTTCATCTTTACCACTGCCAGTGTCTAGACGCGGGTCCTGTCCTAGATTCTGTCTCCACTTGATTCCATTCTGCCATGATGGGTCATCAGAGTCTAATTGTCAAATGGATTCATTTGTTTCTCTATCTCAGTAAATCAGGTTTAATTCTTCCAAATGATCTCTCCGTTTTGAAATTTATATCATGTGCATTAAACAACATGAGAACACACTGGGGTGAAGCAAGATGTGATGCATTTTGTAGCCCATCTTCCGGACACAGTAGTTTCAATATAGAAGCCACCTCATTGTTAAGGAGTGTAGTGTAAGTGCAGTCCTAGCAAATTGTAGTTCCCTCTTCCTAATTCCTTATAGATTCTCTTTCGCACCTTTGTTTGACCTCATGAAGTCTGCCCTTGTGGCCAAGGAAAGGCCATTAGGAAAAGGAGGTAGGAGTTCATTTTTTGGACTATTCAACTGTACCTTCTGTCTTAATCAGGTCTTCCTCAGTTTCCTGTTTGCTTACCACATTTGGTTTGTTTGTGTATAAGAACTTTGCAACATATGTGATCTGGATATGATGAACTTGATGCTGAAAAACTAGTTCATGCATTTATTACTTCTATGCTGGACTAATGTAATTTTTGGCTCTCAGATTGTTCTAAAAGATCCTTAAAAAGCCTTCAGTTGATACAGAATGCTGCAGTGAGAGTACTGACAGACTAGCAAGAGAGCATATTTCTTCCATATTAGCTTCTCTTCACTGCCTCTTTAATTTAAAATTAAATTCTTCTCCTCACTTACAAGGTTCCTGATTAATAAGGCTCCATCAGATAATAAAGACCTCATAGTACCATATTGCCCCAACAGAGCATTCCGCTCTCAGACTGCAGGCTTACTTTTGAGTCCCAGAGATTCTAAAAGTAGAATGGGGGGCAGAGCCTTCAGCTTTCAGACCCCTCTTCTGTGGAACCAGTTTGGATTAGTTCAGATAGACCTCCTCTCTACTTTCAAGATTAGGCTTAAAACTTTCCTTTTTGATAAAGCTTATAGTTAGGGCTGGATCAGGTAACCCTGAACCATCCCTTAGTTATGCTGCAATAGGCTTAGACTGCTGGGGGGTTCCCATGATGCACTGATCATTGCTTCTTCAATCACCTCTTTTTCACTCTAAATGTGTTTATACACCACTATTGCATTTAATCACTAGTAAATCATTTAAAACTCTGGCTCTCTCCCATGTGTGCCTTATGTCCTATCTCTCTCTGCTCTCTTCTCTCTCCCTTCAGCCTACCAGTCGTGGCAGATCGCTCTGAGCCTCTGCCAGAGGTTTCTTCCTGTTGAAAGGGAGTTTTGCCTTCCCACTATCGCCAAGTGCTTGCTCATAGGGGGTCGTTTTGACTGTTGGGTTTTCTCTCTAATATTGTTGGGTCTTTACCCTATAATATAAAGTGCCTTCAGGTGACAATTGTGATTTGACGCTATATAAATAAAATTGAATTGGTTCTGTGACATTTACACTCATGGTCATACTAGTGGACTCTATCACAGTCTGTGTATAACTCCCAAATATAGCTCAATATAATAGGCAAACTAAACCAACAAAAAACACACAAACCCCCCTAAAGGCTGATATAGCCTTTTTGTCCAGTAGCACCACTCCTATTGACATGCTTTGACACAGCGGGCTGACTGCTTTCTTGTCCAGTTTCCTCCCACTCTCTAGAACGGCCATTTTTTCAGTGTATTTTGCTGTTAAACAATGTTACTTATGCAGTTTTAATCCTCTTAATAAATACATGCTTATGACTGATGCCTGGCACAGGTAATATTTCTTGCCTCAAAGCAGTTCCTGCCCTCAAGTAAGATTGCAAGTTGATGGCCAGACTGTGGCATTTTCAATATTAGAAATTATAAATGTAAACTCTTCTTTGCACATTGTACTTGTGTGATTACATTTGGGCTCCGGGGTTACATTTTCCAAAATCAGGGGGCATAAATGCTTCTCACAGTGCTTGTTAGCGTCCCACTCTCAAATGCGGAATGTCGGAGCGTCCTTGAACACAGCACTAAGGAGAGTTGGCAGAATGGTCCCCTCTGGCAAGAGTATTACTACACAAGAATAAGATAATCAAGGCAATAAAGAAGGCAGAATTAAATTTTCATACTAAATTAAATGCAAGCCAATTTCAGTCTAGAATGTTAGAAATAATTATACAAAGGTATGTTTTTGATAATGCTTGGCATTAATACAAAGCATATCCAGGGGATGATGTAGCCAAGGAATAGCATTAGGGAGATAAGAGAGCTATTCTCTTGTGCTTTAAGGGTTTGGTTCTCGGAAAAGGTCAAATTAGTCGTATGATATTGCATTTAAATCCTTTGCCATGGAGTCTTAAAATTAGACAGTTATTAACTAGTTATAGCGTCCTCTGTGTGTGGTACGAGAGGTTTCAGGGGACTGGGATTTGTAAATGAGCTTTGTGCAGCCTGAGTCTGCAGGAGTTGGATCATTACACTGCTGACACTCCCATGTGATGGGCGTTTGGCTTGTGTCAGCACAATTTATAAAGCAACACAGCATGAAACACAAAGGGACAAAGAGGCACATGTGCATATCAAACTTTCACAAGAGCTTTTTTTTTTATTTTTCTGCTGCAAACACATTTTGAAACTTGAATCTCTCTGATCTCTGAAGGGAAATAAAATGCAGACATTAATGACAGTTTGCGAGTGCTGCGGTTGCATTCCTTCCGCTGTAAGTCCTGACTATCAGGATGGGAGGTAGAGCACCTTGCCACTCCTTTCTATCCCAGTGGAATTCTTTTTCCCCTGGGGCTACTAAGCCGAGCATTCACTTTACTGCGAAGAGTCTTTCAAAAGTGTCACTGTCCTATTGTTTCCTATTCATTTCCCCTCCTCTTCCCCTCTCTGTTGCTCTCTTCTTACTCTGCCCCTCCCTGACTGCCTTTCACTGTGCCCTGAATCCTCTCTCTCAGTAAAGCCCTATCTTTATTTTCACTCTCCCTCATTCTCTCTTGTCAAACAGACAAGTAGTGGCCTCCCTAGTGTTCTCCCCTCCATGCAGTAGTTTGTCTTTTTGGCTCCATCTAATCCATTAGTAATCCATTTCAGGGGCTGTCAGCCACATAGAAGCTGCAGAATGCTGCCTGCACGGTTTATCTGACACAGTTTGTCAGCCCTGCACTGACCGGTGAAGGCCTTGAATGGATCCAACAGTAGATGGACAAAGTCTGAAATATACACACTGCACTCTAATGCCCTATATGTCAATATAAAGAAGATAGAGGAGTCTGTTTGGGGAGGGGAGGTGTTCTAAGTAAAAATGTGCTGAAGGTGCTTTTGGGGTTGGGGAAAAAACAACACTTCTATGCTGCCATGTGTTCTCTGATTTTCACATTTACTTGGTGAATTTTTAGTTCTTGTGTCTTTGTTTTGTGACTTTTTATGTTTTTCTCTTTCTATCTCTAGTACAGTAGCTAAAAGTAGCTGCTTTGGCTGCTAAGGTACAAAGGAACCTTTTTTCAGAGATGCACATGTCATGTGCTCAGTATGCAGTAATCAAACCAAACAAACAAAACAAAAGGTTTTCTTGTTCAATTCATAACCTATAAACCAAATTTTCCAACCCATGAAACCCATGGTTTTCACAGCTGTAGCCTTGACTTGGTACGACCAATTGCTTCTGGTGACTGTCAGCCAATGCCTGCTGGCTTGCTACAGTTGGCTGCAACTGACAATGCAGACCCTGTGACACGACTGTATGGCTCTTCTCTTGCTGCTGCTGTTTCACTGCATTTTAGAAAGTCAAAGCAACTGACTTGAGAGAATGGAGACGAATTCAATGAGCCATTATCCAGTAATTGCAGTCACAGTGACTCCTGCTCAGCCAAACGTTGCGTAGCTTCGCTCTAAAGTTTCACTGAAGCTGAAACAATGCTTCCCTATTATTCGTTTTAAATGCCAAATTAACTGCATTCATATAGCACTTCTCTATTCTTATTGAGTCCTTTAAGTTTACTCATTCATGCACATATGTATTAATTCTCTATCATAATCAAGGAAATCAGTCAGCATTTTAAACCAAAGGTACTAAATGAAGCCTTTGAATATATACGCTTTGTTTTCCCCTATAAAACAACGTTACTGCTCATCTGTCTGTGTGGGATTCAGCCTTTATACACAGACTAATCCCAGCTGTTCTAACACTTAAGCTTGCTTGGTAAGCAGAGGTTTGTGAAGCTTTAGATTCCAGGTTGTAATCCTGACTGAGTCAATTTAGCACACAGCTTATTATGAATTACAGCCCGTTTCTTGCAAAAAGCTGACATTCCGTCGTATATTTCTTGCTGTTCGGTTTTGCATTTACAGTGCTTCCCAAAATGAATGCCGCTAAGCTCCACACGACACAGTTTGCATAAGTTGTTTTGTAGCAGACTTTGGGCGTAAGCTGAAAAGCATATTTTCTGTACTTCTCGACTGAGACAGCCTTTGTTTTATAGACAGGATTCAGTTTGCATAAGTGTGTTTACTGCTGTTTTGAAGGATTTTAGTAATTATTTATTAAATTGTGTTTTGTTGTCACGATTACCCTCGTGAGAGTCCCTTATAAAGCTTAATAATTCAAATCAAAATCTGAAGTGTTAACACATCTACTTTGCAATACATTATTAGTATTTAGATTCTGCAGCATCAGCTGCTTAGGCTTTAATGAAGACTGATATTGTTTTAAGCATTTATTCATGTGTGGGCAGGTGATGCAAATCTGATTGGCCTGTGTGAATGTGTGGGGGAGTTTCATTAATAACTATGATCAAGACGTTCCCAAGCAGCCGCTATTACAGTTGTGTACACACCCACTCTTGTCGACAAATTTCTGTCTCATCACTTAATATAGTTGAGGAGCACATGCAGTTATCCTGCAAAAGCAAGTGTCTGCTCGGCTCACGGAAAATGTGAAGAGCCTCACCTCTTATGCATGCAGGCAATTTAATGATGACTGCAACAGATATCAAAAGACCATATATCATATTTTATTGGCTCTGCCATTGTGAGAGATGAGTTCCTGACAAGACTTAAAATATTATTATTATATAGGCTTTTGCTAAGATTAATTATGTCTGCTGCATCTGGACAGGGTTATGAGATAAAAAAAAAAACATTTCAATGCTGCAATGATTGCTTTTATATTGGTTTTATCTATTATTTGAGGTGACTGAGGTTTGGTGTTAATAGTTTGGAAGTCCTATGATGATGTGGTTATGCCACATTTTGTATGCAGTTTGAGCAATTGCTTTAAATTTTTTGAATGAACCAGATTTAGTTAATTTACCTATGACTAAGCTATGATTAGTGCTGGGAAGCACTAATCTACAGCATGTCTTTTGTCCTGTCTCTCTCCCCTTAGCACCAAGCAGTCGCGGCAGATGACTGCCCCTCCCTGAGCCTGGTTCTGCTGGAGGTTTCTTCCTGTTAAAAGGGAGTTTTTCCTTCCCACTGTTGCCAAGTGCTTGCTCATAGGGGGTTGGGTTTTCTCTGTAATTATTGTAGGGTCTTTGCCTTACAATATAAATTGCCTTGATGCGACTGTTTGTTGTGATTTGGCGCTATATAAATGAAATTGAACTGAATTGAAGCTACTGCAGTGGTTGTAGGTGGATATAGGAATCCTGTAAAATGAGGTAACCCAATCCACACTGGCCAGTATTAGCCTTATTGACTTAACTGCCTATAAGATGACATTTACAAAGGGTCATGGCTGATGCTGATCAATTTTTGGACTCATTAAATGTTAAAAGACAACTAAGCAAAACAGAAACATAAGAAAGCACAAAAAAATTAGTGATGTCCCCCCCATCCATCCATCCATCCATCCATCCATCCATCCATTCTCTTCTGCTTATCCTGTTCAGGGTCGCGGGGGGCTGGAGCCTATCCCAGCTGTCATAGGGCGAGAGGTGGGGTACACCCTGTACAGGTCTCTAGCATGTCGCAGGGCTAACACAGAGAGACAGACAACCATTCACCCTCACATTCACACCTATGGGCAATTTAGAATCACCAATTAACCTAACCCCAGTAACCAGTGCAGTTACTGGGGATAGTAATGTCTCCTATCACCCAAATTGTTCTTTAAACCACAGACTGTATATAAAAGATGGCTACAGACACCGTGATGTTACCCATTGGTTTCTCAACTATTGATTTGAACCTGCAGCTTTGGCGGTACGGCTGTCACAATCTTCGGCTTTTGGAGCCAGATGATATGGTATTTGGATTAGACAATGGGGTGCTAAGTTTTCAGCTAACATTAGCAAGCTTCACCCATCTGTTCTCCCACTAAAAGCGTTTCATTTTTATGGATTTTGAGTTTTTGTAGGTAGTTGGATTGTTTACGTTTGTTTCAGTGGAAATATACCTCAGAAGAAGAAACATAGATCCCAGTCCAATCCTGGTGTTGCAACAAGAATCCTCCAAGAAAATTATTCGTCTTTCCCCTCAATTCATGACCTAAAAATTATCACATTCTTCACCTTTACATGTATCTTATCTGTGGAAAAAGGCGAGCTGTTAACTTTCCCATGTGTAATCCACTTTTGAGATCACAATTTTCCATTGATCACAATGGTAAAACAATGCATGCTATAGGAGTAGTTAATCGGCTGTAACTTCATTAATGCTATTGGTGTGGTTTTGGTATCAAAATGTGTCTTTTTCCATCCTCTTTCCATCTGCACAGGTTTCAGATATAACTGGAAAGAATGAACATTTTTGTAAGATACCTACTTTAATGGATGACGTTAAACATTGACCAAACAGATATTTTGTGCATATTTCAAGACCTGCTATATGAAACCATTAATCACCTTCCTCCTTAATCAAATCACAGCTGTCATCTGTTTACATTCCCCTTCACTCTTGTACAACTTCCATTCACAGAGAGAGAGAGGTGGGTGCTTGCAGTCGTCTGTCATGGCTGCAGCCCCAGTTAGTGGCCCGTGGCATCTTTGAGCAGATAACTGCTGTTATACATTAATAAAAATAAGATTAACATGTTTAAGTTTAGCATATTTGGTGCCAACGAGCACAGGCAGCAACATTTAAATATCTAGCTGGCTTTTCTCCCTAGAGTAGCAAATTATTGGAGTAGTATTAATAATGAACACTTTTAAACCTCAATAATAATGTATTCACAGTACACAGCTGTACATGTTCAGTGCTGGCATTATGCATACACCTATACTCTCAGCTGCAGTCTTAAGATCTGAAATCGGGCACTTACTTATCAGGGCACCCCACTATGCTTAAGCGCTAATGGCTGAATAAACAATTTAGCACTGATTGTTCCCTCAGCAGCATCTCATACAGAGGTGTCGAATTACTTCAGTTCACCCTACATCACCCCACTACACTCCCGCATCATCTATATCTCCAAACTCCTCTTACTCATTAGCTTAAGCTCTCTAATTGTAGTGATAAGGGTTAGCATCATGAAATTTAAATAAGTCAATTTGCTGCTTATAAAGACTCTCCTGGCGTAGGTTGCCTCTGAGCAGACAGTGAAAGCTAATCTTGGTCTGCGACTTTCTCTGGCCTCCATTAGGGACTGTTAATGTGCGGGCCATGCAGCAGGGTTTGGAGACGGAGGGACTCGAGGTTGTTTTTGTTTACATGCAGTTGCTGGGAAGTACGGAGTGTAATGGCTCTGGGTGTGGCAGCTGCTTCACAAATGGAAAAGGCTGGTGGGCTGTCTGAGCAGAGAGTGGTTTGCTGAAGGAGCAGCTGTAATGTCCCTGGTACAGAAAACACATAGCTTAGCAGCCACCAAGGAGCTAAGTAGCTGTCACGGACCGCTTCAAAAATGATGTTCGAACACCAAATTGTGCCGCCGCTGGGCCTTCATAGGAAACCCTCAAGGGTGGAAACGGCCAAGAGATTCTGGAGGGTGAGTGATGAAGGACTTTTTGTGTGTGAGCTTGTATTCAGCGTAAAGAGTTAGAGAATAAGTGCATCACTGTTGAAGAGCATTTTGAGATCGACCGTAGAGTGACAATTCCACTGGAAGCCTTTAGAACAATTGGGGAAGCACATCTGCATCGCACTTACTGAAACACTGACATTATGCATGCCGCAGCTTCGAAAGAGATTAAAAGAGATGTGTGTCTGCTCTTTGTGTACATCATCTGTTTTATATGTTATCGTTTGAGAGGCGAAGGACAGGTTACTGGCATTTCAAAGAAAAATCACTGCTGTGCATGTTCCTTAAATATCTCTAAGTTTCCCTAAAAAGCTTTACTGTTGTCTAGAGAGCCCTCCCGTCTCCCCGATAAAGACTTGTCTTTATCACCCTCAGCAAATCAGTCTAATGAGCCTGTAAAAGACCAACTTCTGGTCCCTTTGAAAAGCTGTCTTCAGAAAAAGAAAAGTATCCCTCAGATCAAGCCAGCCTCAAAGTTTGTCCATTTCTCTAAGGGTTATCCCAGGAGAGGTGGAAACCTAATGAAACTCGATCTTGTCTGGAGGTTGGATCAAAATGCTACATAGGGTGTTTGCAGCACCCGCTGGAACCAGTCAATATTGTATTCCCTCAGGATGATGTCTTTAAAAGGCTAAAGAGAGACTCTTTCTGCTCAAAGAGGAGTGCTGAATACAGATTCATGTAGTTCAGGAAACTTATCTGGGTGCCTCGTTAGAATGGACTTAAATCAGGAGTGTGTCTTTATCCTCATCATTTCCCTTGCTTTGCTTTTTCTCTCCAGCCCACATCAATCTTGCCTTCTTCCAATACCCAGAAGCTTTCCCTTCAATTTAATCTCTATCACTCATCGTGTGCGCAAGCTCAACTCTCTCCATCACACACTGCCGACCTTTACTCTCCACTATTTGATTTGCACTATGTCGTGCTCCACCCCACTTGACTCCGCTCTGTTGAGTGTCAATCAGGACAGGTCTACATGGACAACAGGCTCTGCACTCCAGCTCAGACCTCTTTAGTGACTTTTAAATGTGCGCACTTAACATTCTTGCAATTTCTTTTCATTTTAAAGTGAGTGCTTTTTATCCCATGAAAAGGACGCGTGACCTCACAACCTGCCGAGCAATATTTTGTTATGCTATCCTGAAAATTCCTGGGCTGCAGCACATCTCACCTTTCTTCACAAAATCATAGAAATGTCTCTCTTCCTTCTTTTCCAAACTCAAACTTTTTCAATGTCTATAAACAGATGGTGAACTCAGTATTCAGGAACAGAATAGGGGTCATGTAGATCTGCTGTTTGTGTTTTGCTCACAATTTTAGATACGTTGCTTCTTGCATTAAGCTTCAACAAAAGCTCAATAAGCCGCTTGGGTTTGTAAGCCAAAGAGACAGCTTCATACTGGGCTTAATACTGTAGTTTTTCTATTTGCATTCACTAATGTTTTTACCATCTTTCCTTATATATATATTTTTTTACTTTTTTATTAGTACACACTTCTTATTACATGTTCGTCTTTGATGCTCTTCATGCATGTTCACAGTAAAGTTCAGAATTAAAAAGTCCATTTTCAGTTTTCTCTTTTTTTTTAATCTGCATTAATCAATATTTTATACTAATAGTGGATTGAAAGTTTATGTCAAATCTGATCGTTGCTTGTAGTGAAAAAGCCACAGAGAATTATTGCCCTGCACAGCAATTATCCTCAGCTCCACAGTGCTTGGTCATGTCGTTCAGCTCATTGTATTGGTTTTCTGGTCAACAGCTCTACTTTGTTGCTTCATTCTTACCAGTATAATGTGTACTGTTCCCTGTTGCGTCTGGATAGTCCAGTGCAAGTTGATCATTTTGCTGCTGAACTATCAGATTTTATTTGGTGCAGACCAACAAAGAGTAAGTCGGTGTGTAATTGTTGGAAAGAGTTTAATGAATGGGCCCAAAAAATCAAAACACAATCAAATCAAGTCATCTTCTTGGACTCTGCAGACAGCAAACATCATTATCTCTTCCAAACTGACCCAATCACTTCCACTTTTTTTATACTGTAATATCACAAAAAGTTGCCTGTGGAATATTTGGTAGCGAGTAAATTTGACGACTGGACTTGTCACGATATCACATTGGAATTCACTGAGCTCCTGAGAGCAGCCCATTCTTTCACAAATGTTCTTGGAAGCAAGCTGCATGCCTAGGTGTTTGGTTTTATATGCCTTTGGCCATGGTAGCGATTGGACCACCTGCGCTCAGTGATTTGGATGGGTGAGTGAATACTTTTAGCAATACATTATAGAGTCCATGAAGGAAGTGGTCAGAGAACCACGAGAAGATGACCTTAAAGTTGGAGGAAAATTTCAACCAGGTCTTGTCTATAATTTGAATACGGCTATTGGGAGAACATTTTGATTATCCTTCCTATAAGAGGCCAAGTACTGTATTTCTGGACTCTCTTTTAGTGACTTTTTTTTTTTTTTTTGCATGACTACAAAAGCCAGTTTTGCTGATGATTCCACTAAATTAAGTAGTTGAAAATCCATGTTAATAAAGATGGCAAATCCTGGGACAAAAAAGGTAAATCCTTCACACTGTATCTATGTTCATATTTTTTACAATATCTTTATTTTTCAGTTAAAACAGCTGGGGGAGAGTTGAGCACATGCCAAGGTGAGACATCGCCACTCCTCTTACAGTAGTGCTCAAACATACTCACGATAAACACCTTACATTTTTAGTTCTGAATGGACTCCGATCTACAGTGCCAGCCAAAGGCAATTTAGTATCCAGAAGATAATTTGGCATTACCTTTGGTTGCACTGAAGGTTTCTATGCGCAAACCATTCCATTTTCATCCAAGTTTTCTTTTCCTCTTTTATTGAAGTTGGCGTCTGAAGCAGTTTTGTTTACGTGTGCAGTTTGCAGTGCTTCTCCTCGGGCTTCCTGAGGAAAATATAAACAGAAGAGTTCACTCTGTACAGTGCATCCAATTTCTGAGTCTTCTGCAGCCTTGAAGATTTCAGCTCACAACATGAAAAATAGTGTTTTTAAGTATGTATAGAGGGCTGCAGGGTGGTTGTGTGAGTAAATGCACAATGCCATAACAAGGAGGTTGCACATTAAATCCTCAGCAGACAACCTCTGCCAATCAAGACTTTGAAAGCTTTTGAAAAACACTTTCTCCTTTTTTACATGAAGACTAAAATTTTAGATGCCACATCATGGAGATGGAAAATAACAAGGTCTGCTTAAGAAAACCCTCACTGGGTTCCTGAATAGCTCACGTAATAGATTTGATTTCATGTAATCAACACTGCGGTTTTATTGTGGTTATTTCTTTCTTTTCTTCTGCTACACCTTTTACGTTGAGTCTTCGGTGCATATCAAAGGTCAACGTCCGTTTCCTTTTTCAATTTTTTTCCTGCTTTATATTTGATTTCTGATTATTGTCTCTGCCCCAAGAAACTACATGTACCTTGGAAGAGAAACAGTAGTTGGATCTGAGGATGTCTGTATGCTGCGATTGTCTGCAAACTGCACTGTTTTTACCCACCCTGATGAACTGAAGTACAGGAGCAAAAACACAGCAAAGTTCAAAAAGTCCAGTTCAAACTTGCTGAATGATACGCAGTGCATCTGAGTTCAGTGTAGAATGACGGTGTACTGTAAGCTATGTTTGGGCAGGGGAAGCTGGTCGGGAAACCAGAGCAAGTGTGCTCAGTCAGCCTGTTCGGTAAGTCAATTAAATGTGGCATCAGATCTCTCACCCACTCTCAGCTTGTTACAGGAGACTGGTCAGCTCACTTTAAGTGATGTGTATGTCATAGCGCGGTGGATTGAAGACACATTTGAAATTGTGGCCTGAACATAGTTCAGAATTTCCAGCTGTTTCTAAAAAAGCAAAGCGAGCAGCGTTTCTCTCGCAGGGAAGAGACTAATATTCTTTCAGATAGCATTCAGGAAATAATCCAAGATATACTGATTTGCAATTCCAACTTGTTTTTCACCATTTTTATCCCCAGACATATGCATTTTATGCATGTCTGCTCGCTGTAATTTGATCGTAGCAGAGTCTGCCTTGTACCTTGTCTCGTCTTTTTTTCATCAGCTCATAAAACAGGAACAATACATTTTTCCTCATTTATCAATGCCTCCTCTCCCCCCTCCTTCTTTTTTTCTGCTCTCTTTCTTCTCTTTTGTTGGGGTGCTGGAGCTGACAGGAGCGTATTGTGTCTGATTGCGGGGAATCTGTGGCAAATGTCATTTCAGCATGTCATTGGTTTCTTCCCGTCCCTGTACTGAAGGGGGGGAGAGAAACAACCTAATGGTGGTTAAATGGAAGCATGTGCATCACTTGTACCTTCATAAAACTAACTTCAAATACTTGAATAATATTCAACAATTAGTCAATTAATTGAACATTCAAACAGCAGAAAATTAGCAGCTGTTTAATTGGGAAATTGATTAGACGTTTAATGAGGCACTTGAGAGATTCTGCACATAATAAGCATAATTTTCAGATCATGGAGTGTACCTTTGTGTCTTTTGATTAGAGCTTGATTCTTACTGAAAATGATAATATCTTGGCTTGCTTTGGTTTGATTGTGGTCATTGTTAAAAAAAAAAAGGCCTTTGGCTTTGGAAATTGTTTTTAAACATAGTCATTAACAAAAAAGAAAGAAAGAGAATGTGTTTTGTTCCAGCTTCTACAATGTGTTTCAGTGTGTCAGAATTCAGATACTTCCATCAGTATACTATATGTGGTGTATGAAATATGATATTTCAGTGCTGGGCCAAAAATATCTGCCGATCTGTCACGTAAATTGTGACGTACAGGCATAAAATCATACAAAGTTTTACACAGCGTTGTATTTATATTTAAAACAGCCCCCGTTTAAGTCAGCCAAAATGAATATGAACAGTGTTCAGGCACATTTGGTTAACGAGTAATTAAATCTGATAGGCAGTTTAATACAAAATACTGTCAGGCAAGATCATTTTTCCTGTGCTGCCATGGAGACAGTACAAGGTCCCGCCTGCACACATCCTTTTTTTCCTTCTCATCCCTGTGACGCACTCATGCATGCAGATGTCAGTAAAGTTACAGTTGCAGTATTTTAGCATCTAGCTAGCTCCACAAGGCTCAGAAAGCTCAACAGATATCAGCAAACAGATTTGGTGCAGTTGGGCACACCGTGTGTCTGCTAGCTAAATTACAGTTGCTGTATTTACTGAGGAGTTAAAAAAAGGTGATAATTGTACTGTGAGACATAGAGAAAGATGTAAGAAAGAGATTATTGTCTGTTCCGCAAGTAATATTTGATAAAGTGGAAATTTAAAGCTTCTTCTTTTAATTAGACAGTACATGGGTTTATCATGTAATCTGGTTATTTCATACTGAGAAATCTATGACAACAAATGAAATGATAAATAATAATTTTGTGTTGGGTTAAGTTACTAAATGCAGCATAGACTAAATGTGGTACAGTTTGCAGTGATGAACTATACTGCACTGATGCAGGGCAAACTATGATATCCATGGTCACTGCTAGGTGCTAGACAAACCTTTAAATTTATTTAGAGATTGACTGAATATTCTGCACACGCAGTTTTGTCCTGTTAACCACAGATTCCACCTTTAATACTAGCTTTATAGTGGCTCGGGATTAGAAAGCAGCTGTGCTAGTTCATGTAGCACCTGTTTATATATTATTACCTGTTAATATACCTGTTTATTTAGGCTGCAGGTCGGAGGCAGATGTATCTGGTTGAATCCACAAAGAGCAGTAAACCTCAGAGAAACAACAGAACAGATCAGCTGATCACAGTCTGTCCACAACTAAAACAAGTGTGACTGAGTAATTTTTTATTGCTGCACCACTACACCAGAACTTGGGGTTTCCCCATCTTATAAATCCTCCTTTCACTCCTGACTGCAAGGTATAGTTATACATAATTAATAAATCCATACATTCACTGAGAAATGTAGCCACAAGTCCAAACAGTACACACACACACACACACACACACACACACACACACACACACACACACACACACACACACACACACACAGTTAAAGTCCATTGTCTCATATTTCATG
>JAVDPK010001486.1:52228-82973 GCA_034780415.1 Cichlasoma orientale
AGACTAAAGTGTTCCTCACACACAGACTTTACTTCAGCACGTTTTTATTTATTGATTGATTTATCGTCTTACTATTGGACAATCCCTCGCTCCTGACCACCTCACTCTAACCCTTCCCATCATGTGTTTTACCAACCAGCTGGCTCTCTGTGAATCTGCAGCCTTTGCAGAGCTGGTTTATATGCCGTTACACCAAGCTTGCATATTCTTACAGATTTAGTATCGTAATTCTGTAGGAAATACTGCATCTGGTGATGTTTTGTTTTTTATTGTTGATTTTGTTGTTGTTTTGAAACTTGGGGGGGGGGGGGTCTGGAGTTGTCACCAGGAGAAAGTGCCCTTTATCATAATTATGTAAAGGTAAGAGACCTGGTCATTAGTGAACATCAGAAGATGGTAACCGGTGACTTTCAGTAGATTTTCCTGAGGCCCGAAGGTAAAAAAGGTTTAAAAAAAAGTCTTCAAACATATTAATTTTTAAACCCCCAGTTTAAAAAGACATGCGTGTTTGCAAACAGGCTCACACACTTTACATCAAGAGACACGGCTGCTGTGATTACATGTGGTTCCCTAGTAGCCTGCTGATTGATGGTCTGCTAGCAGGGCTTTGTGGTCCAGGGACAGGGGATGGAGATAGAGGGCAGCTCACTAGAGACGGCAGCAGCAGCTCTTCAGTAATCATCTAGCTGCAGTAGCACAGAGTCACATCGCTAACCCTCATTACTGAAACAAGGCAGAGGTTCTGAAGGTGCGAGAGGTCGAGATGAGGCAGGGGAGGTAATGCATTGGCAGAGGTGAGACACTGGACTAATTGAATGCTGTTGTGAAAATACACATATCTTTGGTTCATTACCGAGATAGCGATGAAACACCGGAGTGCTGTGATCGGGGAACCTGCAGATTTGGCGCACAGTAGTGGCTCAAATTAAAATCTGCTGCTTGATATGGACAACAGGGCTGAGGCAGTTACGTTTAAAGGGGAGAGCAAAATCAGCCGGCTTGGTAAACACGCCTGTTCTGTGAACGGGTGCATTATACAGATTCTAGTTATTTCTCTCACAGCTATTCAGAGCTCAGTGCGGTTTTAAAGCAGGATCACAGCACCCAGCATTTAATGGGTAAGTCTTCTGCAGACTCACCTCCACCCTTCATCCTGATAATCAGCCTGTTTTTCTTTTTTACATTTTTTTCCACACTCTTTGGAAACCTTAGTAGGTAACCCGTCCTAAAGAGAGAGAAGCTGTGAGAGACGAGCTGAAAAGCAAAATCTTCCCTCTTAGAGTTGAATTTGTGCCGTCTTGTACTAGCAGAACAGAAAAGAGCTTTGGGAGGGGGGATTCAATTCCAAAAAACTCAGATCATGCCATTGCGGCAGCTTGAGCAACAGCTGAGTGAAGCAGGCTGTGGGTGTTGAAGAGAGTAGACATCTAAGGGCCAAAGAAAGAAACGAGCCA
This sequence comes from Cichlasoma orientale, assembly GCA_034780415.1. Taxonomy (NCBI): domain Eukaryota; kingdom Metazoa; phylum Chordata; class Actinopteri; order Cichliformes; family Cichlidae; genus Cichlasoma; species Cichlasoma orientale. The sequence goes on from JAVDPK010001486.1 coordinate 53,683, forward strand.
TAGCATGGGTACGATGGGAGGGCTGTCATCTTACTCACTTTGCAGCTTTTTGTTACTGGAACTCTATTCTATATTATTTATCTCAGCATTTGCACATAACTGTGCCTGAAATGGCCACAGTTCTTTTCACCCTACTGAGCTGCCAGGGTGCCAGGGGTGCCTGGTGTTATTTATATACCACATGATGCATATGGCTGTCTGCATCCCTCAGGGGCCATCAGTGGAGCCATCAGTGACAATTACCACAACAAGAATTGAATATTCTCAGTTGATTATAAAAGGACTGGCCTTCCAATAGCATGTTACTTCTAGAAGAGGCTGCTTACAGCGTCATGCCAATCTTAAGTGAGGCTTGTGAGGGGGTGCTGTTCTCAAATATTGATAAGACGATGTTTACTTTAAATGGAGCCTGTCTGCTACAAGCTGATAAATTCAAACATAAAACCTAAAGATGCACACTTGAAAGTGAAACCAATGTATTGATGGGACGAAGTCAGGCGGGAACATGCTCTTTTAGGATGGTGAACAGTTTCGAAATTGTGAAATTGGCAGTGTTTGACTTCGACATGTTTCCCGGTTTATTGCAAAGACAAGCGTGGCTTTAATCAGCCCGTGTTTTGTTTCATTCACCTGACTGCGGTAGAGCTGCTGGCTCGGTAGCCTGCTGATGAAGAGCGCGCGCGATAAGTGCTCAAACAGATGTTGATTAAAGTAACAACTTGCACACGAGACGCAAGAGGGGCCAGAGTGGGGTCATCTGCACAGCACCTGCTTTGGCTTTTGTGGTTTTGCATGAACTTGCCTGCAGAATGTGATATGCAGAACACTATTGCTGCACTTGTTCGATATAACAATGTAAACATTGTCAATGTGCTGTATATTCTGTAGACTTTATAACAACCATCACAGGTTAAGTGTGCATTTGTCAGCATGACTATAATGTGCCAGATTAGCTTTCAGTGAATGTAGACTCTGACACGTGTTTAAATCGGCGCGATTACACAGCAAAATAAATTAATTTCAATGCAGTTGCGGATATCAGTGGATTAACTTGCTTGGGAATTGGCAGTGAGGCTGAAGGTTGGGGGATTGGATGGAGAATGCTAATTTAGCTTATTAGCTGTGCTATTTTTTTTTTTTGCTTTTTTTTAGAAAGGAGTAAATCTCAGTAGTTTGCCTTTCAGTAAACTGTCTGAATTTTAGGGGCGTAATGATTCTGCAGATCCATAATGTGCTTGATACTTTGATTTTGTTCATTCCTCTGGGTTCTTATTTAGCAGGATAGTGGGGGCGGGGTGATGGTACCACAGGCATGATCACTTGAACGTGATTAGATGATGTACTAAAAATAAACTCCATCAAACATTACAGCTTTCCCCAGACTTTCTATTATTACTTTTTCTCATATATTTGCACTGTTATTTCTTGCTTTCAGGTTTCATATGGGGGTGCTTGTGGGGGAATTCAGAATGAATAGTGCCCTGTGGAGCTGTGTCAGCTTCATGGGGCAAATATTTTTCGGGCAATTTTTTTTTTCTTTCAGATTTTTGATAGAAGGGGCTGAGGCAATAAATGTAATTACATTTTTATTTATTCATTTTACAAGTTTCAATAAGTATTATGGAAGCCACTTTTTTTTTGGCATCTGCCAAATGTTGATTTCAGGCATAAAAACTGAGAATTTCTAGAAGCAGCCACATCATGTCAGCCTCTTTTGACCTCTGCAACTGCTCCTTACGTCTCGTAAACCATCAATGGAGCACGTCCTGCTATAAATCATTAACCAGGCAATCCGCATTCATTAGCAGAATGCTAATGACACATTATCAATACTGTGTTTGTGAAAACTAAAAGTATAATTTATTTTTGTTTGTTTTGTCTAGAAGCTAGTGTAAACAATCATTTCAGCCATTCACTCCTGTTTGTTGAGGACTATCTCGCACGCGCCCCCTGCTTTTCCCAAGCTGAATTGCAGCCAACATCTGTACACTGGGATTAATAGGAAATGGAATGGACCTCTAGACTGGCTCTGTAGCATCCTTCTGTTTGTATGCCATGAGTGCCACCTAATCCTGCTGATATGCTTTTGTCATCTAATTGCAACACAGACGACTACAGAGAATGTGTTTACCCACAAGTGGCTGAGCTAATCGACTTCCTACAGAGAAAATGGAAACAAAAATCAGTAGAACTATGTGACTAACTAGTGCTATCCTAGCTGCAGTCTCAGGCTGTTTTCTAAAAGTAGGAGTGAAGCTCGTCCCATGTATGTCAGAGTCTTGTTCACGAGCGAGGGGAAAGCGGAGTGTGAGACTGACTGACAGATTGTTGCCGATCTGTTGTGAAGTGAAGTGGAAGCGACGTGTGAAAGTAAAGCTGTCAATTTAATGGCAGTTCCTACCCTCAACTGTAGCCAGTAGTGACCAAAAGAATGAGACTGTGGATATAAAAAGTGGAAATGATCTTCCTCCGAAGGGTAGGGTGAGGAGATTGGTCATTCAGGAAGGCCTCAGAGCAGAGCCGCTCCTCCACATTGAAAGGAGTTAGTTGAGGTGGTTCGAACATCTAACTAGGATGCCTCCTGGGTGCTTCCTGGGTGAGGTGTTTTGTGCATGTCGTACCGGGGAGTGTCTTGGTTTCTCGTGCCTCAGTAGATGTACGGATGAAGTTACTAAACTTCAGGGAAGTGATCTGACCACCACCCTGCTTCCTCACTGTGAGAAGGTCTTCGTAAGAGAATATGCAAAATGCTGAAAACAGAACCTTTATCCACCTCCTGGGAGGCTTTATTAAATATTTATGGGGTTCTTCTGAAGTCCTCACTCTATATTTTCTGTATGATTTGAATTCTTGGTTAACTTTCCAGATTTGAGTGACTTTGCTTCCAACTAAGACTGACATACTAGAGTACATTTCCTTCGGGAAATACAGACTTTATTTAAAACCACACAACTGCAACAAACTTAGTGTGGAATTTTGCTCACTTCCTCAAAGATTTCTCCTGCAGTGATAAACCAGCAGCAAACATGCTGTCAGAGCAGTCACTGTTATCACATACACTTTTTCCCCCCTTGTTTTTTTTTTCTCTTCTTACTTTGTTGAACCTTTTTAGTGTATCCACATTTTAATAGAGAGATAAGCAGACCGGCTGAAATAGATTCGGGAAAAGTAAGAGTGACAAGATTATTCAGTTTTGGAATGCTAATAGATGATAGGCCAATTCCTCCTGTTTACTGAGTGCCCTTGACTGATAAGTGGGAATGGAAGATGGATTTAGAGGAGAATTGGATGTCCCTAATGTTTGTGCCATAGTTCATCTAAAGGGCAATTATGAACAATTGAGCCGTGATGTTGGGGTCTGAAGTGGAGATTAGAGGCGAGATTGCCAGGCAGCTAGCATGGCGATTTATCATGATTGTTGTCGTGATTTAAATGTTCTTTGCCGAAATGGCTTATAAAGAATGGGGGGGGGGGGGCTTTAATACAGCAATAAATATTCAGTGTTTGGAGCAACGGTCAAACTAAATGTCATGACAATCCTCCATCTCACTAATAGTCAGTGTAGACATCTTGTGTGTGCGGATCTGTGGGTACGCGTGTGCATGTGTGCGTCTGAGGCTTTATGAAAACACCTCAGGAGGAGTTTCCAAATAGTGTGTGAAACTGCCTCATTTAGGAAAAGGTCAGCAATTCTTTCTGTCAGGTGTTGGGAAAAAATATGTTTTTGCTCCTTTGTTGCATTCTAATTGTGTCTCTAAGCGACGCGAGTCAGCACAGAATATGCATAGAGATGCTATTAAACAATGTTCCGCTTTTTCCTTTATGAACTTGAGCGGTCACATTTCCATAAATGAACCAACTCGCCCAGAAATCTGAGCCATGCCTTTCTTTCCTCTCTCCCATTCAAATTGAGATAAATAAGGTAAAGGCATTTCAAATATTATTATATCTAATCTACTACATGTTTTATAGATGAACTGCAGTACAGTAGCTTTTTGAATTAGAACTTTTCAACTTCAATGGCCTACATGGAGCATAATCTTCTAATCTTGGTTAGTCATTTTTAAAAGCCCAGTAGGAATAAAAATGAGATACATAAAATAACTCAAACAGGAAAAAAAGTACTAAAATAGTACTAACAATGTCACAGTACCAGATATTTAGCTGTCTGTACCAGTAGAATTTTATGATTCCCTATACCAGACTAAATTATCGTTTTATTAAAAAGTTGTTTTAAATCCCTGCCATGGTGGTGGCAGACAGGTTCTCAGAACCAGTTTATTACAGCCCGACCGATATAGGATTTTTAAGACTGATACCGACACTGATGTTTGGTAATTTACAAATCCAATATATCGGCTTTTTTTTTCTTTTAATCACAAGTCATGGATTACTCGTTTACGCTGACTGAAGGGTTATTCTTCGATCTCTTTTTTTTTACATTTTAAATTTTCATTTAGCAGCCATTATGAATGCCAATACCAATAAATCTGCAAATAGTAACGTCCAATATATCAACCCCGCTCTATTGCTAATTTAAAATTTTAACATTATATTATTATGTAAATAGATCACAGACTGAAAGGCTGAAAAACTTTGAGGTATTACTGTACATTATGTTAGCTTAAGCGTTTATATAATGTTAGCTATTGCAAATGTTTCAGCAATGTTTGATTTTTACAATGGCAATGCCAGCCAGTCTTTTAGGTATTTCATTAAACTGGAAGTATTTCCTCCCTCGGTCTGAAAAGCACACGAGCATTGTTTGCATATTGGCTTTTTGGAAAACAGTTATCACCTGACTCTCACCGCCTTTCTTATCAATGAGTCAGGGCAGAACTATCACGGCAGCTGCCTACAGTACTAAAGAATTTTTGCATCGAAAGGTCTCAAAAGTATTGGTTCTGGTGACATCCCTAAATCTTCCCAAACTGGAGGAAATATAATTGGCTGTCAGAGCGCTGAAATAAACCTTTCCAAAACCTGATCAGTAGAAAGATTCTACCATTTACACCGTTTGGCCGATTGCTTTCATCTGCTGTGTGCTCTTTCTGGAACATGTCTGCTGTCTTGAGGTAAATAATAAAAAATAAAAATAAAAAAAATTGGCAGCTGCAGAGCTGTTTATCTATGGTGAGTTTATTTTCAACGCAAACTGTTTAAGAGCAGTATAATAACAGCTATTGTGCTAAACACAATACGTACCTGCCTTTAGGGAGCTGATGAAGACGTGAAGACACGAGACAGATACTGAGGAAGGTAAATGCAGGAAATGCTCATCACTTTTGTGCTGTTCATCCGTGCATGTAAACCAGATCGTATTAAATCACAATCCTTGTAAAGAGCTGGACCCAAAAGCTTATACCAGAGCCATTTAAATCAGAATGAAAGTAAATGTGTGCACAGAAATGCAGCCAGTGATTGTGCGTGCATTTTGTGTGCCTCATAAAGTCAGATTAATCATGCTTCAGACTTTCAGCAGCTTATCTCCATGTGACTTTCGTGTCTGCACCATATAAAACGTGTCTTTGTATCCTCGTCTTGGTTTGTGTTTATCTGTGCCTCACCTCAGTCCATTCGAACTGTGTTTCCTGGGCTTATCGACCTGCAGTAATTAGGGGCCTAGAGCTACAGAACAGGAAGGCGATCAGGAGCCACCGTGTTCCGTCGAGCCTCTAATTGAAACGTTGAGCGTTTCCAGGTTTACCGTCGGCCCCCCTCGGGTCCCCGCTGTCATCTCGGCGCCACCTCCACGCCTGTGACAAACATTCAGAAGAGGGAGTGCTAGTCACGAATGATAAGCAGGTAATTGCCTGTAGGCTCAGATGCGAATTAGGAGACGCTCGTGCTCCAGCTTCATTGGACATGCTGCCAGGGGTTGTTTGTGCCACTGTTGCAGGAACTGTGACACCTCAAAATGATACTCAGAGAGGAGGTGAGCTTATAATGTCAGAAGGTTTGCCTTATTTCATCTCCAGTTTACCCTAAATGTCTTGGTATAGTTTGTTTAAAAAAAAAAAAAAATCCCCATTTAGATACTAATGACCAACAAATTTCACCTCACCTCCTGCAAATTGCCTGATGAGGCAGCACACAGAGCCACTCAGTAGTCTGCAGGGGGCTGAAGGCCCATAATTTGGCATCTGGGTGCTCAGCCAGGCACAGACCTTAAGAATGGGCTTTCTTTTCAAAGCCCAGGCCAGCCTTCCAACCAGTGTTCCTGCTGACATTTATCGCCTCAAACCTTTAGTGTTATTGTTATGAGTGCAATAATTCTTGCCGTGGGGGAGCACTCATGGCGCTCAAAATTGACAAACTTGAGGATTTTAATGTGACAGCTCATCACATTATAGCGATGGGAGTGTGGAGGTAGGCAGCCCGATGCAATATCATCTTTCTCTGCTTGAGAAGCATGCGTCTGTGTCATCTGTCTGACAGTCATGTTGTCAGCTCCATCCTGGACTGCCTATCGGCTGGCACGCATCCCACTCTTGCTTTCTCCAGCTATAAAACATAAGTCTGAGTAGAAGGGAGGTGGTCAGAGACAACAGTGTCAACCCCCTGCTGTTTCCCCATGCTCAAAATATTGGCAGCCATTACATGTCTCCTCACTGGTGTTTAGTGCGCGTTGCTGAATTACTGACTTTCATCGTGACATTTTCTGGGCACGCTCCAAAGGCCCAGCAGCAGCCTGGTTTCTATGGAGATGCTGTTGCTCAATATGCAGCTTTGCACAAAGAAAACACACACAGAGATAAAACCAGACAAAGTGAGTGGGGAAAATGAATATTGGTCATTAATTGCGTTGCCGTCTTGCTTTATGCTTTTCCTTTGATTTAGTTTCAGTCACTAGTTAAACAAACGCTCGGCTAATGTGCATCTCATTCTGGCAAATGAGCATGCAGCCCTCATTTCAGTGTTCCTGCAAATGAGCACCCAACTTTGTTCGAACATCAAACCTGCAGGGACGCGTGATTGGCACATTTGATTTGGCTATTGTTCTCCTGATATGAAAATGTGGTACATAGGCACTTTGTTTGAATTGGCATTCCACACAGGGTGCTAATTACCACAGAAAGTCGGTGTTTTCATAAGCTTTTCAATCCCTCTAAATTCAGCTTATAGTCTGGCGGAACGCGTATGTAGATGAGAGATTTTTGTGCAGTTAGATTTTGCTTGTTTGCTACTAAAATGTTTTAGCGGACCGCTTACTTAATCGCCCTGGCACGATTTATCATTCATCTGCTTTATACGGCCAAGAAGAGATACTAAAATTCTTTAAGTGGCACTTTCAAAGCATGATTGAATCTCCCGTCTTTACCATTTTCGAGATTAGAAGTCCACACAGTTCCACACAAGGTTTTCACTGTGGAGTTTATTATCTCATTTCAGTGATCCTCAGGGTGCTGTCAATTGCCTCTGAATTATAAGCTCTGCCCCTGCTTATATCAGTGAAATACAGGTTCTCCCCCACTCAGTCATTTGCTATCTTTTCAGAGAAGAAAAAAACTACACTCCTGGGTAATCTCTGGGTCTGAATGAAGCTTAGAAAGCTCTTCAGTGAGTTTTTATCACCAATTTTATATCAGCTGTCACTGACCCTTGAATTTGCTGCAGGAAGAAAGATATCAAAATTAACAGTTATTGTTATACTTATCTGATTCCACTATGAGTAGAGAATACTTGCTTTTTGAAGTTTTCTGGCCTTTCAGACCTTAGGGTGCCAAATATAATACATTTTACTTTTTATCTCCTTCAATACATAATTATGATGTGAAAGTTTTGAAACCGAGGGTTATCTTTAACAACTTAAATTGGAAAACGAACATCAGTCATTAACAGGCAAACAATGTACATAAAACACAAGGGAGCCTACTTCAAACACAGAACACCAAAATTGTAAAAGATTAATAGTTACTGTGATTTGAAACTGGCTCATCACCCTGAGGCCTCAGTCATAAAGGCCCAAAGCACTCGAATGGTAAGAGTCGTGTCGGGAGGGTTTCAGAATACGGGTTCTCAAACGATGTCTTTGATGCAAACTATGGGCTACTGTGGCAATGGAATATATATGTGTATTTTTTTTAAATCAATTGCTACAGCCCTATTAACGAAGGCCTAGAAACCAGTCAGTGACCCTCCTGGTAACCCCTGGGCACTAGGAAAAAGTGTGTATTCTGTGACCAGTTGGGGAGTGGTTGTGGGAGGTTGCTTGCAGTTACTAGCATGAAATTGGTCACGAAGAGTTATCGAGGCTTTGCAGACACATGACCACTAACCACGTTACTCCAATGTGGTGGACAATGCTTGAGCAATGTGTGCATCCAGAAACCACCTTGCAGTTGCTTTGGTCCCTAGCAGGTTGCAATATTCCATGGAAGTTGCCAACTTTGAACATTTGCAAGCTTCCCGCCAAGTGTTAGTGAGACTGTGAAAAGTGTGATCCAAACCAGAAAAAGAGACCATTCCCTTTCACAGTACAAAGTTGCGATTTTTGAAATGTGTTTGTTGCAGCAGTAAGTCACAACTTTTACTTTGAAGGTTAACATTCTCCATTTACGGTTTGCGTCATACTTTAAGTTTCACTACAGCTCTGAGAGTAAAGGAGTAAGTGTTACGAACATGGTTGCTCATACAAACTGTGGGCAACTGTGGCAATGAGCTGGTGACCAAAGCAATAAAGAGTTTTTTGGAGCAGCTTCCCCTTTGCAAACAGTTTCACCTGCTGGGAACTGCCAGCAGCAGCCAGCAGCCACTCACCAACTGGTCAGGGAAGCTGTAAGGGAAAACTTACTGCACAGAAATCGTGTGTGACTCATTAATTTGGATATAGTGGAGCTAACATAACTGTTCTTATATTGTTGTTAGATTTGGATTAAGGCCTTGATCTTGTGAGAGTGCAGTTACCTTCAGTAAGTGACATGAAAAGTGTTTTTGCACCAACGGGGGACAAAGAACATGTTGAAAATCAATTTCATCACACTGAGAACCTTTATGCTGATGTGTGCTTTGTGACAACGCAGGCCATTAGAGAAGCACGAGTGTATCGAGACCACTGAACACGAGCTTTCAACATGACTGGGCACACAAAGAGGCCATGCCAACAATTTCCGAAGAAGCTTCAAAACATATTTCTCGAGATTTGAATGAGTGTTTACATGTTTTCATTTGTACCAAAGCAGGATGTGATGAGGTGGTGCAAAGGATTTATTTAATTATGTATTATTTTCCCCCTCCCATTTTCCCATTGCTTTTGCTTTGCTGCTTCAGTAGGCAAATGGGGGGCTATTATTCAAAATGTGTTATGGGGGACACACTTTTACCTGATTCCTTAGTGTATTACTGACAAAACGGTAAACAATTGTGACCATATCCTAAGGGATGTTGAACTTGAAATTTCAACCAGAGATTGTTGTCTTTATACATATATATATATATAATATTTTTGAATCTGTAAGGGGGAATTTATAATACAGTGGTGGGACTCATTAATTTGGATATAGTGGAGCTAACATATCAAGTGTTGTTGTGTTGTTTGATTTGGATTAAGGCCTCACACTTGTAAGAGTGCAACTGGCTTCAGTGGATGACATGAAATATGTTTTTCACCAACGGGGGTACAAAAGAACACGTTGAAAATCAATTTCATCACACTGAGAACCTTTATGCTGATGTCTGCTTTGTGGCAACACAGTCCATTAGAGAAACATTAGTGTATCAGGACCAATGAATGGGAGCTTTCCACATGACTGCACACACAAAGAGGTCATGCCAGCAATTTTCAAAGAAGCTTCAAACCATGTTTCTTACGGGTTGAATGAGTGTTTACGTGTTTTTATTTTGACCAAAGCAGGATGGTGACGAGGTGGTGCAAATGATTTATTTAGTTATCAATGTGTTATTTCCCCCTTCCTATTTCCCCAAACTCCCATTTATTTTGCGTCGCTGCTTCATTAGGCAAATGAGGGGGCTGTCATTCAAAATATATCATGGGGTCAACTGCGAGAGACCGTAATAGAAATAGCTGCCTCAAGTGTGGACATTCCTGGAAAATTGAGGTGCTTGGTTAATCTAGCCGAAAAAATTAGCATTATGAACAGTCAGTGCGAACAACTTACAGCTGAGGTCAGAGGTTTATATACGCTCATCATGGGCAAGAATGTCATGGCAATTTGGGGCTTTTAATGATTTCTTTTGAACTGTCCTTTTTTCAGAGTGGAATGGTTGTACAGTGTACATGTCTTTAGAAAACACGGTTAGGTGCACGAATTTGGATTTATTTTGGATTTTCCCTGATCCACACAGGGTGAGTGTATCCAAACCTTTGACTGGTGCTGTACACACATTCACATCTTTTAATAAGTGGTGCTAAAGCTTCAACAATGTCTTTTAACTTGACAAAGCCACTGCCTATTAACTTTTCATTATCGACTACAACTGGTAGTTTCTCTTTGCCAGTATAGAAAGGATTTGTTTGACAGCACTCATTGGATTGACCAATACTTGGAACCAATCCAAGGAACTCAGTGAAGATCTATGAAGGAAAACTGTAGATTTGCACAAGTTGGGAAGGTCTTGTGTAGCCATTTCTAAACAACTGCACATCCTAATAGGTACACAAAGAGGTATGTGTGGAGGTGTAAAGGTGAGGCTTTTTTAACCATTAAAGATGCATGCTGGATAATTGTTCCACCCTGGAAAAAGAGGTTCAAAGAAATCATTAAAAGCCCAAGATTACCTTGACATCCATACCCATGATGATGTGCATGTAAACTTTTAACTAGAACTGTACTTTTTCCTGTGGACACAGTTATGGCTGTTTTGATCCTACAGTACATGGGAAAAATGCCTCTGTAGCTATGCTCTAAAGAAAAGACCAAGTCAGAGTGATGGCATCACAACAAACAGCAGCGCCTGAGTCATAACTGTTTTTGCCAAGATTTAATGATATCATTCAGTTAGGGTGCCGGAAGCAACGTGGCGCATGCCAGTTTCCCAACACAAACTCGGGGAAAACTTGATGTTTGGTCCACGGTGATAAACACTCACCTTCGTGTTCATCAGTCTGTCTCCCTCGGCCATGCTGGCAGAGCTACAAAGCTGTCTGTGACAGCAAGGTCCCAAGTTGGATTTAAACACAATTGTCAAATACCAAAACTTCCATTTCTTTAGAAAAGCGAGATTAAAAGGATGAAAGACATATGGCTGGCTTTTCACCACACCTACATGTGGAGAGTGAGGACGTCTGAAAGGCTAGTAGGCATTTTGAAAGACTTATTGACGTTTCCTCAGAGGTTCCGCTGAAATGCCATTCCAGCTCACATCTGTCAAGCTTAAGCTTTCTTCCCTTTTCACACCTAGGTTTTAAATTCTGATTAAATTGATATTGAATATTTTTGAAGTTGTGATGCAACACAAACTTTGTGGATCTGCCAAAAGATTGTTTATTTAAAAGCAGACTTGTGCATCAGCATGTCACCCATCGGGTTTTGTTTGTTTGTTTTTGCCCTTTTGGCCCATGCCAGATAGTTTAAATTAAAAAATGCCATGTTAAGAAAAAACAAGATTCTTTGGCTGTATTTTTTTTTTTAAATTATTGACTTTCTGTTGTGTCAAAATTCTTTCGGAGAACTTTGAGGTTGAGGGGCCAGTGTGCTTCGGCAAAACCATCCAGAAGCTTGAGAACGTTTCCCTGGTAAAGCTTTCTAACTCTTGGATGACTCTGTGCAGATCACACTTGGCACGAACCCCCAGACAACCTGAGTTACATTTTAATGGTACTTCACTTTAGGAGTACTCGAGAAGGAATGGGCGTGCACGCCGCCTTTAAATTCAAAGTTGGACAGAATGAGACAATCTGTAGACAATATGCATTTTATGGCACTGCTACCAATATTTTCTAACCTGCTAGTGCATCCATGTTTTACAACAAATCAGTTATTTCCTGTGTCCGGGATACTTTCTGCCATGCAGTGCAATGAATAAGTATAGCCGCTTCTCAAAAACCAAGTATTGCAGTTGAAGCAATATACACTATAACCTTATCGAGCTTCCCAGCCGTATTGCAGCTCATGTTAACCCAGAAAAGGAAGCGAGCCAGCCCTGTATTCCCATTTGATGATAAGCCTTAGCAGTGCAGAAAGTCAGACTCTCTCTGTCCACCCAACATATCAGGACAGGGTCACTATTTTACAGCCTGGTGATTCTTATTGGACAATAATGGTGTCTGAGATACCCAGCAGGTGCCTGAATAAACCCTCTAATAGAGCAATTATTCTCAAACAAAAGGTCACCTCAGGCATGACGACAGGCCCGGAAATCAATAAAGCTCCCAATTACGACCAAAGCACTGGGCCTATATTTGGTCTGTGGCTGCCAGCCATCCTGGAGAAGATCAGATTTCAGGGAACCCTCATTCCCCCAGCACGTCTTTGTGATTAAGTTACCAAAATTTATTTTAGGATCTGCTGCCATGCCACCTTTAAAAATGCATAAATAATTCAGGCCCTTATGAATTGGTCTCTTTTTGAAAGCTGATCCCTACAGAGTCCCGCAGCCATTTCTTAGCTCACTAAAAAGATTAAAACTCTTCTTCAAGAGAAATGTTTAATCCTTGTCAGCCAGCATAAGAGTGATCCCAGAAGAGGTTCAAACTTGGGTATTTTTGTGCCACTACCATCCCCATTGCCAACTAATGTGGATTTTAAAGCGAGAAACACTCCTGTGTCATTTAGAAACTCCTGCTTGGGTAGTTTCAGGCAGTAGGAACAGATGACCGATATGTAGTTTAGCTGCAGGTCTTGTTGCTTTTGTGTGTTTTTGCTTGTTTCTCTCTGGCAACAAATTGGAAAACTGGTTGGCAACTTTCCAATAAGTAGTTAGTCTGCATGCTCACGATGAACAGTGGAAAATATTTAAAACGTCATATTTTGTCATTTCTCCAGTAATAATGTGAATTTCTTTTTCAGTGGCCTTGTCAATTCTTTGTCACCGCCTGCTTCCTAACATTGAGAATGCCCCAGATTTTATAACCTGTGTTCAGTTTATAGAAAGATAAGAGAGAAATTAAAAAAGTTCTAATAAGAGTTTAAATAGAAATGTGGATCACATCTGACTGCACTTTAAAAAAAAAAAACATGCTGTGAATGAAGATGTGAGGATTTTTTTCCCATTAGCAACCATATGCTACTATTGCTGCATCATTTACTCATCTTTTAGAACTACTCTATATTGTGAACCATATTCACAAGCTGGCCTGGCACATGTTTAAAGAGATACTAGCTTGCATTAAGAAAAGGTTGTAATCATTGTACCTCAATGTAAGTTAACCAAAAGGTAATTGAAACCTGAATAGTTGTAAATTTTAACAAATCAACAAACTTAATTACAGCTCCTTTGTTGTAAATTTGCTGTGGAGGCATAATTAGACGACAAATTGACAAAACAGCATCGATAGCTTCACCCTCAAGTAATCGGCATACACTACTGACTCTGGTGCAAGAAGCATTTTGCATGAACAAAAACCTTGTTAACTATTTTTTTTCTTTGCATATTGACATCAGCAATACGCATGACTGCTTATAACTCCCAAGTGACTTGAATGTAATTGAACACCATGCACAAAAAGGCTGTCTCAAGCTCTCTTCTATGAGCTTTTCTCCTTTACCTGCCTCATGCCCTGCACTTTAATTCTTGACCTACCTTTCAATTCTCCTCTCTACTTCTACTGCACTCTATATTGCAGTGAAGGAGGAGAGGAGGAGAAGAGTCATACAGCCGACCCAATGACAAGCAACTCAGATTTCTGAAAACATTCTTGGGGCTGCAGTGCAGTATTTGGCTGCTGTCTCAGAGAGGAAGATGTGTATATGCAACATGAGCTTTTCTCCACATTTTCCCCGTCTTCATGCCAGGAGCCTGTGTTTGAGGAAATAATTAGAATATGGGAGATTATGTACTGAAGATGCTACACCAATACTGCTTGAGTATACATAAATATTGTTACGCTAATCAGCCAAAACACTAAAACTGCTGACAGATGAAGCTAATAGTGATCTTTATTAGGCATCTAGTAATCAGCTCATCTTCTGCTGGTTAGATGACTGGATTGGCACATCTTTAAAACAGCGAGTCTTGCAAGGTTAGTAGCTACAGGAAGTTGTTCAACCAGAGACGAGGTAATGGGTGCCCAACTGTCTAACTGAGGCAGTCTCCCAGAAGAGCTGTTGTAGCACAAATAGCAGAAAATCTTCCGATGGAAAGATGTCGCAATTTTTGGTGTATGAATCACACAAATTGGTGTCCATGCAGACCCCTTTATATGGCCAGCAGTGCCAACAATAGACTAATGAGCATCAGTAAGATCAGCTCAGTTTTATCCAAAAAAAACAAAAAAACATCTGGAGACAGCCATGTGTGCTTTTACCACCTTTAGTTTGGATTATTGCAAACTACAGCTTTCCTAAAATCAGAAAAAATATCCCTATTTTAGCTTCTCTTTGCTGGTTACCTATTCATTTTAAAATGGATTTTAAGATTTTATCATGGACTTTTAAGGCCCACTAAAGTATATTTCAGCCCTTCTGACACTGTACGTGCCTGGTCCTAATCTGCAGTCCTCATCCAAAGCTCTGCTGGCCATCCCACAAGGCTCGGCTGAGCACCAAGGGTGAGCGGTCTTTTTCTTTAGAAGAGTGTACCTGAGATCAGATCGGCGACCTCCTCGCCATCTTTTAAATCCCCTGCAAAAACATATTTTTATAAGCAGGCCTTCTCTGTGCCTCGACTTATAACCGTTTTATCATCTCTTCCTACAGTAGCAACCATTTTTAATTATTTTATATTTGCTTTTAATTTACCTGCTTTACATTTTCACCCAGCAAATTGTGGCTCACTGGATATTTTCTCCTTTTCTGACTGTTCTCTGTAGACCACAGAGATGGTTGTGTGGGAAAATACCAATAGATCAACAGTTTTTGAAATACTCAGACCAGCCTCTGTGGCATCAACAACCATGCCATATTCAGTCACTTAAATGACCTTTCTTCCCCATTCTGATGCTCGGTTTGAATTTCTCAAGCTCTCTTCTCAAACTCTTGACTGTATCTACATGCCTGAATGCATTGAGTTGCTGTCATGTGACTGGCTGATTACATATTACAAGCAGTTGAACAGATATACCTATAGAAGTGGCCATCCATCCACTTCCACTTTTCTTTTTCAGGGTCATTTAAATGTGATTCTCTGTGCCAAAAAAAATAAAATAAGTATTTTTACACATGAATTATCAAGAATGACCAATTTCATTTCTTTTCCTTGTTCCAGAAGCTAGGAAGCAATTACGTAAGCATAAAGATAAACACATAGATGATTTCTGTAGCTAAACTTCCTAATTAAATAATCAAGTAATTTACTCTCAGTTTTAGGGGTGTTTGTAGGTAAAAAAAAATGGGACTGTCATCAGAGACACTCTCCACAGACTGAATACATACACGGTTAGAACAAACAGCTTTCTATAAACGTCTGTTTTCAGTCTTGATCCTAAACTAAACAAACTTCTCAGCTCAAGCTTTGCGAACGGTATATATTAATGAAAATAGTACAGAAGGAGTTTGGAAAATGTCAGACTGTTTATGGTAAAACTAATTGTTTTATTGCTGAGAGCAGTTAAATATAAAACCCATCCTCCGTCTTCTAGAGTGAAAAAAAACACCTCGCTTTGCAGATGGACACGTTGTCCTCTTTGTAAAGAGACTGACCACTGGTTCTATCTCTCAGTTTAGACGTGATGTACTCGCGGAGGCTAATGCACACATTTCTCTTCTCTCCAGCATTCTCGCTGGAGACACTCATCGACCTTTCTTTCCACTGTAGCTTGACAGGAGAGCAAACTGCTCGCCGCTTTTCAGAGACGAGAGCACTTTCTCTGGGCTATTTTCAGGGAAAGTAGCAGCAAGGTAGACGGCAGAGGGAGGACGGGGGAGAAAGGAGGGCAGAAAATGAATGTTTTGTTCTTTATTGAAAAAACTGATTTAGCTATGATAGTACTTCAGTGGTATTACTCATTATATTGTATATTTTTAAAAATTGCACTTATAAAACATTTCATTTACGGGGGTTTATTTGTACTTTGTGTAACCGCGCATCTTTCACTACATATTTTATTATCCCAAATAGCACTAATGGTTCTTCTCTCAAAATATAATTTTCATGGGCTTGAGAACAAAATCAAAGAGAAGCTGAACTTGAAGCGCACATAAATTTGAATATGATGCTTGTTTCACTCAGATTTCTCTCTCTCTCTCTCTGCGTCTGGTCAAGTCTACTGCCTCCCAGTCAATCCTCAAGTCTCTGCATCAGGGCTCATTAGCTGCAGCCCACTAAGCATACCCGTTAAAGCCCACTGCTTCTCCATGTTCTGGATTGCTGCCACTATGCTGGCATACCTGTGGATTCTTTATTTAATTTTTTTTTCCACGAGTGCTTCATTGGTGGGTGTTGGTGGGGAATTATCCTTGTTTCAGTGCATTCTCCTCCGCAGTAATAGTCTGCTCAAGAACCGGAGTGTCCGCCTCAAACTGAAATGTCAAGCTGTGTATCTGAAAAGACAGCGTGAATAAAGTCTTTGAAGAAGGGCTGAACTCTATTGATGGGGATGGCCTAGCTACTAAAGTACTGAAGGCTTGTCATTATGATAACTGGCAAAGAAATTGGTCTTATGATTGTTTTTTCACTCAGATTTTTCTTGTCTTTGCTGCTGTCCCAATCAAAATATTGCATTCTTCCATAGTTTATATCTTCTTTAATTCTACAGTTTCCTATAATGCATGTGCAGCTCCTTACCCATCATATACTTTATCATTAAAACCTGTCTTTGTGATAAACTATTTCCCGTTCTGTAACTTGAAGCCAATATCTGTGTCTGCTATAAAATATGAAAACACAACCATATGTTCATTTACAGAAAGTGTTGCCAGCTTTGTCTGTTTAAACCCTGGCTATTTGTTTGCATATAGATGACAGAGGGGAAAACATTTTCTTTCACTGGACTCATTTGGAAAGCCTTTTTAATTGTTGTTTCATAAATTCCTACTGACCATAAATTATTCATAAGCTTCACAAATCAAAGGAAAAAAAACAACAACATAAAGAGTCTTAGTAAGGTGCTAGCCAGTGTGTGCTGCCAGAAGAGCTTCAAAGCATTCAGTTTGCACGTTTTTACTGAATAACAGAGTCTTTGCATCCCCTCAAGGTTTCAGGTTTCTCTTTTATTTTGCCACCCATGTGCACATTGTTATGAACATTATTCTTGTTTGTTAATCATTGCGGAAAACCACCAAATATGATTTATGTAGTGGTATGTAGTTAGTGGTTCCCTTCTGTTGTGTTGTTTTTCTGTTATAAACGTGTAATAAAACATGAATTTGGCATTTTCTCTTAATTGCTAATCTAGTAGAAATATTGGTAAATGGACTTTATTTATGTAAGTTTTTTTTAGTGTTATTACCCAGTCAGTGCACTATATTACAATCACATTCACCTTTTCATACATGCTTATTTTCATCAAAGTGCTTTTTCTATCGATTTTGAATCCTCTCACGCCTCAGAGCTGTCTTCTCTCAGTGAGTCTCATCAGAGGGTTGTTCTTCTTTTACATTAGGTTTCTGCCACTCTTCCTCATCACCTGCTTTGCTCCCTTTAGTATCTTTTTTTTTTTTTTAATCTTTTGCCATGTAGTGTTTCCACAGCTATTTTTGGTTGTTCTACCATTTGCCCTCTCAGCTACCAGGTCATGCTATATGCACAATAGTTTTCCTGGGAGATTTCCACCCGGTGGCTTACAGACTTGCATAGTGAAAGCAAGACTCCAACCAAATCAGTCTTAACAGCAATGGTGTAATCATGGAGTTGCCATTACATTGCACAGCCAACATTCATTTAATTATAATAAGGTGAAGGAAAAGGTTGCCTGTTTGCTTAATCACAAAGGACTGACATGAGCAGTGTTATTTAAGCAGGATGTGAGTCGAGTTTCCACAGCTTTTAAACATTTTGGGAGCTGCCCAGTGCGGTGTTCATTTCTACTGACTGAACCTGAGCTGCACTGAATACACCGGGGTTAAATGCCTAGTCCCCTCCGTTGTTGGCAGTATTATTGAAGGTCATGAAGTCGTTTTCGGTTTACTGGCTGTATCCAGTTTTTTGTTGGCAAGCTAGGTTTGAGACCGCAAATTATTAGTATGATATTGAAGAGTTTTTTACTCATGTTGTTTAGGCATTGCCAAGATCAAAACACACCCAGACATTTCAGATGAGCATGAAGCTATACTTGTTGGCCGTATTTTATTAACGTATATATACATTTCTCAATTTTCTTTTCAGTGTTTTAAGCAAACAATGATGACCTTAAAATTAATCACAATTTCATATCATTGTTTCCAGCTCCTGCCGTGTCATTGGTTGGAAATGTTTCGCTGGGTCTCCTGAGAATCTGTGCTCTGCTTGTTCACAGCTTACTGATCGGCTCCTCCTGTAAACAAACCACCCAGCACAAAACAGCTGATTATTCCTACCACATTCAATATCAGCCTTTTTCAAGCCTTGACAAAGCAATGGTATATTTTCTTAACAGGAGGTACGGTGTCAACATGGATAGTTGGTGCAGCAAATTCTCTGCAGCAAGTTGAATAAGTTGGTCCGTGTGGATTGAGATAGAAGCAGTGTATTGAGATATTTTTTTGGCAAATATGCAATGGTTTGCACTATACTGATCACAAAGACAGAGCATTGGATTATGCTGTTGGAGTGGTTTGTTGTTAGTCTGTAGTCATTTTCCCCCCATTTTGCTTCATTTCTCTCCACAGTTTTAAATCCACACTGACTAGACACGATGTTCTGTGTAGAAGCAAATTATAGAATTCACATTGAGTCATTTTAAGTCTACTGCAAGTGAATGTTTTATGCTCACAATGTGAATGTCTTTCTAGTACAACAAAGGCTTTTTTTTATTTTTGTGATTCCAGAAAGATCAAAGAAGCATTTTTTTTAATGTAGTGAAAAAAGTACTGATCATATAAAATACTACATATATTGTGTAGATTTATTCAACAGAAAGCTCACTAGATGTAATGTTTGTGGGAATACTGCAGCCTTAGCTTTAGCAGGAATCACTTCTTGTAGGCATTTTGAATGCAGTTTTTTTTTTTTTTTATACCGGATTGTTGCAGACTAACAGATTCACAACCCGGCATAATCAGAGGGTCCCCGGGGTCTCAGATGACTGTTTCCTAGTGCTAATAGCTCCCCCCAGCTGCTAATTGTGGTGATGGCGATCAGTTCCGATAGAAAAATGGTGACATTCTCAGCCCAGTGCAGCGCCGACCAATCAACCGCTGGCTAGCACCCTGAGGGTGTTTCTCCCATCTCTACATTTTAAAAAATTTCATTCAACAGCTGTTATGAAGGACAATACCAATAGTTTGCCAAATACCAAATATTGGCCAATAAATCAGTAATATTGGCCCTCTTTCTATTTAGTTGATAGAAGGTGTGAATTTCATTGCTGCAAGTTGTTTGTGTTGAAAATGTGCTGAAAAGCCAAATATTTCAATAGCATGTTCTATTTTTTCACATGTGGAAACAAAGTTGTGCTACGCAATTGTTTTGCCCTGTGACAGGATTAAGAGCACTGATATTCTTGCTCTCCTCCCCAGTGACTCGTTGAGTTGGCTACCTTCAAACAGCATCCGTCCTGACACGGAGTGAACCTCAATCTGTAGAATTTCCACAGACACTGAGCAGTGCTAGCTGCTGATTTATTTATTTATTTATTTATTTTTCTTGATTATGAGGAGCTCTGTAGTCTAGCTTAGTGTGATTGCTTTGAATAGGACTGTAAAGGAACCTATATTTACTGAACAAGCAAAAAGCAAACACACAAAACTCAGCATGGATCATTAATCTGACTTTCTCTGTAAATATTTAAATTAAACATATATGCTGTATTTGCATTCTCGCTCCCATTTTTCAGAAAAAATATAATAAATATTGTCTTGACTTGGATGCTATACGCTACCCTCTGCTTAATAATTAAAGACATGCTGCATACAGCAATGCATGCAATCTCACACACCAAAAGTGCCATTAGCCCAGTTTAGCCAACAGCTCTGTTGTTAGTAGCTGGTCTTTTTTTTTTTTTTTTTGCCACATTTTGTAACAGTCAGCACCTCCTTGATAGGACCATTAGAGCCAGCCATGGTTAATGTAATGGATAGTATGTCCTGGAAAGCTTTCGTTTGCTGACTCTGATTTTGTTTTTCATGGATGCTTTCCATGCTGTTGTGTCACTGTTGGTGACGGACGATTAGTGGGTAGATTTTGGTATTTGTTATTTTTCATAACTAAATACTTCTCAAACATTAAATGAGGGGGCATGGAATCTATGCAAGAAAAAATACAAATATATATTTTAAAATATATGTATATACTTTTTTAAAAAAGTAATAAATTTGTGTAATCCTTGAAAGCTTCTGTTCACACAAAGGATATTGAATGCTGAATGACTCAAAACAAAAATCACAGCATTAATCGAATAGAAACACTGGAAGAAGATGTTCACATGGAGTAAATCGACCAAACCGTAATGGATCATCCTTGGGTTTAGTACATTCGCAGTAGGTGTAGTGGTCCTAGCTTTTTGTCAAGATGAAGCTTGGTCATTTTAGTTTAAGGTTCCTCACTCTGCTTACAGATGATGTATGAGCTCCATGGCAGGTATCGCTCACATATCATCGAATAATTCTGTGCTTTAGTTGACACTGTGATAAGAGTGTTAGTTTAATTGTAAAACTTTCATTCTAAATATCATGTGACACCTTAGTAGCACACAAGCCTGCTGTGTTTTGTTAACCACTTATGATGAAATTGTAACCAAAAAAATTCAAACCCCGACAATAAGACTTTTCTCAGGACAGCAGATAGTGTGTGAATGCTCGCTGTAACTGTGGCTCGTCAGGTTTGTGATGTTTCTTTCCATAACATGTCTTCTTTCAGACAAGTGGAAAGAAAATGTCTAAAATGCATATTTATGCTCATATTTGACTTGACTGCACTTTGTCTGTTGGACATTTATGCAAATTAGTGCATATTTAGTCACCTCTTTTGCATATCTGAACAATTCCAGGAAACTTAATCTTCTTAAAGTATAAATGGGGAAAGTGTTTTTGTGATAACTTTTTTAAAGAAATAAACACTGCAGTTTTCTCAAAATGAGTTTCTGAGTCACATATCCTCATGTCAGTATCATTTACATACACCGAAATATTCTGTATTCTCAAGGTTTTTACACAGGATGTTGTATTATTCAAAATCTGATTTATGCGGCATTTGGCAAGCATCTTTTTCTGGACATCGACAGTATTTTCTGATCCCTGTCTGCCAGCAAAATGAAACAATAAATTTAAGCCTTTATCCTGTTTGTATTTCTTTTCTGGGATATTATGCCAATTGGCACATATTTAGAATATGTTTTGCTTGCAAATTTAAACGTAAAACAAATAAAGCAAAAAAAGTTGTGTAAAGGGAGTTGTGTAAAGGGAACAATTTATATACACTATTTAAAAACTTCTATGTGCATTGTGCATGTGCTCCATAAAAAAAGACAGACGTGATCACCATGACTTCACCCAGTGCTAGCAGTTTGTCAATCACGGGGTAATGCATACACTACTTTATGGTCCCTTTAAACACTAATGGGTGCCAAAGTTAACAAAATGCACTCTATGTTGTGTTTAACAAGATTTGAAACTAGTTATTGAGACCACAAAGTGATCACAGAAGTGTTTACTGAGGTTATAAAGTCAGGCAGTCAAGGAATATTATCGCCACCTGCTGGCCCTTAGAAAGACTGAAGATTCAAAGCACTTCACTGACTTTACTTTTTAGAGCCGTAAACTGAACATCTTTTATTTACAGTCTGTGACTCTAACCAAAGTTGTCAGCAGTAGCAATGGAAAGAAAAACTTACAGTTACACTTGTAGCACACATGATACACTGTATTGAATAAGGGCTCATGTGCAGCTATATGGTGAAAGTTGGGCGCAGAAACACTGACCAGTAATTATGAAACCAATAGACTCACAACCCTCTTAAATCATTCAGTGGCCACTTTTATATGCAAAGCATGCTCTTTCGTTCTTAGCTGAATTGCATGAACAATTGGGTTGTGGTAATAACAACAGGTGGCTAGATGGAGGGTAAGCAATGAATTATTTTTGAACTTTGACAGAGTCACCATGGAAACACAACCCAAGGGAATACAAACAAAGCAGACGGATACACAACACAACACAACACAAGGGAATGCAAACAAAACAGACCGATTCAAATTCACTATGCAGTAATGCACAGCTTTTGATATATTATTTTGAATTAGATTTTTTTTTTTTTTTATCCTCCAGGCCGTTGTGTAGAACTCACCGCATGTATTTGAACTTCCACTGGGCAGTCAATGGGGTGCTGTAGTGTTGGTACATGAAAGTACCCATCAATGTCCTCCTCCCGTCTCACACAGAGAAACAGTGACTGTGTTTGCAAGTGAAGACGCTGCCCCAAGCAGATGTTTTTTTTTCCTTGTTTTTGGCAGAAGACAGGTGGTTGCAGGTCATTTTAATTTTTATTCCACAAAAAAAAAGACTCCACTTGAGTATGAGACATTCTTCATCGTGAGAACACTTCAGCCAAACATTATGCCAATGAAGAAGGCAGGAAGTCTATTCTTTCTACATGAATGTTCATATTTTGCTTTGCAAAGTGATAAAAAAAAACAGCAGGCCAGAATACATTAGCCTGGGTAAACATCAACAGAAGCAGCAGCCTCCTTTTATTAGACCCCTACGCCTGGAAGCAGTGGGTTGAGGGGCATTTCATTTCGAGGAAGCGAGCGCGTCTGTCGGTGCATATTGTTTCCATGATGGCAATTTATTTTGCCAGAGTAGCAGGACAAGTGTGCATTATAGAATGAAGGCTGATAGATAAGAACAATAGAAAAGATACTTTTCAATTCTTAATGTTCTTGAGAGATGCACTGGCTGTGCCGCCTGGCCGCACTGAATACCAATGGTTCTGGGTGTGGGCTGAGGGGACACGCAGTGCTCTGCAGTGAAACCTTCCCAACCAGCTTTCCTTTTTTCCTCCCTTTCTCTGTTTTTCTGTATTCTCCACTACCCTCCTTTAACACGGCAACTCAGATGATTTTATAGTTACTTTGCAGCTGGGAACATTCCATGCAAAGCAGTTAAGTGATCCTGAGCAGCAAAACTGCATCTCATAAAACTTGAATAGCTGGTGAACAGGCACAGCGTGTTAAATGATCTTTATGCACCAGATATTTTGAGTGGCAGATCTCATTCTGGAGTAGCTTGTTTTCCTGTAGGAAAACGTGTTATTGACGGAAAGAAGCATACAGTATAACACTGTAAAACTTGTGACATCACCGGTTACTTCTAAATGTAGTGTTTTCTCTCTAGAAAAGTGACAAGCCACTTCTTGTCGACTTGCAGGCCATGAAAGTGACCGGCGGTGGCGAAGCAACCAGAACTCATAGAAAGCCAATGAAATTCACCAACTTTAAGGGATGAAGGGTGAAGTGGGCAAGTGACTGTCAATGAAAGTGAAGGATATCGCTGATTGACATATGACAGTGTGGTAAATGCATCGGTGTTACCTAGGCAACTGGAGCAGGAATGTCTGCTAGAAAGGAACCATTGGTTACCAAGTGATGGGCAACAAGCAAATCACTTTCTTTGTAGACTCATCTTGACCATAATCAAGTAGTTGTAGTTGCCAGAAATTGTATCAACATTTGATAGGTAAGGTGCATTAGAAAATTTCCACTAGGGACGGGCATTGATAAGCAAAAGCACTATTGAGTATTCACTGTTTGACTACTCTTGGCCACTCCAGAAGATCATGCTCACACTATCCATAGGGCAAGCAAGGCAGGAAGTGCTTGTCCAGTGAAATCTAACAACAAACCTCAGTTAAAGCCTACCAAAGTTGATGTAATAGATCATGTAATAGATGTAAAGATCCTGGTTTTTGTGTACTATCTTTAAATTAAAGCCATCTTGTGGCCGCAGTTGGCTATTGTCTCTGGAAGCAGGCTTAACTCTGCATGACTACAAGCCATTAGGAGTCTATAGCATCTGTCAATTTCAAGGGCCTGTCCATGTCCCGTTAACAATGGCTGGAGTTCGGCAAGCTGTGAGGCCAGCAGCTTTTTCTGTTTTTCTTTTGCACATTGTGGTTGAACTTCTGGTCTTTGGCAGGAGATACCTCTGGCTCTACTTTCACTGCTCTGCTGCAGTCTGTGTTTTAGTGGAAAAATGCTTAAAATTATTCTCAAGGTCAAACCATGGTTGTCCTTTTCACTTTTCCATTTACACAAGAATCAGTACTTCATCTACAGTATTGGTCAAATGTTACTGAAACTTGCACACAGTTGTCACCTAATGGGTCTTCACCCAAATTGTGCTCATGGTCACATTTCCTCTTATGCAGACAATAACCTGTGAATAGTGATGGATTGTGATCTGCATGAATTACTGCATCAGTGACGTCCTGGTTGGTTCTCCTCTTCTTGGCCTGTTCCATGTTAAAACTCCTCCTCTCTACATACACACAGAGCTGAGCAGGGACACATGGTGAAACCGAGAGGTGAGGAGAAAAACTAGCTCAACCGTAATTGACAGTAAAATGCAGTAAAAACTGCCTTGAAATGAAATAATTGCAGATAAATTAGGGTAAATTAAACAAGGTAAAACACAAAATAAGATGTGTACAGGGGTCACAAATAAGGTGAAATAATGACAGGGGAAACACTGAGATAGACGGGAATCATTGGTATAAAAAAAGAGCAGTTGTGCTGTGTGTATGTTTAGCCATTAGGACACATTCCTTATTTTAGACGTTTCTTTTATGTGGTGTAACCTTTTGAAGGATGTGTGTAGTCCCCACAGGATATCTAAAAAGGCAAAGACTTAGTCTGCCGTGTGTGTGTGTGTGTGTGTGTGTGTGTGTGTGTGTGTGTGTGTGTGTGTGTGTGTGTGTGTGTACAGCACAT
Organism: Cichlasoma orientale; assembly: GCA_034780415.1. NCBI lineage: Eukaryota > Metazoa > Chordata > Actinopteri > Cichliformes > Cichlidae > Cichlasoma > Cichlasoma orientale. Next base: position 78,804 of record JAVDPK010001486.1, read on the forward strand.
AATATTTAGGTTTTTATCCAATCTATGACACACAGGCCTTAACAAGTAAAGAATTTTCCAGCAGTTTAGTGCTGGCAATATATTTTTCACAGTTAGTTCTTTTGTCAATTAAACACCTAGATGGCTGGCAGTGACATAGTAACAGCATGCTCTTTGTTCACGTTCTAAAATGTAAAAAGACTAAAAAATAAAGATAATGAAACTGTCAGCTATATGGCTTATTTTAGAGTTTGTTGCTGATCGTCCATACAGATCCAATTTAACTCAGAGATCTGGCAGTCGACTTAGAGCCTGTACATTTGCACACAAGGATACGGCTTCCTTCACATACTTGGCTAATGATGCGCTGGACCCTTTCCCAGGGCTACCTTTCATCTGTCATTAAAGTAGCAGGAACATAACATTTGGAAGAATGACCACAACCCCTAATTTTATACCAGCAGGATAGTCAGAACAGGTCTCTTTTCTCCACTGCAAGTCATTTACTTTTGGCATGTACTTGTGGCACTGCTGAAGTTAAGAGATGAAGGCAAACCTTTTCATTCTTCAGATACATTTTGTCTCCCCTGACAGATGTGTAGACACATGCTGCCACAGGAAAAAGTGATGAAATGAGGAGAAACTGCCTGTGTTCTTTGTTGTTTTTGTTTCCTAAAGAAGACAGGTGCGTTGAGACTGACAAATAGACTTTTGCCCTCATGAGTTATACATGAGAGGCAAGCAGGAAGTGCTGTTCCCTTATGTGTGTGCCTCATCACTTGTTTAGCCATGTCATGATGTGTGTTGACCATGCAGAGGAGCTTTAGCTATAGGGATAATAACCTGATTCACTCATACTGTTTCCATGGTGATGAGGAAAATATTACGGAATAGGTGTGAGTAATTTCTTCTCCAGAATGTGCACTTGCATGTTAAAGGGACATTTTGTCTATGGCTGCAGCAAAAGTCATATTTTAAAGTACATGTATGAGTTCCAGGGTAAGGTTAGACAATTGAATGAGCCAATATACAGATGCCCTTTGCCACTCCAGAAAGAAATCAGTCATTGAAATAAAAAACTATATAGCAGAACAATGTGTTTACAGTCTGGTGCAAAAAAAGGTTTTGGTCTCTGTGGCTTCTTGACAAATGTAGGGGGGTTATCGGTGGTGTGGTCACATTGATTGACAAGTGGGTGCCAGCTAGGTCACTAAGTATTACTGAACTGGACCTCTTAACAATGTTTATGAGCATTTTAATGCAATTATCTGACAATAATGGTAACAATTGTAGTTAATTGTACTTTGTTAATTATACTAATAGCATGTCTTAGAAATCTGTGCTCCCCATTTGGTTTGTAAACTTCCAGTATTGTATTTGTATGCGTATGTATCAGGTATCTATGTCTGTGCAATACAACTATACAGTGTTTGTGTGCAGCTAGTATTAGCTAATGTTCTAGGACTCTTACCATCATCTAAATATGGTCACCTCTGTTTTCAAAAAAAAAAAAAAAAAGGCATTTGCCAAATTGCTGAAGTCGAGGCTTCAGAATTTATGTTCACAAAGCAGTGGGTAACATCATGGAGGCTACATCCCTCCCCCTGCCTCCCCCACCCTGTGATCATGAATTGGATAAGGGGAAGAAGATGGAAGGATATACGGTCGATGTTTTGTTTTTTTCCCCCACATTTTTACAGCAGCCGTATGCCATATACACTGACTCATCCTGCAGCAGTGTGTTTCTCTGTTATTCTACAGAGATGTGATTTAAAGCAAACTCTGCAGAGAGGTCAGCTGGCAGTGGCGCCCTCCCAGCATCTCTCTAATGGACTGGAAGAGATTCACCCGCAAATCAAACAAACCAGGTGGAAGAAGCTCAAGAACAGCACACACATGCACATGCTGGCCAGTTGAAAATTTGTTCTGCTGGCGTGAGTAACAAACAAGACAGCTTGTTTATTTACAGCCCTATCACTGCACCCCACTGTATGACAACAGGACTGTCCAAATGTGCTAGGGTGTGGTTGCATAGCACAGGTGCTCTTTGACCTGTAAAGCACAGAGCTAGAACGGGCGCTCCATTTGGAATCTTTTATTTAAAGATTAAATGTCTGATTGAAAAAGGCCTAAGAGAAAATCCATCTGCACTTAGCCACTTAAACAATGGAAGAGGATTTGAACTTGAGACTAATCTGCTCATATTTCTGCCAAAATGAAGTCTGTTTGAGGAGGATATCCCTCTATTTGAAGTATAAATCATGCCTCTGCACCAAAGAAATGGCCTGAAATGACACCTTTTTACTCTTTGTTTGCTTGAAAAATTCAGGTTTGTGAAGAAAATTTAAACTATCTGATATTCATTAAGTAGTTAAAAATAGGAAAATATTCCTCATTATTGTCCTTTACATTGTACTGCCATATGTGGTTTTGTGCTTTTAAGAATGTATGTAATTATGTGATGTGTTGTCTAACCCTAGAATATAATCTCCATCACTTACACTTCTAGCCTTACAGTATGTTTCAGTCTTTTAGTTAATCAAAGCCAAAACTGTTTTTTCAACCCTGTTGTAGAAATAAATATAACTAGAATATAGCTAGAATTATTTTTTTTGGTCTCTTCAGCTAATTTCTATTTTTTAACATTGTAACTCACTCGTGTATATTCTATTTAAGCTTAATATTATGCATTATTTGATTTGTGGTTGATATAAGTGACAGATTGGTGCCAAAATGCCACTAGTGGTGTACTAGGCATTCCCTCAGCTAATTTCAGTTACCTTTTCCTTTTCCATGTTAAAATAATGCATCAAAACAAATCAGTATAGTCCCCCAACTCCTGTTTTGAAATCCTGGACAAGCCCCCAAATTGGTATGTTCCCCAAAATGGACTAGAAGATAGGTTTCTGTGTGTAGAAGGGAAAAAAAGAGTCAGAGAAGGTGTTCAGTGCAATTATCTGACCAATGGTATGGCTGGCCATGAGGTTAATTGTACTGACAGCCCTCCCAGGAAGTCTGCACTCCACGTTTAATGAGTGAAATTCTCATATTTCATGTGTAATGCATTGCTTGAAAACAGATACCTGGACACAGTCTACAGATATGCCTTTACTTAGCTTACATATATGTAAGCTAAGTGTTAACTGTCTCAATGCTGATCGACTCATCATATTATCATTCTGCATTTTTAGGTTTTAGCCAGAACCAGTCTTTGCTTGCTGCAGTCTTTTGCATATCCCCCTGTGCATCTCGCAACAGCCAAGAGCTCATTTCCCCATGGTGTCAGAAGTGATTCAAGATGCATGCTTAAGGACAATGTGGTATTCTGGGATCACTATTAACTGTCTGTTTCATATAATTATGGCGTGGCATTAAAAATGTGAATTACAGAAAAAAATATATATATACACACACATACAGGAACAGCAGCACACAACTTTGAATAACAGATTCAAATTACACTTCACTGTTTGTTGAGAATCAGAATTAATGACCTATACTGTCACTAATGATGGAGGCATTATCATTTTGTCCTTAGGGAGAATACATGTAGCCATGCCCAGTAGTTAGAGCTATTAAAGGAGCAGCAGGAGATGGGCCAAATCGTTCATCTGTCAATGAATAGAGCAGTTTCTCATTATTTAGAATATTTCTATTTGTATTGTCTTTGTTAGAGCATTGATGTTTAGGGCATTATGCCTATTAATTTAGAAACACGGAAAGTGTTGACAGATGACAACTCAAGATAAAAACTATGCTCAAAAGTCCACCTTAAAATAAAATTGTTTTGTTGTGAAGTTGATGGGTGTCTTGTGACCAAAGAGATCTGTTGAGTTGCAGATCAAGAGCAGTCTATCCTTATTCCCAGCTCTGTATTTTTTTTCTAGGGCCCTGCTGGAGTAGCTTTTTATACAGTTCATTTATGCAGTTCATAATTTTTCTGATTGACTGTCACTCTCATAAAGCGCAGCAGGTGGGTGGAGCTTCTTTGCCCAGATCGAGAGGTGTTTGCCTGAGGTGACCACATTAAGGATATCCCCTCTCTATGGCATCATAAATTCAATTCAATTCAATTCAACTTTATTTGTAATTCACAACAAACAGTCGCCTCAAAGCGCTTTGTATTGTAAGGTAAAGACCCTACAATACTGCAGAGAAAACCCAACAGTCAAAACGACCCCCTATGAGCAA
>JAVDPK010001486.1:83073-105705 GCA_034780415.1 Cichlasoma orientale
GGGGTGATACAGTACTACGAGGTCTTTAAGATAAGATGGGGCCTGATTATTCAAGACCTTGTATGTGAGGAGAAGGAGTTTAAATTCTATTTTAGATTTAACAGGGAGCCAATGAAGAGAAGCCAATATGGGAGAAATATGCTCTCTCTTTCTAGTCCCTGTAAATACCCAAGAGTAGGATCAATCACCTAGAAATTGAGCTTTTAGGCACTGTGAACCCTTAGCTTTTGACTCACAGGAATTACTTGTACATATACTGACCTCATTATTTGAAACTTCACCAAGGATCCTCGGGTAGGCTGTGCATTTAAACAATGCTCAGTTGGTACTAATAAATGAGCTCAAAGTGTTCCAAGAAAATATCCTCCGCACCATTACACCAGCAGCAGCAGCCTGAACTAAATCACCTTTCTTTCCTTTTCTGATGTTTAACTTGAACTTCAGTGGGTGGTCTTGACCATGCCTACGTGCCTAAATGTATGTGAGTTGCTGTGATTGGATGATTAGCTAGTTGTGAACAGGTGTACCTAATAAAGAGACTGGTGAGAATATTGACAGTGTTCTAGGGATGTTTTTGGCAGGGTTTGAATTAGATACAACCATCAAATGGATTTTAACCAGTGAAAAGGGCATTGTAGTTATATAGCCAGTTGGTGCATCTTACTGAAATAGAAGGCTACTTCCTTGTACTTTTCTTTGGAGACTGATCTCTGGATTTACATAAAGTTCAAAGCTATATGTAATACTGTAAATCCTGGAATCCTGCCTGGTCAGTGGTCCTGACGGTTTAGGACTTCAAACTGCATCCCATTACTTTCAATTGTGAGATAACAACATTGAAGGAAAAGCAGTTAAATGTATGCTATTTTGTTTTGTTTTTTTCAACCATACTTCAGATGAAATAGCTGTGTATTTTGTGACTCCTCAAAACCCAAGTAAATTTTCCATTTGTTTACTTGAAGGAACACTGGCGTAGTGTTGTGTTTTACACTCTCTGGGTTGGCTCAACACTGATAATGTCTGTGCATGCTCTGCAGATTCAAACATGACAGTTACAGAGGACTAGAACACATCAGGATTCTGTTTTCATTCGAGTTTGGACCTGGATCCATCCACTGCGTCTCTCTGTCATGTTTTAGTCACGCTTCAAGCTTTCCTGTCAGTGAATTCTCCTGCAGCCTCCCAAACATTTTATTTATTTACTTTTCCTGCAAGCTCTGATGTCTGTCTCCTTGCTGTGCATTTCATACCTCATCTCTCTCTCTCTCTCTCCCACTTCTCTCACCATTACTTCAGCACATAAGGTCTAGCTAATTAGTCCAATCATTATTATAATTACAGATCACAGAGGCCTGATCGGGAAGGTTAGACAAGGTTTTGTCCTGTGTCTGCACCCTGAATAAGTGATTACCATTATTCCCTTGGAGCCCAGAAAGAGCAAAAAAAGAAGTGACACAAATTCCCAGTGCGGTTTCTGGCTTAATCATATGTTCTTTGATTTTTACTGTGCCTCACCCCAAGCAAGTTCCGGTTCAATACGAGAATACTGCTTCGTGACCATTAGCTTTGTTAGCAAGACTTTGCTCTTGTTGTGTAGTATCCAATGTCAGTGAATTCCCACAGGTATGCTGATCTATATGGAAATGCTGTTTGACTCATTAGTCACTGTAACAGTTATTTCAGCTGCTGCACGCTCCCAGTTTCAGTCGAGTGTTTCAGCGCTTAGCTTCTACTGCAGTAGCAGAGGTGAACATTTGCCGTTACTGGACAGCCTGCTAAACTTGCTTAATCTTGACAGCGGTGAAGCTACAGCGACTGTCGATCCCGGACTTGGACTAAAGTCGACGGGGTGAGAAAACTGGATAAAACTTTTCCTTCTGCCACACTTGGAAAGGTTGAGTGGGTTTGAATATAAACTTTACACCTGAAAATGAGTTGTTGGTCAGAGATACAGTGTGACATTTGATGCTTCACTGAGCAGCTGGACTGATTCTTGTAGAAAAGATAACAGAACTGCATGGACATTTAGATGAGCCCTTTACCTTTCCCAAATCGCTTTGGCTACAGAGCATGACTTATGCTGTAGCCCTTTCAGCAAGCGATCCACTTCAGGTTAGGTTGCCCTGCAGGCTGGATTTCTGAAAATCCTTACAGTCACGCGCACAGATAAAACTGTTAATGCTGTGATGGAATCATCCCCAGCTTTAGATTGCTTTATCTACAGTGCAGAGCCATTTGCATAGAATACATAATAAGCAGTTATTGCTCAGCAACGCATTAGGATTTGTCTTTTCCTTTAATGTGCATTACACAGATTGAGCACTCTGCCGTGTTCGCTTTACATTTCATTATTGCATGTGAGTGGTTGCTCTCTACAGAGCAATTTTCCTTCAATTTTGTCACCATATTGTAAATCGTACTCGGTCACATGCCGTATCGACCACAACAATCAGCAGTGGGCTTCATGCCACTCTCGTAAAATCTCCAATAGGATTTTCATTTCTGCTGAAAAAATAGATTGTTCCAGAGAGATGGCTTAGCGCTGAATTAGACAAAATAATTCACACTGTAGACTGTCAGCTCACAGCCCACAACATTATGCTCATCGCTGGATATCTGAAATAATCCCTCCACCACAAAACCGACTAAGCCCATGGCTGGGCATGTTTGTTGGTTCTGTTTATTGCAAGAAAAATGCCTCCAGTCACCTTTGTCGTACCACAGATTCACTGAAGCTGTGCCCACATTAGATGATCAGCTTTCGGCTGTCACCCTACTGCTGCTTTTCTAATGCCAACACAACAACCCGCAGAAGCTTTGTTGCTGCTCAAATTCCATGAGAGCTCCAAATGTCTACAAATTTCTACTGTAAATAGTGAAGACTTTGGCATAGGTGACTGGAGCTTAAAGTGGCATTTATTCTTTCTTGATTTAAAGTAATGTCTTACAGTAATACAAGTAGGTTATTACAGTTAATTCTTTATAGCCTTTTAGTTATTATTATTTAGGTGATAATGCATTAAAGTTTACAGCCTAAATTTGTTGTCCAGGGTTACATTAATTTTCTGAATAGATGCTCTTAATTGGCTGTGAGTAGGAGCAGCTCCAAGGTTTTGATGGTCATGTAACTTTTCAAGTTAAATCATTATTACAAGGAACAGTGCTACCAAATATCTTTTTTGATTACACAGTGTTTGAGACTTGTGCAGGTAAGTCATCTAAGACTCCCAAAGCACATTTTGGAAACATCCAATCTCTGAGCCTTAAACTGTTGTATAACTGGATATATAAACCGTATATACCCATTTCACCAGTTTTAGCATTCATGTGAATGCCAACTACACACCTGTAAAGTGTCTTAAACCACCTTTGTGGTAGTTCCTGCTGCAGTACGTGGCTCCAGGATCACATTTTGTCATGACTGATAATCAGTTCAGTAACCAAAATCGCCCACCGAGTGGAGGGCGCTTATGTTTTCAGTTGCGTTGGTCGGTCTGTCTGTAAGCAGGATAACTCGGAAAATTATGAAGGTATTTCAATGAAATTTTCTGGAGCTGTAGGGGGTGGTACATGAAACAACTGATTAAATTTTGGTGTTGATCCAAATCACGATCTGTATCCAGGAGTTTTTAAAAGGATTCTTTACCATTGTTACATTAGGTAGGCACAGCATTCACATATTTGAGGATTACTCAGACAATAATGAACAGATTTCAATGACAATTTCTGGAGTTGTTGGTGGTACTACAAGGAACAACTGTTTAATTTTTGATGGTGATCCAGATCAGAATCTGCATCCAGGATTTTGTGAATGGATTCTTTACCATTGTGACATAGGGCCAATATTCACATATTTGCAACTAACCTCAAAGTCCTCTAGAAAGAATTAGGCTGCAACATGACCATAAGTTCTGTCATATAGCAAAGTTTGTTCATGATGGGACGATTTTCAGATCTAAAATTGCAGGTTAAAAAATAATTCACCCTGTAGAGTACGAAATAAAGCCAGTCATATGCAACTAACACCAAAATACAACACCAAAATGGAGTATGACAACATGGTGTGGCAGCGTAGTATGGGTGGTTGAGGTATGCACTCTACTGCATGCCCTTCTCAAATCTGTGTTCTCATTTTTTAATCTCAGTAAATGAATAGAAACTAACAGACCTGATAGACATAATACTTGTAGAGCAGCATGTGGGAGGTTTTTAAAGCTTTAAGAACTTTTTTACTTCTTGTATCTGCTTGAGGTGTCCTTCCTTGTGGCCATCAAACAGCCATACAGCTAACTAACTGGTTCCCGGTTTTAATGAATGTGGGTAATGGGAAGTGTAGTAAATAGCTCTGATTGCTCTTATCTGCAGGCTAATGATGTCTTGGGCTCTTTTCAATTAAGGTGGGAACGAGGTCACTAAAAGGTTTGCTTCATAGCTCAGCCATTCAGCTTCATTAAAGCCTTTGCGTGCATTCATTAAGGCTGCAGCCACAGGTGCCCAAAGCACATGCTCTGCTTCACTCTTTTATCCTTTATAAACTAATTAACAACTTATTAATCCTCCACCAATAGTTTTGGGCTTTGGACCCTTTCTGCAGAGTCCCTCTTGGCTGTGGTTTTGGCACTGGTCTATCTATGTGTTAGCCAGACCTTTCAGCGCTAATGTGGGAAACGTGGGGCTGCTTGAGCTTAAAAGTCACTCATTTAGCCATATGGGACCTTTCCCCCCCTCCAGATGCTTTAATTGCTAAAGTGCCTCAAAAATTTACCAGACCGAGACAGACCTGATAATTAAATATGTGTTCATGTAACAGATTTGACTATTTATGTTGCTGTTTTTGCTGCATTTTTACCTTTAATTTATTTACTTATTTTTAAAAAGATAACTTAGTTATTTAATTAACAAAGTTATCTTTAAACAGGAGAGCTCAATGCATTATTGTAGATGACATCAGAGAGATTATATGATGGCGTCACTGTAGCTAATAGCTGATGTGTCAGCCAAGCTTTATAATGAAATACAGTTAAAAATGGCTCAACAGACATTTAAGGAAAACTTTAAGAACACCAAAAACGAAAGGAAAAGTAATCTGTTTAAATACAGTGCTGTAAAAAAGTATTTGCCCCTTCCTGATTTTATTTCATTTCATTTTCTTTTTGTTTTGTTTTTTTGCATATTTGTCACACTTGCATGTTTCAGAGCAAACAAATTTTAACAAAGATAACCTGACTAAATACAAAAAGCAGTTTTTAAATCATGATTTCATTTAGGGGAAAAGAAGCTATCCAAACCTACTCGTCTCTATGTGGGAAAAGTAATTGTCCCCTAAACCTAATAACTGGCTGTGTCACCCTTGGCGGCCCACTCTTCTTTACAGAATTGTTTTAATTCAGTCACACTTGGAGGGTTTTCAAACATGAACGGCCCGTTCAAGCATCTCAATTAGAGTTCAGTCCAGACTTCCTGATGTGTTTGGGATCATCCTCCTGCTGCATAACCAAGTGTGTTTGAGCTTCAGGCCATCAATTACCACAAGGCGTCCAGGTCCTGAAGCAGCAGAGCAGCCCCAGACCATCATACTACCACCACCATGTTTGACTGTATGATCTTTGTATGAAATGCTGTTTTGTGGCTGATGTAACGAGACTCAAACCTTTCAAAAAGTTCAACTTTTGTCTTGTCAATCCACAGAATATTTTCCCCTAAAGTCTCGGGGATCATCAAGACGTTTTTGGCAAATGTGAGCCTTTGTTTTTGTTTTGGTCAGCAGTGGTTTCCACCTTTCTCATTGTTGAATCGTGTACACTGATGTTGTTGTCCTGGGTTCTTTTGTGACCTCAGGAGCCAGCCACTCCTGGGAACGTTCACACTGTTCCAAGTTTTCTCATTGGTGGATAGTGTCTCTCACTCTCTTCTCTGGAGTCCCAAAGCATTCGAAATTGCTTTTTAACCCTTTCCAGACCTATCGATATCTGTGTCACTTTGTTTCTTATCTATTCTTGAGTTTTCGATCATGGCATGAAGTGTCTCGATTCAGTGTCACAGTTAATTCATGATTTAACAAAAATCAGCATTTAAAAACTACATTTTGTGTTTACTCGGGTTATCTTTGTCTAATATTAAAATTTCTTTGGTGATCTGAAACATGTATGTGTGCCAAATATGCCAAAAACAGCCATGGGTTCAGTAGTTTATGCCAGCCATATTGAGCTCGATTCAAGCATGCTATAGTCTGGGGAATGTTGTATTGTTCAAAGGTTGTTCTGGCTAGAATGAGCTGGCAATGCATCAGAATAATGGCGTTTATTTTCAGTTAGTGATCCATTCATGACCAACTGATCGTGCCCAGGATGTGTTTCCTGAAGAAAAAAAAATCAGGGTGGGGATGAGGTGGGGTGGAGTGGGGTTTTATAGAGTAGTGATCAGCATACAAGTTTTGACCTTGATGCACTGTACAATAATATTTTATAGAAAATTTCTTTATTAAAATGAAATAAATCATTTTGCACAGTATTCTCAGTCTCATGTCTTCCTTTTGTGGACACATGGGATGCAATCAAAGGCCGCAGTACAAACTGATGATTGCTATTTTAACCTACCAGATCCCTCTTTCACACGGCATCATTCGGCCAGGCGTGCCGACTTCAATATTTAGTATGACTTAATCTCAAAATGCAATAGCACAACTTGCTGTCATCCAACTAAATGAATAAATGAATAGTCAGATGCAGTATGTTCCTGCTGGTCAGACCAAAAAGCAGTCTGCTTTGATGACAGACTTCTGAGCTTGTTTTTTCTGCTTTCCTGTGGGGGGTTCATCTGCGGTCCATCGCCCCTCTTTCACCCAAATCTCTGCAGATCTTCAGGCGGGGAAATGGGCGACCCCTGGTCCATTTACTGAGATGGACAACATGCAGGCTTTTAGAATTTGAGACAAAGTGTGCAAAGAGTAAATAGAGATGTGAAAAGAACTGGGCTGTGTTTAGCAGCATCACAGATCCAAAGTTCTAACTTCATGCAGTGAATGATGCTCAGGCTAGGGTTGATCTTTCTCACGTAGGAGTGTGGCTGCTCCTCTTCTATCTCTTATTAAATTTTTTTTGCTGAAGCCACCTGCTGCACACCACCATGTGTCAAATGCATTTCACATTGTTTGCTCATTATTTTATTTGGGCAAGGACCAGGAGCCCAGAGCACCTTTTGCCTCTGTTTTCTTTTTATATCCTGCAGTGATAGTTTATAAGGAGCCATATTCATTATTTAAATTATGGTTTTCACTCAGCTCAGTAGTAAACAGCATTAAAAAAATATCTTTGTTTTTGGATTTGTAGGTCAGACATAAAGAAGAAGGTAAAAAGGAAAAAAAAAACCCTCATGTTTGCTCATAACTCAGACTCTTTTTCCCAGCCCCCAGAGCTTCACTCCGTGCTGTTGTCAAGCATGCAATTCGCCAATGTGTCGTGGGCTCCATTTTTATCTGTCACATTCGTTTGCGGGTGATGGCCGCTGATGCTCGACTCATTAACAATCCCCCCCCCTCCCTCCTGCTGCTGTTGCTGCTGCGGCTCTCCTTGAGATCCGAGAGGCTGCGACTCTGACTCACGTTCGTCCTTGACTGACACCCCCATCTTTTATTTTTTTGCAAGTTTGCCTTTTATATTTCTCTGATTCCTTTCTTTGCCTAGGTGCTTCTTGTCTAGCGTTTCATGCACGCAACATATTTTTCTTTTTAATTTTACTTTTCATTATATTCTCAACCTGTCTTTGTAAACCGTGCTCTGAATCCCTCCCACAGTAGTCTTTAGCCTGACCGTTTCTTCTCTCTGTCTGTCTCTGTAGGAGCTGGTGGGCAGTAACCCTCCGCAGAGGAACTGGAAGGGAATAGCGATCGCCCTTCTTGTCATTCTGGTCATCTGCTCGCTGATCGTCACCTCCGTCATCCTGTTGACACCAGGTACACGGCGCAGCATGGAAGGGGGAGGGACACTATACACTAAACATCCCTGTGTTTACACAGCGATTGTTATGCACCAACATGCTCATTAAGGTTTCACAATCAATTTCACCACAAACAATGCAAAGGATAAAGTGTGCGTGTCAGTGTCTCAGCCCTTGTGTGGTCCAGGCTCTCATGTGGTGTTTTCAGTGTCACTCTCACTTAGCATCCACATGGGCACTATTGCTGTAAAGGCCACGTTTAATGACAGTCGGAAAACCTAACTGAAGTCACTTTACGCAACATTGCTTTCTTCTCAAACATAGTTGCCATATTCCTCGTTGGTGGTGTACACAAGCACACAGTTTGGATGCTTATATTTCCCCTTAGTTATTTTAAGGCATCTCAGTTTCAGAGTGACCTTCAGGATTTCTGTTTGCAGATTTTGATTAAAGTTTAATCAATAGACCATCTGTTTATATTCAGGCTCATAAAGCTCCTTGATTTGCTTTTATGCACTGCCAGAGTCAAATCAGTCAATACAACTGGTAGTGTGCATGCACTGTAATTCAGTTGCAAAGACAGTAATCAGTGTGCACTTGTTTATGATTTTCTGTCCCAGAAAATTGCAGGTAATGCCCAAAGCAGGGTCAGCTTTTATAATAGATATTCAGTGGGCTTGGTTTGTTTGTTTGTTGTTGTTTTTTTCTTTTTAGTATTCTTAGAGAGATAGACAGGTGTGAGTGCAAAAATAGCACCGTGGTAGACTGTGGCACGACGGCAGGTGTCAAAACAGCATGGATTAAAACTCCTCGTCACCTCTTGGCTGTGGCCTCTTCCTGTCCCGGGGCATTTGTTATAAATTTGGATGAAGTTGAGTACCAAACAAGGTGGACCAGCAGGAGTCAGAAAGTGGACAGCGGGCAGGTGGTGTCTCCAGCTTGTACCCCGTCCTAATCTGTCCCCACCTTGTGTTGACTTTGTGTGCTAAAGCAGAACTGCTGTTCTCCTCCAAGGCTCCAAAGCTTGATTCTTAAGCTTCATTGGGGACTTAAGCAGATAAAACTAGAAGGTATGCAGATTTTAGAAACTTTTGGATATTCAAATATGTTTGAAATAGATATATGTGTGAAATCCAACTCTGGAATTTTGTGCGATTGAGCTTCAGGATGTTGCAGCTCCATGAATCACTTCTCAAGGATAGTGGTTTATTTGTGTAAATTTATTTTATGCTCTTGGAGTTGTAGGAAAAAAAGTTCTTAGATACTCTTTGATCTGGGATGTTTGGCAAAAAAAAAATCTTTCAGAAGAGTAAGCATAGCTGCCACTTGAGAATTTTTTAACTTAACGTCTGGTATTGCAGATTCTCCTCGACCATGACATGTTTCTGCACTTTCATTTCAGGTCTATTTAAAGTTTGGTTAGGTCCCTTAGTAGTAGAGAACTTATCAAATTTTAGATGACTTTATTGATACTACTTGTATGGTCGTAAATTCTGAAAAGTTTTTTAGCTTACCTGTGCTTGGCCTAAAGCCCAAAAGCTGGGTAAACGGCTAGACCGGCTCAGACTTCAAGCACATCTAAAGGTCTCTGAAGGATTAATGCCTACAAAATCAGAAATGTCAGAATGATAAGTTTTGCTTTTGCAGAAAGTCTGCCAAGGAACCTGTGGAGACTGTACACGGCCAAAAAATAGTCTCTAAAATTTTAACCTTGTTCTAAAGTCTTGTGAAAAGCCTTAACAGATGGGTGGGTGTTGTCATGTGGCTTTTTTTTTTTTCAAAAACTTGACATTTCACTTGGGCTGAAGGCATTTAATTAAATAAATAAAAAACACCTAAAAGCCAACGTATTGGTGAAATAGGTTATTGGAACTAGACATGTGAGGGATTATCCAACTCACAGACATACTTATTTATTAAACAAATTATTAATGTCATCAAAATACAAAGGTTATACAGACTGCAGCCCTGATAGCTCCTAATCCCCTGTGCTAAATGCCATAATGCATGTTGTAAATGAACAAGGTGACAAATGGGACAAATTGACAAATTTCTCTATCATCAACTAATTGCAGTTGATAGAGAAAATGTTGTTGGGCAATATCAGGGAAAAAGCTGGCATATAACCACTTGACCAGATATGCATTGCAGATGCAGATGTACATAACTACTGATGCTTGCACTTTCTTACTTTTAGAGTAGTTATTTAGTGTAAAGTTAAATTTTGACTTAGTTTGGAATATTACTAGCTAGGGACACCAAATCTTTCTTCCATAGATTCTGCTAGAGGACGCAATGGAACACAAACCTGTTGTGGGCTCCGCTAAACCCCAAATACTTCAGTTTATTAGTTACACATTTCACTGAAAAGCCTTCAGCTGATCCAAAATGCTGCAGCTAGAGTACTGACAGGGACTAGAACAAGAGAGCAGATTTCTCCCATATTGGCTTCTCTTCATTGGCTCCCTGTTAAATCTAGAATAAAATTTAAAATTCTTCTCCTCACATGCAAGGTCTTAAGTAATCAGGCCCCATCTTATCTTACCATACCAACCCAACAGAGCACTTTGCTCTCAGACTGCTGGCTTACTTGTGGTTCCTAGGATACTTAAAAGGAGAATGGGAGGCAGAGCCTTCAGTTTTCTCTACTTTTAAGATCAGGCTTAAAACCTTCCTTCTTGATAAAGCTCACAGTTAGGGCCGGATCATTTGACCCTGAATCCTCCCTTAGTTACGCTGTAATAGGCCTAGGCCGCTGGGGGCTTCCCATGATGCACTGAGTATTTCTTCTTCACTCATCTCTTTTGCTGTCTGTGTTTATACACCACTCTGCATTTAATCAGTAGTTATTATTAATCTCCGGCTCTCTTCCACAGTGTGTCTTGTCTTGTCTCCCTCCCCTCACTCCCAACCGGTCGCAGCAGAGGGCTGTCCCTCCCTGCTGGAGGTTTCTTCCTGTTAAAAGGGAGTTTTTCCTTCCCACTGTTGCCAAGACCTTGCTCATAGTTGATCTGATTGTTGGGTTTTACTTTGTATTATTGTATGCTGTTTACCTTGTTTATGATGTAAAACATCTTGAGGTGACTTTTGTTGTGATTTGGCACCATATAAATAAAATTGAACTGAACTTTATTTCATACTTTGTCACCATCTTGCCTAACTCCGTGTACTCCACTGTTTACCAGTATACAGTGCCCTATGGTGTTGGTTTGATTTCATCTAGCTGAAGGACCAGTGACCATATGCCATGGTAAGGCATCCATTAGGAAGAAACAAGGAAATCCACACACCAGAGCGCTCCTGGAAAAACATTTTTAATCCAAACAGACCTTCAAAAATGTGGCGTTTCGGGCCAACATGCCCTTCTTCAGACTTCCCAGGCATCCATTATCCATCTGGCAACAGTTTACAAGAATTGCATCTCCTTCTATTGAATCAAGCATGCACACAAGTTGTGCTCAAGATCAAAGTCATGTCATTTTATAGGCACTTTTCCATTTTCACATGAACTGCTGCTCCTGCCAAAGTTAAAACGATGACTCTCCTTTCATCTCGAAGTGTGTTTAGCCATAAAACCTCTCACCTGTCGCATCAGTCAATTTCATTGGCGTGTCTGTGTCACAATGTGAGAGCAATTTTGGTTTTTTTGCACATGTACATTGTGAAGCTTGTCCAGACTAGCATGTTTCAGCGATATTATGAATATAAAAATGGTATAAATAGTATGAGTATATGAGAAATAGCTTGTCACTAGTTTTGCTAGTACACCACCTGAAATTTTCATGGATATTTTTAAAAGGCGCTGCACACCAGTCTCCTCACATTAACCTGCTCTCAAATGACTGTTGGACTTTTACTGGAATCATCTGCAATGGACCTCAGGTGTCTGTGTGCATTATCACCACCTTCTGGTTGTAGTAGTGCCAGTAAGCTACCAAGTGTCAGTAAAAAGAAGAGAAAATGTATTTTGAGACACAAAATAGTTGCAAAAACAATTTGATTGTTTTTAATAAATTAATGAGTATTTATTTAACTATATTTTTAACGGGACTGACAATTATACTGTTGAAAATTTTAAATACCCTGATAATATACCACCACCCACGCATGTTATAAGTGCTCTTAAGATAAGATAAGGTAAAACTTTAATGATCCCACAATGGGGAAATGTGTGCATTACAGCAGCTCAGTACAGAGAGGAATGAAAGATGAATAAAATAAAACAAATTAAGTAAAATAGAATAGAAAACACTATATACATAAATTATATATCAATACACACATATACACATGTACATCAAAAACACTATATACAGATATCAAAAACACTATTTACACATGTAGCTGGTCAAGTACACAGCATACACAGTATGCATTATATGGGTCAGAGTGCAATAAATAAAATGTATATGTACTGAATGGCTAAGGTGATGGCAGTGGAGGTAAAGTGTCCAAGTGATTCATGACATCATGATGCATTGTACAGTCTAACTGGTGCTGGGATGAATGACCTGCGAAAGCGCTCCTTCCTGCAGCGAGGATGTTTCAGTCTCTGAAGGAGCTGCTCAGCGCACCCACGGTCTCATGCAGAGGGTGATGGGGGGTTGTCCATGATGGATTTCAGCTTCGCTAACATGCTCCTGTCACCCACCACCATCACAGACTCCAGAGGACATCCCAGCACAGAGCTCGACCTACGCACCAGTTTGTACTCTGGCCCTTCTTACACAGGACGTCTGTGTTTGTGTTCCAGTCCAGTTTGTTATTGAGGTGAACACCCAGGTACTTGTAAGAGACCACTGTCTCGATTGTCCTTTCCCTCTTGCTGCTTTTGAAACATTCACAATGTGCAACAATAGCATGAGATTCCAAAGGTGTCTGATTTTTCAGCATCAGTCTTGATTATTACCAAAGTAAGAAGGGCATGAACTTCCCCTTTAAACTCTGCTTTTTTAAAACAATTTTTATTTTTACACAGCTTTGGACAACATCTCAAGCTTTGTTTGGTTTGTTTATTTTGGAAATCTTTTTTATGAGCTGTAGCATCTTCAATCCAGATCCCAGTTGCGATGCTGCTAATAATTTACCTCATAATTGACATTGGATTTTATTACACATAAAAAATGGGCAAGGAAGGAGCAACATCAACTATTTTTTTATTGTATGAAGTAATACTTGTGGAAGGACAACAATTCTGTGGTTTACCTTAGCTGGGTACTCATATTACATGCAGTCACTGAAAAGGGTATTGTATTTCACATGCAGCTGATGATGATCTCCAAAGGTGCACTGGCATTCCATTATAGATGGCACTGTGGTCTGTTCAGGCTTCTGTCTGTAGAGAAATAGTTATCTCTACCTCTTAAGATGAATCCCTCCCTCCATGACTGAAAACAAAATTGTTAGCATTATAAGAAGACCTCCATTCTCAGTTACAGATATCAAAACGACTGCTGTAAATCCTGCGCCATCTGTTTGAAGTGGAAGATTTTACACTGGAAAAATGAAATCCTAACAAGGCAGTTGTGTTTGTCATTTGAATGTAAAAAGCTCCCCTTTTCTAAATGAAAATGAAATCTACATTGTTTTGAAGGGGACAAAACGATCTTGAAAATAAAGAGTGTTCATTTTACCAGTATTCAGACTCGGCAACAGCATTTCAAACAGTGCATTGCAGTTGCTTTTAAGAAAAATGAGACTTAAAGTGATTAATTAAAGATTAAAACACTTGGTAGAAAGGTGTTTTATCTTTTTCATTTTAAATAAGGCCAAGGGTGCAAGATACATGACTAATATTTTCTAACACTCTTAAAGTGCTTTTGGGAGGATTGTCCTGTTAAAATGCTAAAGCCAGTACTCATTCAGAGCAATTTATTTTGCATTTTGGGAGCAAACATACCCCACAGAGCAGCAAACTGCAGCATGGCAGGTCTGGAGTTATGAGATAGCATTTTGTTTTCTCTGTTAGGAACGTCTGTTGATGGATGCTCCCCTTTCAGACAGGGCAGCCAGTTTCTAACTGCACCTGACAACCACTTAGTTCACACACACGCACACACATGTGCAAACACTCGGCGCACACGCAGAGTTTTGGAATTCTTCTGTTTCCTCTTCTGACAAGCCGCATCTGCTGTAACTGATAGCTTCATATTACTAAGAGGCTGCTCTGTTCCCTACGTCAGTACAACTAGGTCAGATGTTCACTATTGGCATCTGGGTATTCTTCAGACTGAGGGATGTCTGGCTGACTGACAGCTGTGACAGCTAGCTGAAACTGTGGGAGGATCACATGGAACGTTAATTTGGTGCAGCTGAAAGCGAGCAGTCACAGAGATTACTGCATGAAACCAACTCTCAAATTACACCCTCACAGGCAGCAACACACGCAGCTCCTTCAGTGCTGTTCAGTGATATTTTGCTCAGATACTGTGTGTGCTCAAGTTCTCTGGATTTGATGATTTATGTGACTGTGATCTAATCAAATACAGAGTAGGTGCCGTTTACATCCTGTGTATATAGGTATATATCTAATAACACTGGTCTACAGCTAAAATGCTGCTGTAGTAAATATAGTACTGTTTATTAATTGTGGGTCACTGAATTGAAAATGATACTTAAAATTGTTGATTGGCTCCAGTTTTCAAGCTTACAAAAAGCTCCGAGACCAAAACTTCTAACCTCAAAATGTCGGCAAAAATCGCCCAGATGGGAATGGATACTAATTTTCTGAGGGCCTTCTGAGTTCTTCCTAAACTATTCATGCAGTTTTTATGAAATTGTGCTTGTATGAATTGGACTTTCAATTGTCTCATTTAAGATGTTTTGAAAGTATGTTTGACCTTTTGAGCTCGACTTTGACCTTGGATCTGACCTCTCTCATTTTTCATTTTCTGTCACCATATGCTGTTTAAAGCACTGTGACTCGTAGAACTTGCACCAGTGAAAATATAAAACCTTTGCATTTCCTCTGTTGGTGCCCTACATTAAATAATTACAGTCATGTGAAAGAGATGTTTTCACAAAACTCTGAAAGTCCTGAGGTCAAAAGCAATAGCAACATCAGGAAGAAGGAACACGAGAAGCTCAAGAAATACCAAGGGCTGAGAGAAGAGCTAGAGGATGTAGAAGATGAAGGTAACAGTGGTCCCCGTGGTAATCAGAACACTTGGGACAGTGACCCCCCCCCCCCCCCCCACAAGTTGGGGGAGTGGCTCCAGAAGATTCCAGGAATGACATTTGAGATCCCCGTCCAGAAGATTGCAGTCCTAGGAATAAATAAGATACGCCACAGGACCCTCAAGCTCCCAGGCCTCTGGTAGAGCATCCGAGCTTGAAGGACAAACAAAGACTGCCCACACGCCACAAAAACACTAGCTTGAAAATTACTTCTTTGGGATTATTTTGTTTTAAACCAGCCAGATAAACAATAAAAAGGACATTAATATAGCATTAAAATAAAGGGGGCCTGTGGTCATGTCAGTGGAGAATTCTAAAATGGCAAATGGCTAAGCTAGCATGGGATCGATGATCACTAGCTCTGAAATTGTCAACATGATAACAGCAACATCCTTGCAGGTGCTTTGCCTGCATCAGCCCGACATGAAATAAGTGCAAGTTTGGAGCGGGACAACCATCATCCGGCCCCCATCGAGCCCAGTCATGAACAGCTTTTCTTCTCCGGCCCGGTGTCACACTATGAATTCAGGATTGACTTAGATGTGATCAATCACGAGCCTGCAGATGGTAGCTTCGCATCATTGGCTCCTCACCCAAGCACATCCACCAAATGTCTG
This sequence comes from Cichlasoma orientale, assembly GCA_034780415.1. Taxonomy (NCBI): domain Eukaryota; kingdom Metazoa; phylum Chordata; class Actinopteri; order Cichliformes; family Cichlidae; genus Cichlasoma; species Cichlasoma orientale. The sequence goes on from JAVDPK010001486.1 coordinate 98,802, forward strand.
AACCTGATGTACTCTAGTATCTTGTATTGAACAAGCTTGCTATTTTAGCAACACATCATCAGTCGGTAAAACTAACCTGACAAAGGTGTAATGATGGTGTATATTTGTGATAAACCGGTGACCTAAACAGGGTGTACCTTACCTTTTGCCCTTGTGCCAGCTGAGAAAGATTTCAGTGTCATAGATCTATATGATAGGTAAGCTCATCAAGAAGTAAACAAGTTCATATTTAAACTTCTCAAAACCAAGTTAAATTTTCAACAACTGATCACTTTCCCCCCACTTTGGAGAAGAAGATGTTTGTCAGATTTTGGATTTTTTTTTTTTTTTTTTCTGTGAACATCTGCCCGCAACAGCTGAAAAATGGAAGCCATGCAACTTAACCAAACTGGTAAAGGTGCGGGCTGTAGAACCAAAACAGCGAGCCGAATAACACTTGGTAATGTTGCAGTTGGCTGATGGTGTTGACTTTATTCATTGCGCATTGCGTTTATTGTTTTGGGTAATTAAGAATATTAATTAAAATCTTTTATGCAGGTTTGTGGAATGTGGATGTGATGTTTATGCTTTCTAACTTTGTTATCCACATTAAAAACTTACATTTTAGTTCCCCCTGACACACTATTGTTCTGAGAAGTGGTTGTGTAACATTAGCATATAAGCCATTCATGTAAGCTGACAAATTTCTATAACAATCACAATGAGAGTGAGATAAAGACATACTTACTGTAGAAACTGGATTTGCTTCTAAGGGACTGTGACATTAATATAAAAATGTCAATTTAAATGTAAACATTCACATGCACAGCTCCATCTTTGTAGTGAATGTCTCTGTGTTCACAATCTAGCAGTCAGGCCTCATTATAAATTCACCATTTATCCCCTCTAAACTTAACCATCTGACAGGAGGCTTCAACTTATGTGCATTATTATGTTTTCCTGCTGCATATGCACACTCTGGTGACTCTGATGATAAAATACAAAACTCGACTGAAGCATCAAGCAGATGCCTTCAAAGGTGTTCGTGTCCCCCATGATGAAATCAGGGCGGAACTGAGGATCAGTCGGTGTCTGTCCATCTGTTCAGCACAATATGCCACACATACACACAGCTGATGTACAAGTTTTGAGGATGATGCAAGTCATTGTGGTGGTCTTGCAATATAAAGCCTCTGTGACTGGTGAAAAATGGGAAGCCAGGTTTTGTTTACTTGTTGAAATTTGCTTTAAAAAAAAAAAAAGGCACCCCTCTCAGACACACAGGGGCACAATTAGATTGATTAGATATTGGTTTACCATGCAAGTGCAGGTCTTAAGAATTATGCCACAAGATAAGGTGACAGTCATGTTAATATTCAGATTATTGAGACTGTAAAATGGAAAAAAATCTGCATAGAAATATTTTTAAAAGGTTTACAGGTACATCCTAGGATGTTACATATTCTGTTTAAGCAAAACCAGGTCAAACTGACTGGCCTCCTTCACTTGCATCAGCATCTCTTTGGCCCTCATATTTAGAATTCCAGTGTAAAGCTACCAAAAGCATTGCTTGGAGTTAACTCCAGATCTTGTATCCTCTTAATTTGTCATGGAATAATGAGGCCACAAGACTAATTGTAAGTAAACGGTCACACCCAAAACCAACCACCTCTGAGTATTTAGCATGAAATTCTGTCATACCATCTCTGCTTAAAGACTTAAATGCATAAATATCAACTGGGCATCTCTTGCTTTGTAAACCATGCGCTGTAAAAACAAGGTCCAGGTGCATTCAGGTGCACCTGGACTCGAAATCTGTTAAAACTACATATAAATGGCATCTTCATCTTCTTCGACTAAAAAACAAAAGAATAACCACAGAGCCAAACAAAACCAAATAGTCCATCCACAAATGTCTTATTTTCAAATTGTTCATTGCAACAAAGCCTGCAGTGATGTTAAGGTTCCCTTTCTATTGCTGTTGCTATAATGCTTTTTTTAATGTCTTACATAATACAGTTGTAACTGCATGCGATTGCAAAAAGAAACTGCCTGAAAAGGTAAAAATCAATCTAAGAACAAACTGCTCATAACTCGTGAACAAATGAACACGCTGTGATGAGGTACAGCAGGGGTTCCACTGCAAACTAAAATTACCTGCGTACATCATTTATTATTTTTTATCTTCCAAAATTCGTGGATTTACTACTTTTCTATTTTATATCATTAAGTTGTAAAATCTGTAGATTTTTTTATTTAAAAAAATGCCAATTTAAAGACATTACTGCAGGCTCTTTTGTGTGTTTTTATTATTTTGTTTTTTAAACTTAATCTGCTTTGCCCATCAAACCGATTTCTACTACTTATCTGCTCTGGATCACGATGGCAGCAAATACGGCCAAACCTCTCTCCCCCCATCTACATCCTCGAGCTCTTCGGGTGACACCTCCCAAGCAGCCTGAGAGACATAATCTCTCTGGCATGTCCTGAGTCTCCCCCGGGGCCTCCTCCCAATGGGACATGCCTGAAACATGTCACTTCCAGGTGTCCAGGAAGCATTCTAATCAGATACCTGAACCACCTCAGCTGGCTCCTTTTGATGTGGAGGCGCAGCAGCTCTACTCTGAGTCCCTCCCAAATGGCTGAGCTCCTCACCCTATCTCTAACGGAGAGCCCAGAAACCCTTCGGAGGAAACTCATTTCCACCCCTTACATACGTGATCTTTTGGTCACTACCCACAGCTTGTGGCTATGGCTTTAATTAAAGCCCTACTTACTGTGAAAATGTTAGAATAAAACGCATAAGATTTGAAAACTATATATGGTTTCAAGAGGATTATATGCAGATCATAGTTTTCTCCTTGTTGTTATAAATAATTTAGATACTCTGTTGAGGTTTGGCTGCCATTGAAGTGTGAACATTGCTCTTTGGTGTTTTCTTTCTGAGGTATGATCTCATACTCCTTGTGATCACATGAAGTCATGAAGTTCTCGCCCTTTTCCAGTATCTGACATTAAACCATTTTTTTAAGCAATGTGCAGTGTGTTGGCAGTTTTGTGGTATTTTACTTCACCAGCCTGTCTGGACTTCCCGATTAGTAACTCAGGGAAATATAGGGCATGAGCATAAACATACCAGTATTTGCTTTTAACACCACAGCTCAAAGTGCAATTTGTCCAATCTGACCAAATAGCTACAGAATTGAGATTAGATTACTTGATTTTCTCCCGTGAGAGAGAATAATCTTGGCCAAGGCAACTCAGAGTTCAGCTAAATCCTGCTACCCTTCACAACATTGGGCTGTTTTTTTTTTTTTTCCATTTCAAGACAGTAGCGAGACCTGCTATGATGTATGGTTTGGAGACGGTGGCACTGACAAAAAGGCAAGATGGGGTATGCTAAGAGTGACCAGAGTGGACAAGATTAGAAATGAGTATATCAGAGGAGCGGCTCAACCTTTAACACCGAACACATCGGCAGCGACGGAGTGTGATTCAAATGTCCCACTGTTCACGGACTTCCGGCAACAAATTCCATAATAATCCTGTGTTTGGTGTGATGCGCAATTTCTCAGCTTTCAGAAACCGTTTGAATTTTTCCAACAGGACAAATGGGGTCACAACATTATGATAAATCAAAGTACGTTTGATCTGACGTCTCAGCGGTGATACACTCTGTGTTAACCAGCTGTTTACGGCAAGTAAGGGGAGGTCACAGGTGTATGGGCGGCGATCGCCCCGTGTTAAAGGGTTAAGCAGTTTGGAGACAAAGTGAGGCAGGTCTGAGATGGAGGTGCAGAGAAGGGATAGTGGATATATTGAATGAAGAATGTTGAATATGGAGCTGTCAGGCAGAAGGAAAAGCGGAAGACCACAGAGAAGGTTCATGGATGTAGTGAAGAAGAACATGCAGATGGTTGGTGTGACGGACGAGGAAGCTAGGGATAGGGTGAGATGGAGGCAGCTCATCCCCTGTGGCAACCCCTAAAGGGACAAACTGAAAGAAGAAGATTTCCAAAGCAGCTGGTGGTGCCAGTAACATAAGCTGGACTCTATAGTGGCACTATGAAAAGTTGATACAATATTTCTGGAGACCAAAAACGGAGTCTTTGGAGGAAGTGGAGATGCTGATGGATTCTCGCACAAACACTTGAGTGTGCATGTGTCTCTTTTAAGTAATCATGTGATTAATCTTAAGCTTATTTTAAAAGTGACCACATTACCATCGATCTCATATGGTTTGTGGATATTTCAGAAACATATTTTAGGATACTGATCGTTTAGTTCATTGTACGGCTGTACAGAATTTATCCTTAATTGAACTGATACCAGACATCCATAAGCATTTAAACACATCATGTAAAAGGTTTCAAAGCAAGCCGCATGTCAGGTAGTTCTATTACAAGAGGATAGATCCCTCTGCTGTCTGGAGGTTAAATGTGCCAATCATAGATACGATGCTATACTTACATGAAATACAACCAGCAGCTTCCATCAAGGACCTGTTTTAGAAACAGTTTCCAACATTTGTTCTGTTGATTGGTTATAAAGTTTCCTTTACCTCTGAGAAGCAGGTGATTCTGTTTTATGAGTCTTTAAAGTTACCTAAAAAGCATTTTTGTTATTTGGGTTATTACTAGAAAGTTATAGCGTCACATAATGGCTTCCAGCTGATGCACAGGCTACTTGACCATGCAAAAAGAAAAGTTCCAGAAGAAACACCTGTTTCTGTTTATTTGTTTGACATTCTAAGGTTCCATATTTAACAGCAGACTGATGTGAAAAACAACCCTGCTTGTCTTTTGTCTTCATGGCTTTTCTGTCTTCTCTGCAGCCGCTGTTTATAGCCTCTTATTACAGCTCTCAGTACAGCCAGGGCTTCAGCTAAACATATTGAATGTGTGTGTATGTGTCTGGGTTTTTTTTCTGCTTTAAACAGCTGGAGAAGGAGTGTGATGACCTTAAAAAATACTTGCAGCCAAAAATGTTACCTCATAGAAAATGACAGCCACAACATGAGCATAGACAGGCTTAGTAGTAGGATTAAACATCACTTACGAAAGACTGTCCTGCAGCTAAAATATCACTGCTTTGATCCCCCATAGAAACCAATATGTCCATCAAGTGTCATGTCTCGGTAAAGGGCCCTCGTCCTGAAGTCTGAATCTCTCAACCTTATCGTTGACTGAAATTCACCAAAACAAATCTTTAGGGTGAGAGCACCCTGGCTAGAAACAAAGAAGCTCAACATATATTGCTTTTTTGCCTTTTTTTTTTCATCCTCCCACCATGTGCATGGCTGTGAAATGAGTCATATAACGGGACAGGAGATGATATGAGTATCAACTGAGAATTGCAGGAAGCATCTGCTGTAAATATGCACGTCTGGTCTGATGATCAGAAGCAACACTAGTCTTAATCAAAGGCCTGAGGGAGCTAAGATGATGCTTTGGTTTATTATTATACTTTTTTTTTGTCTCCATCTTCAATAAGCTCTTTATTCTTTGAAAGGTGAACAATTTCAGCCCGCAGGAAAAACTTGTTAAGATTCAGCTTGAGATCAGAATGTGTCAAAACGAGATTATGTATTCTTTCAGTTTTTGTCAGAAGTACATAGAAAATCATTCTTATCTGCTTCAAACTTCTGTTCCTGTTTGTATTTCACCTCTTTTTTTTTTCTAAATTGTATATAAGATGCATGTCTTCCTCCTCTACACAGCAATTCAAACACTGTTAATGTTTCTGCAGGCAAATTATCATAAAATGATGGTTTGTTTTGATTTGAATGTCATACATATTCATGGCTGGCGTCTCTGATAGTTGAATAACCCACTCACTGTTATCATATTTTAATCAAAACCTGTTTCGTTAGCTTACCCCTTCCCATTCTGTTTTCCATTTACTCCCCTTTTAGCTTCCTTAAACTTCTGTTATCTCATGTGTCATAGTTCTAATTTCCATTTAATCCACTGCCAGATAAGACACTGTCACTCAGGCAAGTGTGCCATTGTGTAGTGGTCAGTTCTTGAAACAATGCCACCAGAAACCAAGGATGGCAGGAAACCCTTCGTGGCATGTGCTTTGGTCGCTAGCAGATTGCCATGGTCACCTGTAATCTGCATGGAAAATCCCAACTTGTCTGCAACTACTAGCTAACTACTAGTCGAGCTGTAGTAAAACTTGCAATGCAGTCCAGAAATGGAGAACATTCACCTTCAGAATAAAAGTTATGCCTAAGTACTGCAACTAACAGCTTTTACTTTGAAGGCGAAAGGTGCCCTTTGTGTCAGACTGCAAATTTTTGCTACCGCTCGGAGACTAGCAGGTGAGTATTTGCAGTTAGCGTGTTTCATGCAAACTACGGTGAGCACAGTAATCTGCTAGAAACTAAAGAAGTCGCAAGCAGGTTTTTGCCATCTGGTTTACCTTGTGAACCTGGGTTGCCATGTATGACTGACCACTGTCTAGGCCTTTTTTGACTAGGTCTTTAGTAATCAATTCCACAGCTGCCATAAACCTCAAGCAACCACTTTCCAACCAGTTGGAGAATACAAATTTGCCCTGGTGGTTAGTGACTGGTGGTTGCCAGGCTGTCAGACTGGTCTCCAGGCCTGTGTGACGAGAGCTTTATTCATTTGACCCCAGTCACAAAAATGTCCAAAATGGCAGACAAGTTCACGTCACATTGTTAGTGGTCATGTGACTGTAAAACCTCATAATCTGCTGTGATTTGGCTCTAAAACAAGATCAATTTAAGCCCTTGTACAAGGGAGACTTGGCCAAGGTAGCAGCCATATATATTTATATATATATATATATATATATATATATATATTAAAATAAGAGTGTGAATATATTGAATGAAACTTGAATATATTGAATGAAAGTCTGAATATATATGTAATGATGTCTGAATATATGGAAT
>JAVDPK010001486.1:105805-122446 GCA_034780415.1 Cichlasoma orientale
TTCATTCAATATATTCAGACTTTCATTCAATATATTCAGACTCTTATTTTAATATATATATATAATAATTTCCTAAATGGCATTCCATTATATATATATATATATATATATATATAAGGGATATCTTCTTTCACAGAAGTCGTACAGAGTCTGAAGCTTGAGCTTTTGGCTCACAGGGATTACTTTTACATGCACTGACCTCATTATTTCTTTGGTCGAGTTTAATATCAGCATCCACCACTGTACCAGTATATATGACAGAGAGTAATTCAAGCATAATGGCTCCACTTTAACATTATCAGTTGCTCTGACACTGTGTAGTGGTATGATAAAATTCAATTTTGTTTACTAGTTTGTTGTTATTACTACATTTTTGCAGTTCATTCTGGATTGCATGAGCAGTCCTTTAGTCACAGTTATTGTTCCTTAATTTATTTATATGTCACCTATATGTCAATATGAGTACTGAATATAATCTGATCTAATGTATTAGTCAGTTATTGGAAATTTTTGGGTTAATTTATGGTTGGTGATGTGTTTTGTTACATTTGTTACAGATCTAAATTGTGTTTTTTGTTACATTGCGCTGGCACTTCTGTGGGTTATCCTTATTTAGAGTTGACCCGTTTTATTAAGTTGGCCTTAAAATATTCAGCCTGGTAGGACCTTTGTGGAATATGATGACTTGACTGTCTCCTATTGTGCCTCTACAGAGGCCTCAAAGACTGCTATTGTCCAGTTTGGGAGATAGCAAAATTTCACCATGTTCCCTTATCTGAAGGGAAAAGTAAAAGCTATAAAGAAAACTCTCTGTGGCAGGATAAGCATCAGAATGGGGCTGGTCATATCTGCTAACGTGTGTTCTCATCTCTCTTTTCCTTGATATCAACTATTTCCACAGTAACTCTATGTTTTATATTGCATCTTATGAAAGAGTATTTCTTCACGTCTCACAAAATTCCTCTAACAGCTGTTTTTGACTTGTTTAACACGTTTACCTTTAATAGTTTCACTTTCAATCGAGTCAAGTCACTAAATTGCTTTTGCGAGAGAACTTTAACTTTTCTGTTGACTCCACAATTAACCATGAAAAATGCAAGGTGCTATTTGTTAGTACTCAGCACAGGCATGCATGTGAGTCATATTAAGCTAATGCTGTGGTTATTTTCTCAGGTGAGGATGACCGTCTGGCTCTGAAGGGCAAGGTCTCAGTTGGAGACCTCTTTAAGAAGGACTTCAAGGTTCATGACCCAAACGCCAGATGGATAAGCAGTAAGTATTCCTACTAAACACACGAGAGTATCTTCATGGTTGTTTTTAGAATTTTTATTCTTATTCACACATCACTGCTTAAAGCTGCTATGGGTGATATTTTTTGTTACTGCTATTATATCAGCGTCTCCTTGTTGGGAAAATAGCTGTACTCTGGAAAGCTTTCACTTTGAGCTTATTGTTTAGGCTCACTGATCCTTGGGATTGGGTACCGGCAAGTCTCACTGGCTTACACAATATGATTGTACATTTATTGTCAGTATCCATGCCGATTCTTTTCTACTTTGAGCTTTGGAAAGCAAAAGTATATCAGGGCTATTTTGTTAGTTGGTTAATGGATTTGAAAGACCAGATGTTCTGTAGTGCAGATGAAAAAAAGAACAAAAAAAGAGCCACAGCACATTAAGAAACACAGGAAAGAGTTGTATAAAAACATCAATCCAATTTCTACCGCTTCTCTGTCTGGGCTGTGGCAGCAGCTGTGTAAGCAGATGTGCCCGGACCTCCATCTCCCCAGCCACCACCTTCAGCTCATCCAGGGGATACAGAGGTGTTCCTAACCAGCTGAGAGATGTAATATCTCCAGCATGTCTGGGGTCTGCCCCAGGGTCTCTTCCTAGTTGGACATGCCCAAAACATCTCACTTAGGAGGCGTCCTTCAAATGGCTTCTGATTGGTTCTGACAGAAGAAAGAAACACAAACAGGACACACGGTTCTAAACTGAAGAAATTCTGGATGTCTTATTATTTTCATTCCATTTTTTTTTAAAGGAACCTCTTGCTGTAGCATGCTCTGTCCCTCCGCTATCTGCTTTGCCAAACAGAGAGACACTTGACAGCCAAGTTGTTGCCAAAAATAATTTGCCAGCTTGAGCTGATATTGCGAAGCATTTGATGGCCCTGTTTCAAAGATGGTGTCGTTTTAAGACTGTTTAATAGAAATCAGGCCTCAAGAAAACTATACCAGCTGTTGAGCATGGTGGTAGCGTCACACTAGCGCGCTGTTTTTGCATCAGCAAAACATTAAACCTTGGACATAAATGAGAGTTTAAACAGGGCAGTGACCCCAAAGACACATTAAAGCTGCTTGTAGAATTAATAAAATATAATTTTTTGAGCAGCCTTTCCAAAGGCTGAACTTCAAACCCATCAAACTTATCATGGACCATGCTTAAAAGTCAGGTCTGTGAAAGGAAAGAAACCATCAACGTTGTCTGTAAAGATACTTTTTTTTTTCAATCTTGTGGTTTTGTTTAGTCCTCAAACTACTCAGGCTTTCTTAGTGTTAGCCTAAAACCTCACACAAACTGTCTTTGTTAACGCTGAGGTTTCTACTTCAGGCTCTGATTGCATTTACATAAAAGTGGACATCATTTGTTTTCTTTCACGCAAAACAGTCCAACTAAGTGCCGTCTACTTCAGTCAGATTCATTATCAGGGACGCAGGGTGAGCAGCTGCTGGATAACTCAGCTGTTTCTAAATGTAGAGCTTAAGGGTTTGAATCCACCTTATGGTGTCTTATTATTAGAAATTCTGTTTTTGTTTCTTTCACTGGCACAGGTTCACCTCCACAGTGATGATGTGCCGGGGCGAGCAGCTGTTTATCTCAGTAGGTACAGTGAATAATTAGAAATATGAAGGTCTCCGGTTTAATCACAGCGTAATCGACCTACTTATTGACCCTCAGCTCATTCTGTGGTTGGATGGTTTTTACTCAGAGCTTCGTTGTTCAAATTCAATGATAAGGTGTGTTACTTATTTATTTATTTATTTTTTTGCAATTGAGCTCATATATTGAGGAGCTTGCAGTGTGAGTCTGTCATTGCTGCCACCAGGTGAGCTCATTTTTGATTTAGGTACATTTTTTTCTGTTTTTTTTTTTTTTGCATAATTTTCTTTTAGAGGAGGTCAGTGGGTGAAGTTCAGTGGCTGCAACCATCAGAATGAATTCTGGATGAGCAGGAATTATTTCCAGCACAGGCAGAGTGGCTGGATAAATCAGTGGCTTTTGACTCAGAGGTTCCAGGTTCAAATCCAGCCTAAAAAAGAAAATTATGCTTTTGTTAATGCTCACAGTACCCGACAATCGCATGTTCATAATGACGTGGTGTTTGAGAAAGCTGCTGTACGGCTCAGTGAGGTTAAATCACGTGTTAGAAAAGTGAAGAGCTTGGGTTAAATTTCACTTTGGGAAACAGTCCTATTGCACTTTAGCTGCTTCTCTAACATCACAGTGCATAACTGTTGCTCCCCTTGTGTTACATAACTGCAGCATCTGCGTCATTAGCTCAGCAGGTTCACTGTAGCGTTGGAGATGCCGGCGTCATGACTTCATTCTCAGGCTTAAACATCGAGCCATAAATCAATGTGCAGGACTGGTTTAATATGGGAGTTTGGCTTCACCTTTCTGATGCCCCCACATCAGAGTGCAGATGTGATTTCATTCATGTTTCTGTTCATCAGCTGAACAAGGTCCATCATCAGTCAGAGAATGACTCAATGAAAGATTCATTTTGTTATTCCTGATGACTGAACTGCTGGATTTTCTCTCGCAGATCTCTGGAGATGAAGGGTTAAAAAGGCCACAGCTTCAGTCACATTTCTACACCTTTCACTGTTTGAGTTGAAACTTGTAAAAAAAAAACAACTTCCAGCCTCTCAGTAAAAACTGCAGAAGAACAAGGATGGAGTGGAGTCTGTTCAAATGCACACAAAAAAAAGTTTTAGTCCCATAAATATGGATAAACTCCAACATGAAGATCTTCCTCTGAACTCCAGATCTGATCCATACTGTAGGAAACAAATCAGAGCATCAGTGAGACCGTCGAACAGTCGTATCAAAAACTTCCTCAACTGCCTTCTTTTGAGCCAAAGCTGCTGCTGAGCTTCTCCTTCTATCTCTAAGCCTGAGCCCACACACCCTTTGGGGGAAGCTCATTACTGCTGCTTGTGTCCACGATCTTATTATTTTGGTCACTACCCACAGTTCATGGCCATAGGGGAGGGCAGGGATGCAGATTGACTGGTAAATCAACAGCTTTGCCTTCACGCTCAACTCTCTCTTCGCAACAGCAGATTAGTACAGAGTCTGCAGCACTGCAGATGCTGCGCCACACAGTCTGCCTGTCAATCTCACACTCCATTTCTGCTCCATACTTGAACTCCTCCACTGGAAGCAGTAACTCAACCTCAACCTGTAGCTGGCGGTCCACCCTTTTCTTGGTCAGAACCTTGGCCTCAGACATGGAAAAGCTCATTCTCATCCATGCCACTTCACACTCGGCTCCTTACCACCCCAGTGCAAGCTGCAGGGCGCTGCTCGATGAGCCCAACAGGACCACATCATCCTCAAAAAAGCAACAACAAGATGCTGAGTGTAAAACAGATGTGTTTACACTCAGCATGAGACTGTTAACTAATCAAGTTGTTTCATACACCCTAAGTAGTATGACTTGATTTATTATACACAGAATAATGCTTCTTTTGTTCTACTGTTATAACCAAAGACAGCGTAAGAGCATCGCACCACAGTTTAGCAAATATTACACGTGCAGTTTAAAGTGATCAGCATTGTTTGTTTACGCTTTTGCCTTTGGACACGTACTGTTGTGCGTGTGTGCTTACTGTTTGACATTCCCCCAAAGAATTTATTCCTTATGCTCCAATAGCGAACCAATTACCCGAAACCTCAACCCTCATTTATCTTTGATCAGCGACAGTGTGCTGATGTTGCCATTGTTACAATTCATCACCGCCAATTTCTGACGCTTGTTTTTTAATAGCGACGCTGTGACAGCATAAACACTGACAGCACCTCGGGGAGGCGAGGAGAGAAAATTATATACTTTATTTTGCATCAAGGTAAAACAGCGACTTGATGCGGCCCCACGCGCCTTAGTGTGGCATTGAAGAGAGCGATCACAGCTTGGAGATGTGAAGGATCTGTGCAGCTGAAGGATTAATGAGGTGGATTTTGTCTTCTCTCGTGCCCAGTGAAGCTGTCTCCCTCAATCAAAGCATCTAAGATGGCTCCTACAAAGGATGCAGCTGCTAAATCTCCTCTCAAATCCTGAAATTGCAAAACCTTCTCCTCTGTGATTGGCTGTAATTAGAAAGCTGAAAACCCCTAGTTATTACATTAGTGACAGGAAGATGCAGTTCCTCTGAATCTCCGATGACAAGCTGAATAAATTTCTGTGTGGATTTGGCTGTTTGTTTTAGCTACAGTTCCCCATATGTGCTTAAGGATGAGCCGTCTCTCGTGTGGCTGATTTGTTGTCGTTTCTAGCTGTGACCCAAAAGTTGTAAACAAATGGCTCATGCTTGAATGAATATCACAATCTGCAGTAGCACTGTACACATCTGGAAGCTGGCATCTGTTCTCGAATGTTGCCAGCAGAAGTTCAAACTGTGGCTGAATTAAGACCAGTATGATTGATGAAAATTAATAGCGCTTATATTCTGCTTCTCCTAACCTTAGAGGGTTAATTTAGCAGGCACGAGAAGAGGAGCGGTACAGTACAGAGAAGAAGCTTTGCGAGAATCCATACACACAGCAGCATTCACCAAGAAGCTTTAGGCTTATCATTAGAAAGAAGTTCACTCTTTCATCTGCTCCTTTTTTTGTGCTGTTGACAGTTTGATCCTTGATCTCGAGGTATATTCAGCATATCATTAGATACACCTCATGAGGAGCAGGGAAGGAGGCAGAGAGACCCAGAAGCTGTATATTTTTTCTTTGTTAGTGTGCCATTTTAGTAGACAGCGTGCTCATCCAACTTGCATGCTTTCAGGGCTCTTTCGAGGAATTTACAATAATGGCTTCCTTTGTTGGAGGCTGGAATGGATTTTTTTTTTAAAAAAAAAACGAATTTAGCTCAGTTTTATGTTTTACCCGCGGTCTCCATCTATCAATCAATTCCCTGGAGATAGACTAAATATAACCTTGAGAATCCATAATGATCATATATTAGGCTGTTTTTATGAGGCCGTAATGCTTCCTCATATCTTGTCCAATAGCATTAGCTTAAATATATACTATACTTAAGCCTCATTAGGTGCTCTTATCTGCTTCTCACAACGGTTGCAAAGATTGTGATTTGTGCTATGTTTTGATGCTTTTTCTTAAGTTTATCACAGTTTGGGTCATTAGTACCTTTGGCTATCATTCCCATCTTTATTTTATTGAACTTACCGGGTAATTGCCAAGATCTGAGTGTGCAGGATCATTGTTTGAACAGAAGGCAGACAGCATGAAACTCAAGCGATTAAACAATTATACAGGTGTAAAGCAAACCTCCAAGTTAACAGGTTTTATGTCCTTCTTTTAAAGTGCATTGCTGTGGGCACTGTGTTGTTGCTTCAAGTTGAAGCGTGTCAGTGAAATACAATCCGTGGTGGTTTATTAGATGCAAAAACAGCCTGCACAGAGGTTTATAATACTGCAAAGGGGGTTTTTTACATCTACAGAAACCGCCACGAGTTATTTTACCTTCTGTTGCAGCAATCAGTCAAACAGTAAAAATATCCTCCTCTGTTTTACAAAGAAATCTGTCAGGAATGTGCACTTGAAAGCTTTTCGGATGCCAGTGTAGCTGGGTTAAACTTTCTTAGGTGTCTTCTTTTGTCTTTGCTGAAGCTCTGCGCTGTCATCTCTCTTGTGCCAACACAGTGGGGGTGCCGGCACGCTGTTCCTTGTCAGAACATGGCCCTAAATAAATATATTCTGAAATGAAAACAAAGCCAGATAGTAAAATTATCTTCAGAACTGCGTGCATGGTAAGCATCCGTTTTGCTCACCGGGCAAACTATCTGGTTTTATTATGAATACGTTTCCTTATTTTCGGTTTTATTGTTAAGTAAATGAGTTTTATAAGCTCGCTGAGCAGGCTGATTTACATCCTGTCTACTGATCTCTTCAATCTACAGCTTTATTCTGGCAATCGTCTGTGTTTCCACATCTCATCAGTGCTTTTGATGAATACATAAAAAAAAGGAACACTGGCCAGAATTATAAAAAATAGATCATAGATCCAAATTGTAAAACAACTTAAATTGTCCTCAAGTTCTGTGATCTATCTAGTATAAACTGCTTTACCCTGCCCTCTTCATCAGTATTCTGCTCATGCCATGAGGCCGTCACTGTCTCCCTGGTTAGGTAATTGCAGAGTTAGCACTGATATCTCACATATGCCTCTTTTTTTTTTTCCACCACTCCATCTGAATCAAACAGGCACGGCATCCACATCATTCTCACACCACCAAGGTGAAGCCACCCCTGTGGGACACGACGCAGGCGCTCAGAGCAGATGTTTGCCATTTTAATGGCCACGTTCTTCTTGTTTGCCGCTCCAGGATGCCTCTCGTCTCACTGATGTTTGTTAAATATGGATAAGGGCCCGACCAGTCAGGGCTTTGCAAAAGCGAGCTCGCTGTGACTTTGAGAAGAGCTCGTGACTGTGATTTGGATGTGATTGAAGCGCAGTGATGTTTGCTTTGTCAGTGTGCGCGCCTTAATGCATGCACAACAACCTTGTTTTAAATTATGCACGGTGTTTATGCAAAGGGCTCACTTTGAGAAAGAGTAGACAGTTGTTTCAGTCCCTTTATGATTTTTCATTGCTTTGCTCCCATGACACAGCATGAGTAATGAAGTTCTGCAGCGGGCCTCTTTCTTACCAGTGAGACATATCAAATTAGTCCATATAGTCAGTGCAAGTATTCAGTTTTCATTCAATCTCACAGTCAGTCAACTTTTGTAAAATGCTAACATTACATGAAGGAGCAGGTGTAGGTTTGAGTTTCTCTAATTTCACCATATGTCTTTTGCTTAATTGGAGAGGATGTCTTTGCACAAACTGAAATCCTTCCATGCTTTTCAACCTTGAGACAGCAGCGAAGGTGGTACAACTAGTTGCTTGACAGAAACAAGCTGTGAAATATACTGATGTGTTTTTAATATCCAGGGAAAAGCAAACAAACAACAGAAAAAAAAAGCATCTGATGCAGAAGCAAACTTTGGAATTGTATGGTTGCTTCAGTGTGTCTCATGGCAGATTCATCAGTCCCTTAGCTGCTAACGTCAAGACAGCATCTGAAGAGTTGGATGTCATCTTTGATCCAACTTTCGAGCAACAAAAAAACTGAAAGGCAGCTCTTCCACTCGTGGTTTGTACAACTTAAGAATCATCCTGAAAATAAAATATTCTTTTCTCCGAGACACAGAAATGTGTTTCTGTGATTCTCATTTGAATCGAGTTTTGTGTTTCTTGATTTGAAAAATGTAGGAGAGAAAAGAGCCTGTGATGTGAAAATTCTCACATAAGTTTGTGATCGGAACTTAAAGAAGGGAGCCAGCTGTACTCATTACCCCACAACTTTAATTTTAAATTCCAAAGTTTTATTGATGAATGGTGAAGAGTTCATATCTTTGTATTGTAATTTTTATCACCCAAAGCCCAGCCTCAGGAGATGAAGCAAGGTCGTGAGCTGCGGTGGTCTCGGTGTTTTGAAATGCTCTGCAGGTTTCAACCTTCATCATATCCAACTGACAAAAGCAAGCCTCAGTGACACAGGCCTCAAGACCTACTGGCAACCCCATGGCAAGGACTGGGCGCTTGGGAAAAATGTGTATTCCTCGACTGGTTGACAATTGGTTGATGAACTTGGTCATAAGGAGGGTGCTGCAGCACAGACCTCCTTCTGATTGCTTTGGTTGCTAGCCACAGTCTCCTGTAGTTTTCATGGAAGAAGCCAACTTGTCTGCAAACACTTGTCAACTATTCACAAAGGGCTAGTGAAACCTGACAAAGTCCAATGCAATTCCCAAAACAGAATTTGTGCCTTATCACTGCAAATCTCAAAAGGCACTAATTTTACTTTGGCGGTAAACATTTTCCATTTGGGTTTTGAGTTACACGTTTCACAGATTCACTACTGATCGATGAGTAGTTGGCGAGTCAGCATTTTTCATGCAAACCACAGCAATCTGTTAGCAACCAAAGCAATTGCAAGGAGGTTTTTGGTACAGCACTATATATTTCTTCCAACCAATTTCACCTAGCGACTGCCAGCAACATAAACCTCGACCAGTCAGGGAATACACATTTTTCCCTAGTGACCGATGGTTGCCAGGGGGGTGACCAACCAGTCTGTAAGCCAGGATGACTGAGACCTAAGGTAGACCAAACCTAATCATAAAAATCCTGTTGCTACTAGTGCTACTATTGTAACCCTCAAATTATACTGGTTTTTGAACCTCAACCTTTAAGGACTGGACTGATTTCAAATATCTGGACCATAAATTGGACAGATTTATTGTGTAATGATCATTATTATTTTTCTTTTCTTTTTTTCAGTTTTAAGTGTTCCTTCTTTAAGCAAAATATTTTTATACATAAAGGAATAAAGGAATAGTTTTTTTTTCTTTTTTTTCCTGTTGCAAATGTCAGGTACTGATTTAAAGAGGAGCAAGGCCCACAGTTATGGCAAGTTTTATATTTTTAGTTGCGTGGGGTAACAGGTCCCATTTTTGAAAAACTACTGAGTTAAAGGGACTAACCTACATCCAGTTAAAACTGTATGACCAGGTATCACCAGCTGAAATTTCTGCACATGCACATGAATAAATGCGTCACTTTTTTTTGTCATGAATTGGCAAGCTGATAAGGCTTGCCAGTTCGTGGCTTACCTACCTAATCACTAATCAGGTAGCTGGTTAATCTAACTCTATCAAAGCTGGTCTCTGAGAATCTTTTTGATGTTTCCAGCTGTCTGATTAAGTTTAATTGATTTCACATGCTGTTTCTTCTTGTTTTTTTACACCTATTCTCCATTTAAAAAAAAACGTTTTAGCCTAGTCCCTCAGCACTATATTGCTGCATGATAATAATGAGCAAATGTGCTTGAAAAACACCAGTTGTGCTGTCTGCTTCTTCTTGCAGAGAAGACAGAAGTGATGTTAATTGACAGAAATGCCCATGAACATCAACGCAAAATAACGTGCCAGCAATCTTTTTCACTCTTCTCAGCAGCTACAACTGAAGCTAATTACTTTATATAGACTCTTTGTTTATGATAACCCATGATTTTACAGTTACATGTGCATAATCATCTGTTTATGCAGGCAAAATACATAACAGGGACAGACATGTCTCTATTGCAGTTTATAAGCAGTTAGCCTCTCCATAGTCCATGTGTCTAATGCACATGGCATTCAAGTGCAATTTGTGAAATCATTTAAGTTCACTTTAGCTGCCTTATCATTGAGAATTTTTTTAGCCTCGCCATGTTTGAATTGCTCAGAGACGAGGCTCAGAGCATTCCCCAACATCAAGAAGCCTGTTGGATCATTTTGTTCAAACACATTTGTTTATGCTTCAAGCATTTTTTTCTAATGAATCCGCAAGCGATTATTATGTACTTGTCAACATTCTTATTCAAATGGTTGTAGGATTTGCTTTGTGAATTCTGAATAACTGTGTATTTGAACAGTGAGGTAACTCACTGTAATACCCTTTTAAACAAGACAGGCTGATCACTGCTGTGTTGTCTGTCATTATTACTGTGTTTATATTTGTTATTTTACAGGCCCTGGTCTCCCTAATGATCCTAATTATTATGAGCGTGTGCTGTTTTTTTTTTTTTTTTTCTTCAAAGTTAGGTGATTTGTCTGCAAGCACAAGGAAACCCACTGGTGCTACACTGTAACACACATATAGAGGGAAAAGCTAGACTGCATTGAAACTGTGCAAATCAAACCGCGACAGAGGGTATGGGTTTATGAGGAGTATGTGAGTAGCTGGAACTGATGAAATGAGCATCACTTCGTTGGCAGTGAGGTAAATCAATAATAGTACTGAAGGATTCATTTCAAATTGGGGCAACAAAAAGCAATGGGGTCTTAAGCTGATGGAGGGGCTCCGAGAACACTTGAACAATCCTTTGGGAGTCGTCTTGGGAGGAATATGGAGTTAGGTGAGCAAGGGGAGAGTTTTTTGAGGACTTTTTGATTTGCAAATTCTCTACTCCTTTGCTTCTTTCGCTTCTATTTTTTCTCAAATGTGTGTTGGCTCTATAATCAATTGATAATTATCTTGGGTTCTGCTATCAGTGTATATCAGTGGTTCATTGTTCAGTTTTTAACATAAAAAATAAACATCAGAGACACCTTTGTTGCAGTCACTGATGAATGCAGCTGTATTTGGTGCCTCGTTCTTTACTTTAGGAGATGAGGATATTTCATATGTTTGAGTCTCATCAAGAAATTTTAAGTTAACTCAGGTTGTGCCGTACAAATCAAGTATAACGTTAGTTCAGGTAGGCCACAGAATCAAGGCCGCAGTGGTAGCCCACATCAGCCTCCGTTCACCCTTCTATGCATCGATTGGAAAAAGTTCATACAGGGCGCTGTAGCACACTTACACACATCTGCAAGCCACTTTGTGAGCCACCTTTTCATGAGGTGGGTTGCAAAGTGGCTTGCAGCACCAGCATGAAAAGAAGGACCTAGATTGGTCCTCCCCTTCATGCCGGCATTAATGCCTGCTCTAAAAATCACTGCAAAAGGGGAAAAAAAACAAATCTTATTTTGCCTGTAGTGAGTGTGATAGAAATTAACTCGCCTTGTCTAAGATGAAAGTCCTCTCTGCAGGATCCTGATGTAAAGGGTCTATTGAGTGTTTAGTTCTTTAAGCGTAGCACTGATCTCTCTCTGATCCGGAGTTTCCTCTTTTTACATTTTTGCTGCCCCCCTTGTGCCTTGATCTACTCAAGGTCCAAGTAAACCAGATAATTAGAGAGAAAAACATTATCTTCATTTTTAAAGTTAAACAGCGTGAAGCTGAAATAAATTGGCAAAGTTCTTTTTTTTTTTTCTCTTCAGCCCTGGTGGTGGATTGAGAAGCTGAAGTGTCAGTGAGTAATGAGGCCAGCAGGCGAGACTGATTGGCATTCTTGATAAACATAAATGACTTCCACCGTGAAAACTGGCCAAAAGCAGGTTGGCTGCAGCCGTGGGTGGTTTCATGTGTTGTCAGCGAGTTCACACTTGAGGTTTTTGCTCATTTGTTTGCTCTGCCATTCATTTGGTAGCACGCTCATTTATCAAGGAAGTCAAAAATAGAATTCAAATTCCATGGTGCTGCTTGTCCTGCTTTGCAGCAGTGAAGAAAAATAAACACATCTATTATGGGGAATACCCTTTGAAGAGCCACAGATGAAAGAAACCAAATTACTAGAAATATAAAGGGCGATTTTTAATTAAAATTCCTGTTGAATTTTTTATGACCCTATATTTTACTGCACATCTAAGCTTTAGGGCTGTATTTCTGCATTGCCGACTTCATTTTAGTTAGCCACTGACAGACACTATAATTTTCCCCACCAGCTTGTGTCACTTTCATCAAACCAGTCATCATGCACAGCCTTGGGCATGGACAAATGACCTGGAACTGACAAGAAAAATCCCATTTCATCCAGAACTTAACACTGCAACCCTGGCTCACCTCAGGCCTTACGATATAGCCCAAAGAAACTACCCATTTCACTGCGGTTTTTAATCACATGGTGATATATTATGTGGAGGGAACTATTCGAGGTTAGGGCCATTAAAGCACTATATATTTCCATTCCCCTTTGTGATGTATAAATTATTTCTTATATGTATTGCTTTCAGGCTCAAGATGAGAGGACATTTGAGAATAATCCGTTCTCGCAAAATCAAGGGTTAGTTAGGGTTAGGAGTAGTTACCATAGTAACTGAGTTATGGCTTTTTTTGTTTGTTTGTTTACTTATACAACTTTGGGGACTTCTAGCTTTCTGCTTTCCTATTATAAAAATAAAGACCTGGCATCGCAGTGTTTTCATGGATTTCTTGTACTATGTGGTATTTCTTGTATTTTTTTTTGTGTAATGCAGTTGCTCAACAGTCTCGAGCAACTGCTACAACATAACCCCCCCGCTGGGATTAATGAAGCTTTTGTGGTTTTTGTTTCTGATAACACGCTTGTTAAAGACTCTGCTTGCCCAGGAACGCACACAAGAGAGCAGCGAATGCAGTGAATGAAGTGTTATGTCTTCTCGAAGAGTGTCAAGTTGGAGTGGAAAGAGGATATCTGAGACAGAAAAATGAGCAGCACCGTAAAAAGAAATAAAAATAAAAATCCGAACACTAAATAGTCGCTGTGCAGCTGAAGGTAATTTAAACTGGACCTGTTGTGTTTTTTCTTATTTTCTATCATATGGCTCATTTTGGTGGACACTCATATTAAACATGATGTCAGGGATCCATTAGCCTCCACCCACTATTTATTTTGAACTGTGAGACTCTCAGAGCTACTCTAGAAGGGTCCAAAAAAAAAAAATGAGCTGGAAATGAACATTCTAGGTTCCCTTTAACTTTGAGAGAGTACTAGAGCCTATTTTCCTTGAAGTAGTATTAACTAGTCTTCCTCCACTAATTTGTCATTCTAATTAACCTGCCATTCTGCACATGAACCATAAAGCTTGAATGGTGTTTTAATGAAGCCAAGAGAACAGTGAAGCTGCTGAAGTGTCAGGTCGGGTGGAAGGATAATTTGGCACAATGTGAGTCTTGTTTGCATAGTTTAGGCCATCAGTCATCTTGATAATGATGATGCTGTACTTACCAAGCGAGGTGCTAAAAACTAGGATTGCAACAACGATGCTTAAAAAAATGAAATCCACAAACATCTTTTACCCGTTTTGTATAGTGTCAGAGGACAGTAGTGGTTGTATGAGGGACAAAAGATGATGCAGCAGCACGGTGCTGGAGATTGCTCTGGAACAAGACTGATCAGTGGCTCCCAACTTAGAGGACTTATCAGCTCTGGCTTGTTTGCAACATTTTCTCACTCTATCTGCGGCTCTAGCAGTGTTTCTCTCTAATCAGACCTCAGCAATTACACAACCAATTTTCAGCTTTGATTTCAGTAGATTAATGCCACTATTTACAAAAAAGCAACGGGGTGAGGTGCACCGCTCTTAATACATGCTGCCTAAATTGCAAGAGACTCTTGGCAGCTACATGTCTCTGGAGCAGCTGTTTGTCATCACACTGTTATATCTCACACAACAGAGCTCACACAAGACTCGAAGCTGAGAATAGACATTTAGATTTTGGTCATTTTGAGAAGTAAAGAGGTTACCATCAAAATTAAGATTTTTATAATGAGACTCAAAGAGCAAAAATCTGTTGTCAGTCACTCAAAGGATAAATAAATAAAATGGCGAATGAGATGGTAGATGAGGAGGCACCGTCCTTGCGAACGTGCAGAAATCCATGCATACTGCATGCTTAATGATTGCACAGCAACTCTCCGTTGCTCTCCGGGACTTATATGAACATGTTTCCTTGCCAACAATCAATACTTCATGACCGTAACATCAGAGGATTAGCTACAAGATGCAAACCCCTGAAAAACTTCAAAAACAGAAAGGCCAGGTTGCAAAAGCATATTTAAAGAACCTGTAGAATTTCTGAACAAAGTTATATGCGCTCATGAAACAAACATCAGCCTCTGTAAAAATGAGAGCAAGAGCAAATTATGGGGAGGGAGCTACTCATGAACCAAGCATACCAGCCTCATCTGTCAAAAGTGATGGTGGACCATCATTAGGGAATATCTAAACCTTTGGCGGATGTCTGTCGATTGAGAGTTCATGCTATCATTTTCTAGGTTTTCATAAATTATTCGATACAAGACTTAGTTTGGTGGTTCAGGCATCTGACCAGTATGCCTCCTGAAAGCCTCCTAAGTGAAGTGTTTCAAGCCTGTCCAACTGCGAGGAGGCCCCAGGGAGGGTTTGTCTCTTAGCCACCTTGGGAATGCCTTGGTTCCCAACTAAGGCACCCCCCACCCCCACCCAGAGGTAATGCCACAGTGACCTGGATATCCAGCAGAAATGGAACAGATATATGGATGGGTTTTGTTTGAGTTACACATATGGTATACAGTTGCAATTAAAACCAAAAAAGTATCTTAGTATGGTATTGGATCAGCAGAACAGTTTCACTGCACCCTGGCATTGATTCTGTAAAACGCTTCTGGAGTGTTGTAAAAATATTCTTCCAGAAGGCGTTCCCTCATTCCATGTTTTAATGATGTTGGAAAGCACTGTGTGTCCAAAATCTCCTGTGTGTAGAGTGGGGTCAGAATTTAGTTACCATGAAGTTACCACGATCACCCTGTAAATCTTGAGCTGTAGAGACCCATCTGATCCCCGACTACAGGGTTCTAGACTTCAGAGTGTTTAACTTATCACCCGTTTGTTCTTTCTGTATTCATTTAGTAGCCGTTACGATATTTTTCAAATAAATATGCAGAAAACTGTCCAAACATTAAGATGTGGACTGTAGGACAAAACTCCTAATAAACAAGCATCATGTCCTACAGTACGGACCTTGTAGACCTTGTTTACATAAACAAGTGCTAAGCTTTAAGCAACAACCCTCGGTAAGTAAATCAGTTTTCTCAAAAAGTTATTTTAAATTTTTTTTAAAAAGGAAGTCCATAAAGTTTATTTATGCAAACCTCATGTAAATCTTTGGTCTTCTTTCTGTTTGCCTCACTAAAGTTCTTTTGCCTTGCATCTGTGCTTCCCTCTTTCCCACCTTTTTGTTGCTCCCTCTGACTCCCTGGAGTGAGGCTGGGTTAGGGCTGTGCCCAGGGCAGGAGGCTGTATTAATAAGACATACTGCCATGGAAAGGTATAGATCAGAGGAGAAAACAGCGCTCTGGGCTAATGCACAGCGAGTCAAGCCAGAGAGGAAACGAAGAGCGAGAACGTCAGGGGAAGAGGGAGAGCTAGAAAGAGGTAGATTGAAGGGAAGACATAATGCCTAGGGTCCTGTGAAAGAATAGATGGCTTTGTGTCTTTGAAAGAGCAGAAAACAAAGAGCAGGAGAGGTGAAGGAGGGATGATAAGGTCTAAAATGATGAACTCAGCAGGAGGGCTTATATAAGGGCGGTGATGGGAAGGATTTGAGAGATCTGTGGTATCTGTGAAGTGTCTCGAGGCATGTGGTTAAAGGAGAAGATCAGTAGTTTGGTGAGAAATAAAGATGAAAAAGGTGCCTTAAAGAGATGCAGGTCTTTGAGTTTTAGCCGAAGCCCGACTGTGAAAACAAAGCATGACACAAGGCAAAACGAAGTCCTGTCAATCTCTCTGGCATCTGATTTAATTACAATTTTGCCTTTTTTTTAATCATTCAAACCCCATCTTTGCAATTACTATTTCATATAGAAAGTAGACCTTTAACCGGACGTCAAACGAATTCAAACTAAAATAATGGCTCGTGGTGTGGTTCGGTGTGTGTGTGTGTGTGTGGGGGGGGGGGGGGGGGGGG
>JAVDPK010001486.1:122456-144676 GCA_034780415.1 Cichlasoma orientale
CCCCCCCCCCCCCCCCCCCCCCCCCCCCCCCCCCCCCCCCCCCCCCCCAGCATCCTTTTATTTATCTCCATGATTTCCATGAAGGAGTCCATTTTCTACCCTTGTTAGTATGCCAGTGGTTTTTAACAAGGAGACAAAAGCTGTTGTGGGGGCGTTCGTCTATGCCTATCTAAAAATGTCTGAAACGGCTCTCCCAAGCACGTTCAGAATTAAAGCCATTGTGATGGTAATTTTGTCACCTCTAATGGACAATTAGATATGCTAGCAGATAGAGAGCAGTCTGCATAACAATCTCTGGGTTCTAATTACCTCACCAAATGGCATGGTTGCTCGTGTGCCTATGGATCACTAAAGCAATAAGACAGAGGAGTGGAGATAGATTGAAGGTGAAAGGGGGCAGTGGCTGTATGATACTTATGTTTCCCCAGCTACCTGAAATTAAGAATTTAAAAAAAAAAAAGTGAAGGTGAAGTATTAATTAGCAGCTGAAATTGTTAGCTAAATCATGAATTCAATTAAAATTTTAACGATGCATAATGGAGAAAAAGGTTAATACTGGTTACTAAATAGAATGAAAAGCCCTTAAATGGATTAGTAGCTCACAGTGCTTGAATGGAGGACGTAGTAAGCCAATAGTTATGAGTAAACAGTTGAGACAGTTGAGAGCAAAGTGGCCTAAAATAGCCCAGAATAAGTTAAAATTATTCAAATTTATACGCTTGAAAATGACTAACAGGGCTTTGCAAAAGATAATAAATTGGGTACT
This sequence comes from Cichlasoma orientale, assembly GCA_034780415.1. NCBI lineage: Eukaryota > Metazoa > Chordata > Actinopteri > Cichliformes > Cichlidae > Cichlasoma > Cichlasoma orientale. The sequence continues at coordinate 123,223 of JAVDPK010001486.1, forward strand.
ACTGGTCTAAAAACAATCAAGAAAAAACAAAGAAAAATAAAGAAAAAACAATCGGATCCATACGGTCAGAAATTAATTTTGACATAACGTTTTAGGTGTTTTCCAAATGAGATTTGTGTAGTTCTTTTCATGCCTAAACTGGGGTGGGCACGTCTAAGTTGGGAAAAGCACTAATCAGGATTGAGCAATATTTGATTAAAAATCTGATGCTGAGTTAATCAAATCTGGCCGTCAATGTTTGCCAGCAAATAAGGTCAGATAAAGGTTCTCTTTAAGCTTTTATCACACTATAATAACTGAAACTGACATCATACTGAACAGAAGTGTTGCTTCACATTAACTAATGTTAAAATGTGAGTAGTTGCTGGTTTGAGAAAGCTGAAAATGAGGCGAATTCATTAAAATGCATACATTCACACTGGACTTCAATCCTGCTGAAAACCAGACTGCGGAACAGGTTTTTCATCTTGCCAGATAAAACATAAAACATAACAAGCCACGGAGTTTGACAAATCGTTGACATCAGAATTGTGATCACAGCCATGACACAGGCAGTTAGGCAGCCCTGCTCTCCGAGCTCTGCTTTTATTTTTGATTGCACCGCCAGCAATCATGCCATTAAGTGGCCTGTTAATAACTGTTACACTTGCTGATTAAAAAATGTTCTGTTTTGGCTACTGATGGATCTGGAACACGTCTAATTTAATATCGCTTTGATATTAAAAATCAAATAAATGGAAGCATCCTGTGAAATTTAATTATGTTATCAGTGCACCTGACAGGTAATAACTCCATTAACACTGAATCCTTGTTGCTTTTTCTGCCATCCCATCTGCTTTTACTTACTTTTTCAGGGGGTGAATATCTTGTTTTTCAATTTGCAAAACCTCCTTAAGTTTTTTGCATTGTCTTATATATTTGTCTTCTCTCTCACCATCCAGGTAATGAGCTGTTGTACCGTAATCGGGACGGCGATGTCGTCAAATTCAACTCTGACACCAAAGACCAAACCATCTTGGTGCATAACAAGAAATTTGTGAGTCTTTCCTTCTATTCTTTCTTCTTACAATCAAAGGACTGGAGGACTGGCCGTGGCTGCCGATGAGTTAAATTAAAACTTTTCCAGTAGTGTCAGAAAATCAAAGCACCAAAAGCTCTCTCTCTCTTTTTTTTTTCTTTCCATTACAAATGATCCATTATTACTGTGAAATGTGAGCTGCTTATTTAACACTTGGGGGAACGTCAAAATGGAGATGTAGCATCAGTGTCGCAGCAGCTTGGTCGACAACACGCAACATTATGTCTGCCATCAAATCGCCAAGCCCTTGTGCAAAGATTAATGCAGCTCCCATTTGCTTCTGGAGCCAAGCAATCTGTCAAACGCAGCCATTTAAGGACTAGTTTAATGAAAAAATGCCATGCGTTATCAGAGGATTCTATATGCTCTTTTTTTTAATTTCTGACATCTTCCTTTGATTCTTAGGAAATGTACAAAGCCAGCAAGTACGAGGTGTCTCCTGACATGAAGCATGTGATGCTGGCCTACAACGTTGCACCGGTAAGCTTCTCATTTGTTTGCTTGTTTTTTGAATTAGCAACCTGACAGCCAGATATGTCAGCCGCCTCTGTGAGGGGTGGGGTGTAGGCCTGCAGTGGAGCGTAGGCAGGTGTGGGGGTGGGTGCTGTGGGAGGGAGGAGAAAGTAATCACGGTGGGGTGTGAAGGCCTGTCGCACACCGCTGCCTGTCAGCGATCGTGGTGGGGGCTAACACAGCCAAGCAGAACTGTACTGAGGGAGCCACAAACACAAACAAACCCCTCGATGCCACGCAGGCTCGCGGGGAGGGAGACAAGATCGACATGCTGGTTCTGCAAGCGCCACGATATGCATCAGAGCATTCGAGCTCCTAATATAGGCAGATCAAATATATTGATTCATTTGACTAGCCGATGTTTGTCTGTTTACTACTGCTTCACCACTGAGTCACCGTAGAGAGAATTGGTTCCTGTTGTTAGTTTATAAAGGAAGCTGGCAGGTGCACTGTATAACTTTGTGTTATTGCCTGAGATGAATTGAAGATATTACGACACACTCGAGTGTGGTGGAATGTATGTGTTTGCATTTATTACCCAACTAGACCTCCATCACCTTGATAGATGACAGTCATTCCTGCTGCATGCTCATCGTAGCAGTCACACTCGATGCACATTCATGCACAGATCACCACTATAACGTGCAGTATGGGTTCGTGTTTTTATTAAATACCCCACTTCCATTATGAAACATGGACAAGCCCTCTTCCTGCGATTGTGTCTCTACTGGGCAGTGACTGACTGCATTCCTGCAGTGTTTATGCATACACAATGTCAGACTATTGGGCAATCTGCCGATTAAAATCAAAACTCATAGCTGGGCTAAATTTGCCCAATATGTTCTTGTGTCCCCGTGTCATCGTGGTCCTCGTCAGCATTTCTAGTGCAGCTGCTATTTTTTGGTCACTCCCTGGAAGTCACAGGTCAGGTCCTTCATACCGAACTCTCCAGCGCCTCGGGGCTTTACAGTAGCACTTTGCACTGACAGTTCGACCTTGGGGGACATATTCAAGTAACAACCTTGCTCCTGGTCGCACTCCTGATCTCGTGCACTGCCTTCAGGATTGGACAGCGTGGACTTTAAACTCCTGCTTGGTGCACAGCTCTCATTACCGGCAATGATCTTCGACATGAAAGTCAGCCCAATTCGACACAGAAGTTAATGTTCTCGCTCTGGGCAAATTTGAGCTGCGTGGTGAAATCCCAGAAGCCCGGCGCGTTGTGTTCAGAATGGGACTTCTAGCGAGCGATCTAATAATAGCAGCAGTGCTGGAAGTGGCCCAGAGGTGCGCAATGTCACATACGTACTGTTGACAACACACATAGAAAATAAGTGTATCACAACAACAAAATGGTAAATTGGGCTCCGTGCTCACAGCAGTCTGAACAATCCATGGCTGCATCCGGCATCACTCAGAGTTGCCACTGGATGTGGCCAGAAATGTGTGGCTGTAGCGCAGCTCTACTGAGGTGTCACAGCGTATTGACCCAGTGCTGAGTACACAACATCACTGCAGCAAGATAAGACATTAAACCATTGAATTTCCAGGGCATGGTGGGTTACTGTCAGCTTTGGTGCTGATATGAAAAAGACTGACACATTGATATGGAGCAATGTGGCTTTGGGAGGCTAGTTTGTTCTTCTCTTCTTTTTAGTGTGAAACTATTTACATTTTTTGACAGCACTAAATAGTGTTTCCTCAGAATTACCCACTTAGTAAATCTTCTTTTTTTATTTTTAAGGATTAATTAGGATCACTCGATACAGTTTTGTTTTCATTACTTTCAAAGAATACACTATTCTACTTAATATAATCTCACTGGACTTTGATCTTTTAATTGATTCTGCTGTGAGAACAAAGAATAAGTTGACAATAATTAAAATGTCAAGGTTAACTATCCTACATCTCATTCCAGGTGTATCAATATTCCTACACAGCCTTCTACATCATCTGCAGTCTGGAAACGCCGTAAGTACACATCAGGGCTGAGTCGCTCCATTAGCACTGTGTTTTTGTTCTATTATCTCACCTGACCTTTCTGCCTGTGAAAGAAACTTTAAAATTCACACCTGTTCTCCCAAACCACCGCCCACAAAACACCCCTGACATCAACTACGCTGCTTACTTCCAAACCTGCGCCAGTGCTGTCCGTGGAGTGAAAGGGTGCCGTCTGATAATCTACGGCCTCAAATCGCAGCTCTGAGTCAGCTGCGGCCACAACATATCCAGATGTTATCCTCATCCACCCTGTCCTAAGTTACCCCTGCGATGGCACACTTCTAATTAAGCAATGCTCAAAAAACCAGAAGCTAAATTATCAGACTAAAGATTAAAGTGAACACACGCCTGTCAAAATGAGCTACAAGTCAGAGCAGAAAGCTATAGTAACAGTACTGCTTTGTCATTTGGCTTGAAAATGAGTCTCATCCTTCAGTGCTCAGCTGTTAAAAATGCCTGACCCGAGTAGGATCACAGTGGGGCTGGACACGAGAGGGCAGCAAGAGCAGCGTTAGAGGTGTTACTCAAAAAATGACTCTTTGATTTTTAAAAAGTAATGCATTATGTTACTTATTCACTGCCAGTAGAAAGTATTTCCTTATACTACTTGTTACATTACTTCCGCCACTCGGCCTCTGATGCATTGACACATAATTACCAGTTAACAGTATAAACCTCAGGCTACAGCTTCACAGACTGACACAAATCTCTATCCTAATGAGACCAAAGATCTTTCTGCTGGTGTTTAAGTATTAATTCAAAGCCAACAGCAAAGTTGGTGAAAACTGTCCCAAAGAGCACTTTACAGCAGTTTTCACAGTGGTTGCAGGTAGAAATGAAATCTGCAGTACTACAAACCTGATCATTACTGCTTTTGCGACCTGGTAAAAATGAAGCTTTGGCTGCTTGGCTGGGGTCAGCATACACTCAGCTTCTGAGTTCCTGTTCCTCGCTACCAGCATGGTGTCTTTGCAGGTCTAGTGAATAGTTGTTTCCAGCCTGGACACAGTTTAAAAGCACCAGTTAACCTTACATGTGTGCACGTGACCGTGAGAAAATGTGTGCAGGTACAGGGAGCAGGTTTAAACTTAGAACCTCCTTCCTAAGAAGTGACAGAAAAGCACCAAACAATATTGATACCAGAGCCACGTGCCAAAACTGCCACCATTTAATCAAGTGCTGCAACATCTAGCCTCCACTGCCAAGACATATTAGGGACTTTTTTTGTGCTGTAACTATCCACCTTACTTATTTCCCTTTTAAATTACTTCCACAGCAGGTCACAGCATGACAGCACTGTCAGCAGCTCTCCTGCTTAAATCTATTTACATGCTGCCACCCAGTGGTGCCGTGCCAAAAAACACTTCCGCTGATGACCTCATTCATCCTCCGCTCCAGACAAAGACATAGAGGCAGTGGCACCTCTAATTCTGCAGCCTGCGCTGCGCAGCACTTTTCCCAATAAGGAGAGGTGACACTGTTATAGAGCGTCTGTATTTATGGATACACTCAAACCTTTGTTCTCAGATGTTCTACACTTGTTCCTCTGCGGCTGCATTGCTGGGAGCAGGTAGTCATTGTGTTTATGTGTCTTCACTTTTCTCTGATAGTGTTTTTTCCACCTGTCTGTGCACCCCAGGGAGACGTGGAACCTGAACCCTCCAGAGGTGCGGAACGCTCAGCTTCAGTATGCAGGCTGGGGACCGCAGGATCAGCAACTGGTAAAAGCTGCACAAATCCCCTCTCGCATTTCTGTTTTCACACTAATTATTTTTTCATGCAGGTTCAGTTAAAACAAATCTGAAAAGGTCCATCTCAGAGGTTTTGAAACTTGCCCTTGGTGTGGAAAAAAAAAAGTTTTCACATGCAGTGTCCTTCACTGCCTGTTTACAATTTTAATAGCTGATGGAATTAATTATTTTTGAAGGTGTGCTTTGGCCAGAGGGACCTAATATTTCTCCACCCAGTGGGAGGGGTTGCAGTGAGTGAGTGGGATTGAAAGGTCCTAATTGTGCCCTTGGTTTAAACCCACCTTAATCAATTTTTGTGGCTACTTGGGCGCAGCGAGCTTCAGACCCAGCACTGGCAGATCATTACCTTTTAAAGTTAAAACAGCAAGCATATGGCAAACACTGGCCTAGGAAAGTTAGTGTATACACAGCGGTACTAATTAGCGCTTTACCTGCTATTTGTGGTTGTTGGTCTGTGGATCAGCTTAAGGTGCATGTAAGAATGTAAATAAGAAACTGCAAATAGAAACCTGGATCGCGCCCTCGTGAGACCAGCGCAGGTAAATGTGCAGCTGAGCATGTGGGTGTCCTGTGCACTGCCTTGTGAGTATTCTCATTAGTAACACACACGTCTGAAGACATCCTGACTGGATTCTCTCAAGATTGGCCACAGTTTCTCTGTCAAAGTGGTTAATTTGTCACTTTGATGTAGTTTTATACTTTTCTTAAAAAAACAGCTAATCTTGGTGGGATTCATGAGACTATCCTCCTGAGACATTATGTCACAAATAAAAAGTTAAATTGAAAGATACTTTTTTTTTTTTTTTACTTGGTTCTCAGGAGGATAAAAGGCAGTAAAAATATTTGAGCAGATTTTTCCCCACAATAACTTTTAACTGTTAAAACATGCTCACTTGGCGTTGCAGTCTGCATGGCGAAAATTAAACTTTGTGAAAACAGTGTTAAATAAACGCAGCATTTCTGTGCCCAGAAGACAAATCAACAGAGCAAACACAATAGCAGAGAGCTGCCGCGGAAATGGAAATAGTATTTGGTGTTACTTCTATTATTTACAGCCTCTAGTGTAGGGGTTCTCAAAGTTTTGATGACTGAGTGCCAGTTTAGGGAGCCGGCACAGGCTTGAGGGCTGCACTGAAAAAATGAAAACTTTTAGTTGGTGCTTTATGTCGGTAATTCTCATTTTTGTGCTGCTTTGTAGAGAGTTTTTCCCATTAGTGAGGAGGCCATTATGTTTCTTGTATTTGTCAAAGATAGGAAGGTTGAGTCTGCTGCAGTGGATACAACAGGAGAGCTGAAGATGAAGAGAAATGCTCTCCATCTGTGCTGTTCTATCATACTGTGACATGTACTGTGGGTGAATAGTAGTGCATTCTTTACTTGTTATGGTCACATAAAATGTTACAAAGAGCCGTCACTGGCGTGCAGGGTGCACTTTAAGAAACCTGGCTCAAGTTGTTTTTCGCTGATCCACTTCATGTGATAGATTTAGTGGTAACTGATGACACCTTAATACACCATAATTAAGGTGTTATTACCCTTAGACTTAGTCCAAGTAAGGCCTGTATTCTGAATGGGCCAGGCCTCGGTGGTGCGTTGTGACAATTTCTGCTCTGAGAGCACGGACCCAGAATTGGGGCACAGCTAATCTTTATCTTTCAGACACCACATTTTCCTCAAATCATTGATACGGTGTAAGTTACAGTCCTTGAAAATAATACAGACAAACAGGGGGTGAATCATCCCGACGCTTCGCTGCTGTTTCCCAGTAAACACATTTCCAACGAAACTCTGTTGTTTGAATCAGAAGAAGCAATGGTGCTTTCCAACTGTTCTAAGATGAGTCAACCCCCCACCCTCCTCTCCACCTCCTTCCATCATCACACAATCAGTCTTGTCAGGGTATTAATGAACTTCAGTGTGTTGGTTTGCAGGGCAGTCAGACTGTGTGATTACATCCTGCAGCACAATGCTATTAATTACCTGTTATCTCGTCACTGGATTAATTAACGCTCTTGCTAGATTGATATAGCCTCAAGTTTCCCACCATTAGTCATGAAGCGGTATTACTTTCAGCTGCTGAGTTTTGTTAGCATGAATCTGAGCAGCTGGTATCCCTGAAGGTTCAGATGCCCTCTTGTCAAGGAGGTTGGGGTTGCGAGAGACTTCCATCAACTAAAACAAGCTCGCGCAGACTTGGAGCCAAGGCACGTGCTGTGATATCCACACTTCTAATATACATAAATCAGCCCACCTGTTATCCTCTTCCCAAATCCCTTATGCACATGATTAAATTTCCTTTAGGTTCCCATAGAAACTGCTCGGATCCGTGCCCATGCAATAACACAGCTGTCCAGACACATGTTTAGCAATTTGTTAGGCTAAAAAGTCGCCGTAATTGGATGAATAAGGGGCATTATGTTTTCTCAGCAACATGCAAAAACAGGTCTTAGGTTTTTTTTTTGTTTTGTTTTTTTTGTGGGTTTTTTTTTTTTTGGGGGGGGGGGTGGCTTTGTTTTGTTTTTGGTGGAAAGAACATCCCTCAGTGAGTAGAACAGTTTGATTTTATACTCTTTCACATGTGGCTAACACATTCACGCAAGTTTGGATGCTAAGCCCAGGAAGCCTAACCCTTGAGTTACATTATGCTACAGTCGCACTAGGGAAACCTGTGGCTGGAGACCGTGTCACAAACAAAATTATTGTGGCCATGTGTCATGAGCTAGCGATGCTGTTTTCGAAATGGTCTAATGGAAGACAGCGGAGCAGGTCTGCAACCACAGTCAGCTGCTGTGCGCCAAGATGGTAAAACCAGCATGATGATAGAATGGCAATAAGAGACAGTCAGTCTGATACCACTTTGAGATTGAATGGGGTCAAGCTGGCAATTACATGCAATCTTTTTGTGATAATACGGCAATTAACTGTGATAAAGTGGCAAAAATCGCAACTGTGTTGCTGACTGTTGCAAATCTGTTGCCATCTACACACAGAAAATTCACTTTAAACAAAAGTTCATGTTAATTATTTGCATTCAGAGACCAGTTGAGTCGAGTCCCCTGTTGCAAAGAGACACATCACAGTCAGGCTGGTCTCATTAACTCAGACTAACTCAGATTGATTACAGCGTGTTAAAATGATTGCAGTCCGGTCGCCTCCCACCAGGAGACCTCTGCAATTGCCTTGCGACTTAAAGTGGGTGACCAGAGGTTAAGTGTTGCATGCTCAATTTCTATCTGACCGGCTGTTGGACTTGCGATTGGTCACCGAATGCGAAACAAAATCGATGCAAACACTGAACCAACCACAGATTTTTCCCAGTCACAAAAAGGTTGCCATTCTATTTTTACTGCAGTGTGACTGAGCCATTAGAGAGAGCTTGTGTGTGTGTATGTGATAGAGAAAGGGAAACTAATACAGCTTTCCTTCAAATCACACTATACATATTATGTGTGTAACAAACAATTTAAGGCTTATTAAGTATTAAAAGTCATTCTCTCTCCTTGGAGAATTAAATGGGAAGTCCTTACTAGGTGTCAAGAGTCAAAAACCCTGGTGCCTTCACTTCCCCGACCTGGCCTAAACATATTCGCACTGGTATTAAACAAGTGTAATATTTACCGTGTACCCCATTTTATTTCAGCATCTTAGCATGCTAACATTAATTAGCGTTTAAGCAACCAAGATTGAACCGGTCACACCAGCACAGGAAAGGACAGGTCAGGTTTTAGCAACATATTCAAACAAACCAAAGTGTCCAGCGACTGCTCCACATACTCTCACTGACTGTCATCAGCGGTAGAGTTTTACCTTCCTACAGAGAACGGGGCCAGGTCTTCTCTCTGTGCTGTGGCCTAGATTAGCTTCTAAACAGGGATTCCATCTGTACCAATGTGACACCAAAGCACATGGGCCCACAGCTTGCGTCTCCTCAGGAGAAAGTAATTGTGACACACTCTGTGTTAGTTTTAAAGAGAGGCTGTTTGCTTGAGAAACTTTTTTTTTTTTTTACTTTACCATCGCAATGTTCAGACACAGCAGACTTAGATTTGCGCAGGAGATTTTTCTGCGTAGTTTTTGACCCTTTTTACACTGTTGGAAGAAGCATTTAATCAGCACGCAGCAATCTGCAGCTTCCTGAATGGTTTTATCATTCATACTGCTCAGAGGGAATATTTGTTGGAGAATCATTCACAAACTGATACCGTGATACCTGCTCGAGGCCAAGAGATTCCAAATCCTTGAGATACCGAGTGAGCCCTTTTCTGTAATAGCCTGAGATTGATTTCAGCATGGCATTAAGGCTGTAACATTTTAAAATTCCAGCCCCAAGAGCAGCCCCGCCTCGCTACATTCGCTGTGGGTGCTGATGATCTATTATTCTCTGTAATGAAAGAGTTGACCTTCAGTTATCTTGAAAGCCCCGCAGGCCTGTGGAGGAGAGCGTCAAAGTCAAAATCTGGTCCCAAGGTTTGCCGTCTTATCAGAAATTGAAAAGAATTGTATTTTCATCTTCATGCTGTTGTTGGTAATGTTGGTTTCCCTCTAATCAGAAGGTGCAAGTGTGCGCACTGATGTCTTGTGTGTGAACAGAGTGTGTTTTGACCCTAAGGTTGATCTTTCCTCTGATATGATGATTTTTACTTTCAGTTTAAATACAACACAGTTCTCAGATTTTCAGTTTTGTCCATCCATCCATTCTCTTCTGGGGGGCTGGAGCCTATCCCAGCTGACACAGGGCGAGAGGCAGGGTACACCTGTACAGGTCGCCAGCCTGTCGCAGGGCCAACACAGAGAAACCATTCACACTCACATTCACACCTATGGGCAATTTAGAGTAACCAATTAACCTAACCCAGATTTCTCAGATTCTCAGTTTTGTGTTCTTGATGATAATAATAATAATAATAATGTAAGAGCTTTTAGGAAATTAAATTTTTTAGGAAAGCTGCAGTCAGGGCCAAATCAGTGTCTGAGCTCGAGGCTCCTGAGTGTCTGAGGCTATTCTCCAGTTGGTTTGTCTGTGTTTTGTTTGTTTTTTTCATTCCATTGTTTGAATATGTTTCTTTTGTTTGTGACTCTTCTAGATCTTCATTTTTGAAAACAACATCTACTATCGGTCTAAGGTGGAGAGCCGCTCTATTCGTCTGGTATCTACTGGCAAAGAAGGTGTCATCTTCAATGGGCTCAGTGATTGGTTATATGAGGGTAAGACAAAGAATTTTGTTGCTGCTCGGATACTGTACATAAAGTGGTAGAAGCTTCAGCATCTGAAAAATGACACTAATAAAAAAAACTTAAACCTGCATTCTACCCAATGACCAACAGGGGGCAGTGCCTCTTGTTGAAAAATAAAGTCTGGTTTAATGAGCTGAGGAGAAAAATACCCTAGTTTATAGTCTCGTTTGTTATTTTTAAGCCTTATTTAACAAAGCATGATGTTCATATTCCATAGGAATAAACAGTGTGAGTAGCAGCCAGCTGCTGCCAATCAAATGCACTTGATTGGCTGATCATCGTCAAGTGTGAGCTCCTGTATAAAAGGAGAATTTTTATCAGCTTGTTGTCTGGAGAATTTAGGAGTGTATTAATATGCCACAGCCTTCCCAGGAATGGATCCCAAGGTCAGACTGTGCAATGCTCAAAGAAATTACCAAAAAAAAACCAAGAGCTACATCTCAGAGTCTACAGGTCTCAATTAGCATGTTAAATGTTAAAGTTCATGACAGTACAATTAGAAAAAGACTGAACAAGTGTGGCTTGTTTGGAAAGGTTGCCTGGAGAAAGCTTCTCTAAAAAGAACATGGCAGCACAGCTTGTGTTTGCAAAGTTGCTTCTGAACAAACCACAGGACGTCTGGAACAATGCCCTTTGGACAGAGGAGCAATAGTACCCGGGCACCTTGCAGCCATTGATTTGACCGTGAACTCATCACATTTGACTCTAGTATTCTAGAGTGGGCTAAAATTCCTCCACAACGATGAGAGAGTGATAAAGTCTAGACAGAAAACAATTACTTGAAGTTTCTGCTAAAGGTGTTTTTACGAGCTGTTGAATCACGAGGCACTTAGGCGCTAAATTTAGGTTCTTAGTTTTTCGCAGGACTGCATGTATTATTAATGGTTCTGGGAATGAAAATGATGAAAAAGCTACTTTGGCTCTGTCAGAAGGTAGAAAAGGTCATCTACTTCTGCTCTAACGCTCATGATGTGAAGGTATCAGGAAGTCACTGTAGCTAAACCCCACGTTAAACTGTAAATTTTTTGTAAGCGAAGCTAAACATTACTGTCTGCAGCCTTATGTTTACCATGCAGACATGAGAGGGACATCCATTTTCTCATCCAACTCCTTCCATGAAAGCAAATAAGTGTTTGAGTTCTGATAACAATTAGGGAAAACATGTATTAAACCTCCTTCGCCCCATGTATTCTCCTTGTAGTACACTTTCCTAATTTGAACACTCTGCAGCAGCTCAGGTATTCAGAAGTAATGACATGAGACACCATGACTCCCAAGTGTCTGTAGCCACATTAGTATTTTTTGCATGTATCGCTTGATTTCCCGCAGGTAAATTAAAAAATGGATATCCTGTCAATTTGCTTCTGCGTTACACAGCCCTGAAAACGAATGTTCTACATCAGTTGATGTGCATTAATTCAGCTTCGGCTGCGTTTGTTGCGCATTGCGATATAGATGTCAAAGTGCTCTCCGAGTGTCAACACCACCGATCAGAACTCACCTGTGTTCCGTCGCAGTATAAGCCGTGACAGGGACTGTGTTAGCATTCAGCTAATGAATTTATATCTGCTGCGCTGGGTGCGCTCTCTGCTCCAGTGGAACGGTGTTTTAATAACAGAGCAGGAGGGAGATGGGGAACAGCAGACTCACAGATACAGAGATAGCAGAAATGGAGACAGCCAGTGATACACAGCAAGCTGTTAATCTTGGAGTAACGCTAAGCGTCACATATCTGTTTGATAGTGTGAGGCTGCCACCGAGGAGACGTCAGGTTTAGATGCTGTGGCGCAGAGGTTATCTGAGGTCGCCGGTGCATCAGGATTAAAGCCCGGTGGCCGCTTTTCCCCGCACAATTCATCTGTTTTTATTTAATGTTGTCCACCCACAGCTCCTCTTATCTCTGCATTAACCAAGCTGATGTTTGAAACCAAGTCCATTCTTCAAGAGCAATATCCATCCTGAGCCATTTAAACATTAATCTGAGTAATAGTGTAGTCTCTGACCCCATATTTATGGGCTGCTGAAGGCCCGGTAATTTACACTCGTCATTTATTGACCAGATAAATCTGAGAGATAAAATGAGAATCGGCTTCATAATGTTGAGATAAAAGTGAATCATAGAACCGTACAATTGTTTTTTGTGTCTTAAGTGCGCAGTGTGATGTGATAAAGTGCATTATTGTAAAGAGAAAATGATGTTTTATTATCTTAGCACAACATGTTTGAAAGCCTGTCGTCAGAATTATGTTTATTTAATAAAGGAGGTATTCTTCACAGGCAACATGACGGGCTTGTTGTTTTTATGGTTGCTTTGATTTATTTCTATTTGGTTAAGTAAGTGTCATCTTCACCGATGAATATGTATGCGTAGACTGTATAGGTTGGAGTTAGTCCATTTAGTTCCAGTAGTTCAAATTCTCAAATGGGGACCTATTATTCTCACTTGACAGTAGCTTTGCATAATTCGTTGTAGAAAATGATTCTTATTTATCTCGTAATCATCCTTAGTGTAACCCCTCGGGTCATCCTCTGCCAGATCAAATCATTTAAGTTCTTCCCCTTCCACAGTCACACTAAGGAAAACGTTGGTCGGCACGACCAAAATTATTGGGACTGAGTGTGATCTTGTTGCCTGTGAAATGGCTGTCAGTTGGTTGCTGTTTGTGATAAATTGGCAAACACAGAAATTCACATTTAACTACTTGCATTCAGAGTCCAGCGAGAACTTCATAGATTTGACAAACTTGCTGCAAGATGCTGTCATTAACTGGAAAATGACATAGGCACTCTGCAGTCTTGTTTTTATATAGGAATATAACCAGAATACGGCCAGCTATCCCCTGCTGCATCACATGCACTCATCAGTGCATGCTGGCCGTCTGTCTGCCTTTATAAAAATAGAAGGAAATTATTTGTTAACCTCCGCTTATCTGTGATTGTGATTGCAGTGCGAGTCAGACCGCGATTGTTTGCCACCAGGTAACCTGTGCAATTGGCCTGGGATTGAAAGTCTCCCAGAGGTTGAGGGTGCTGCACACGCAAATCTGAGAAGCCAGTTGGTCACTGCAACTACTTGCAATCTATCTCTAAATGCAGTCACTCTGCAACCACTTTTTTTTATCTTAGTTGCAAGGAGGTTGCAGTCTTATTTTGACTCTAGTGTGACTGAGCCATTAGCCAACTTCTGATTGGCTGCCCCTTCCCAATAGAAGGTTTCAGCAGCAGATGGGTGGGCTGTGGGCTGGATATGACCACATAAAGATATATCATATGAAAAAAAAACATCTGAGCCTGAGTGATTAGAGCAGTCTGAAATCTGAGCTTCTGGCTCATATGAATTGCTTGCATGCATACTGATGTTTTTATGAAGGACAAAAACTCCTCTTTAATGCTGCATTATATGCAGTGTCATTTCGGACAACAGCATGCCTCAAGCTTTGTGGCAACTGTGTGGCTAAAACTCTTTCCTGTTTCAGCATGACAATGGCCCATGACATAAAGCCAGACCCTCAAGTGGCTTGCACATTGCCACTTCAATCTCATCCACTATCTCTGGGTCTGCAACCCAGACCTATCACCCAACATCGGTGTTGGACCTCACCAATGCTCTCATGGCCAAATGGAACCAAATATCTGCAGCCAGTTTCCAAAATCTGATAGAAAGCCTGAAACCAGAAGAGTGGAGGGAGTGAAAACGGCGCATTAATGGCCATGGTCACGGAATGAGGCTTTTACTAAGTTCATGTTGTGCACAGATCTATGCCAAAATTGTCTTGGAGCCAGCTGATGTTGATGGTCTTATTAAAGTAGGGGTTTTTTTTAACCTTTGAGAATGCACTAAAAGTCGTTTTCATTCTTGTTAATGATAAATCCCCTTTTAAAAAACTTTTATCTGTAAGCCTGTAAATGGCATTGGCCCAGTTGTGATGCAAGCGTCTGCAGGGAAGCTTAGAAGCCGTGCCAGCTTGTGTAATGTTTACATTCATCAGCGAGACTGCAAGGCAGAAGACTTTCCATGCTAATGATTCAGGCCATCCTCCGGCCAAGGTCAAACTGAGGGTCGCACTGCTGCTGAGGCGAAATGAGGTCTTAAGCTGTGCCTGTCGCTGTGCGGCAGATTTGATGCTAACGGGTGAAAAGGTTGGCAAATAATCTCCCAGGGCTTGAATATCCTCTGGCTTGCATTGCTGTCTTAATCCGCAAATGTGTGTATGTGTGTGTGTGTGCTAGTAATGTGCAGACAGCAGAAACAGAGAGAGAGAGAGAGGGAAGAAAAGAAGAAAAGCAAAATTAAAAAAGAGGAAACGCAGCCAAGAGCGGCATTGGGCTTGTGTGTAATAGTCGTGTGTTCTGTCATCTGTTGGCTGTCTGATTATTGAGGCTGTACTGATACTGACACATCCTGCATTGTGACGTAGCCCGAGGAAATGGCTGTTTATTAGGCTCTGGTGTGCCCAGATAAAAACCCGCTGTTGCTTTGATTTTACTTGTGCTTGCCCCGTAGATATTTGGCTAGATGAATGTTTGCATCAAGAGGCTTGTTTGTAGGGGTTGTTTCTGTTTATCAGTCTGTTTGTGTCAGCCTCTGCAGGAGATAGAGTAACCACATAATCAACACTTGTGCACTGGAAAGAGAGATTAATAAAGGGAGTGAAAATATCAGCTTTAGCTTGTTGAAAAAGCAATCTGAACCCAACAGGAGAAACAGTTTTGTAGAACTTTCTTACTGGATATGAGTCATGCTGGCTGCAGATTATCACACAAAATTAGGCCACTATTTTCCAGACTTCTTGCCACAAGAGAAACATAATGATTGTGTAATTTCTTTTTTAATTTGATCTTTGTAGTGATTTGGAGTTACTGATAAAACACAATGGGCAATTTCTTTACCACTCCAGACACATCTGAAATGCTTAGGACTAGCTTAAGAACTTGGATTTGGGTTCTCTACTTTTAAGTTTTACCATTTGTGGTAGTAGAAAACTGTGTCTTGAATTAGATACTGCTTTTAGTACACTTATATGTGAATTTACTGTTGCCTTAACAAACATAGCATCCATCCTCTTCCGCTTATCCAAAGTTAGGTCGCGGTGGCGGCAGACAAAGCAGGGTATTCCAGACGTCCTTTTTCCCAGCCAAACTTTCCAGTTCCTCCTGGGGGAGCCCAAAGCATTCCCAATCCAGATGAGATATATAATCTCTCCATCTGGGTCTGGGTATACCCCAAGGTCTTCTCCCAGTTCAGCATGCCCAGAAAAACCTCCAAAGGGAGGTACTCAGGAGTCATCCTAACCAGATGCCCGAACCACCTCAACTGGCTCATTTCGACATGCAGGAACAGCAGCTCTACTCCAAGATGCCTCCAGATGTCTGAGCTCCTCAACCTTACAGCTGCTCGTATTTGCGACTCTTTCAGTCGTTACTCATATTTCCTGACCACAGGTGAGGGGTGGGACGTAGATGGACCGGTAAATCGAAAGCTTTGCCTTTCGTCTCAGTTCTCTCTTCACTACGAAAGTCCGATACAACACAATACTGACGTCACACGCTTCATGTTTCCATCACTTGTGAATAAGATCCCAAATATTTGAACTCTCTTGCTTGATGCAGCCTCTCTCTCTGAACCCAGAGGGAGCATTCAAATGTTTCCTGACAGAAAACCACGGCCTCTGACTTGGAGGTGCTGATTCTCATCCCAGCCGTTTCACACTCAGCTGAAAACTACTCAGTGCATGCTAAAGGTCATGCTCTGATGAAGCCCACAGAACCACGTCTATTCTGAAGTGCCCAAAGCCGATGCCCTCCTCACCCTGGCTGTGCCTTGAGATCCTGTTCATGAAAATCAAAAACAGGATTGGAAACAAGGGGCGACCCCACTGGAGTCCAACACCCACTGAAAATGTGCCTGACTTTGTTCCATCGATGCCAACACAGCTCTCACTTTGGTTATACATGGACCTGAAGACCCATAACCTTGTGCCTGGAACACAGTACACCCACAGGTGCCTTCGGGGAACCCGGTTATAAACCTTCTACAAGTCCACAAAACACATTTACACTTAGATGTTCAAACTCCCATGATCCCACCAGGACGAAGATGTGGTCCAGAATCCGCATTGCTCCTCCCGGGTCAAAGATTCGACAATCGCCCACAGTCTCCTTTAAAACACGACTTTTTATCCACATACTGGAAATGATAATTGACCAAAACTTATAAGCTAGCAGCTGCATTTTGAGAATATTTATAACTTGCCAATCCTCTGACCACACATTATATTGTTAGTGTTACACCATTTAAGACAGCAATTTATCACATTAACCACCAAACAGGGGCGGGCTGGCTTGTGTTCACTTCTCTTCCACCACATGGCCAAGATGGCAACTGTTAAGGGTCAATAGTTTACAACACATATAAAGTGCACCATCTGGGTGCTCGTAATATACTGCCTTTAGTCATACTTAATAATACACTTAAGTAGTGTATTTTTTTATGTATTGAACTTTTTTATGTATTTTGTTAAAGGTCCACCCCACAGTCCTGACTGCTTATCAATTTATGATCATCCTGCAAGGTTATTATAATTAACTAAAACTAAACTAAAAATCAAACTAGTTGTGAAAAAAAAATTTAGTAACTGAATTAAAAAAAAAAAAAAATATTGTGTGGTTATGAAACTAACTAGGGTTTTTTTTTTTAATCTATTTATAGCATTTTAATTGTATCTTATTTTATAAAGCACTGTGACTTTTGTTCTTACAAGAGCTACATAAATAAACTTTACTTACTTTATGTTTTGTCAGTGTGGTCCAATTTACCCAACAAGCCTCTGGACATACTGGTGCACACAAGTCTACATGATATGAATTGCACTGTAATACCTACAGTATGGTAAACCCAGGACAAATACCACCCACGTTACAATCATAAAAACAACATAACTAACAGTGGAATTAATAAAAACTAAATATTTTCAAACAATAAAACTTTTTTTTGTAGCTTTGTGTTCATTGAGTGGTGCATCAGTGGTGCTCAGAGGTACTGCTGTACCTGCAGTTGGTCCCTGTGAATGGAATCACATGAAAGGTTTTAGGTTTAGGTCCAACTAAAGCTGCCCCTGCGTATAATACTGAACTTACCTCATGTACTTCAAATGCTCTGACTAAGGCTCTGTGCTGAAGCACCTTTGATGTGAGCCAGATTGTGAGTATTTTGTCCTCACTGACTACTTTTTCTTCTTTTACCTTTACTTACACTTTGTGGGGAGTGTAACTTTGAAGTGGTACTCATAAGAGAGAGATTGAAAAAGAAGTAAAAAATTGAAGAAGTTCAAGCTCCAAAATTGCTGGACCTTGTGTTTTGCAGACTGCACTTCAGTAAGTGTCTGTTATAGGAGCAGAGGCCATAACGTTATGTCTGGACTGGACACTGTTCCACTTTCTGAAAAAAGCCACTATCCTTCTGAGGTTTACTGTGTATAGTTTAAAGTAAATTGCATGCATCAGATGACTTGCTACGAACACTAAATGCTGACTTTACCAAACAACTTGTTTGCGAGCATTTAAAAAAAAAGTTAAAACCATTGTTGTCTATATCTGTTAAGCCCACAAATGCTGCCTTCTGTAGTCATCTACCTCATAAGCACATTGCTTTATTCATTTGTCTTTTGTTTTTGGCTGTTGTTACCAGTCGTGATGCTTAGCCTGCTAATGTTGGGCTTATGCTGCAACTGCTTAACATCAAGTGCTTGCTTGCTGGAAAGTCTTTACCTTATTATGTAAAGTTCCCCGCTTTGACTTGTGTTGCCATTCGTTGCTGTATAAATAAAACGGAAATGAAATTACAGGAAATGTACTGTTGGAAGATGGATGGCTAAATCCTCCCTCTTTCTGAATATAAACCTGCAAAAACAATTCACTGTAATAGAATTTTCTCCCTCCGTTTTCCTTGGCCTTAACTACAAGCAGATTATTTGCAGGCTTTGTAGATGCTCTGCAGAATCTCACTTCTGCCATGTGCTTCTCTGCTAATACCTAATTATCACTTGCAACACATTCTCAATCAGCACAGTTATAGCTGTACTGTATTTATAGTATCGTCTCCTTCGTTGTCATCTTTTTGTGGCATGTTGGCTGGAAAACTAGACTGTCATGTTATTTAACCAGTTTGCTCATCAGCAAGCCAGAATGAAGGGCTGTCTCTCCTGTTGTGCTATAAACTTAACAGGCCATGCCAGGTATATGTAGTACTGTTAAATTCTATGGTTCAAAATCACTTAATTGGATATGTCTTGAATAGATCGATTTCTTTTTTTCTTGCATCATCTGATTGGCAGATGGGACTGCAGGGATAATGCAAATGTTTTAGACCCGGAGATATGAATATCAAGGACACAAGAGAAAAATAGCTGGACTCCAAAACGGAGGAGTAGTGACCTAGAAGTCTGCACCAGACACCAAAGACAAAGGCTGCCTTTCCCTATGTGCTGCATTGTTTCTTCGCCTTGTTTTTACCATGTATCACTGCTGCCCTCTGTTGGATGCATGTAGTCATTTTTGTCTAAACAGTCAGAAGGATTCCTGGTCACGACCATAACAATGTACAGTACAGTATGCATAATATTTTCTATATTTTTGTATTCCATTACAAGTAAAAAAAAAAAAAAATCAACTAAATGCCACCTTGGATGTCTGATTTTCTTTTTCTCGTTAGCTCAGTTTGCCTGAATCTGTCACCTTGCGCTCATTATTTCCCATTGCCCACTTGACTTATGGCATCTTATGCATTAATAATGTCCTCTACTCAGTGAATAATGTAGTCTGCACAGCAGGATGGAGAACATGGAGAAACGAGACGAGCGTCCGACAGCTCACCTTGGTAATCATCACAATGAGGCAGGCTGTAAAAAGACAGGAGATGTGATCTCATTACTTAAGAGAGAAAATGAGAGTTGGCTCATTAAAAGTGGTTCGCTCACAGCCTCTTCTCTCACGTTCTCATTCTTTTGTCCCCGCACATTCTTTTGTAATCACACACCTATCAGGACACTTCTAGAAATGTAACTACTTTCTCCTTGACTAGCCAAGGTGACTGGGCGTCCCCAGCCGAGCAGATCTGACAGCTCAGCGGTTCCACTCCGCGCGGAAAGCTTTTTAAGCTGCCGCCGGTGAAGTTGGCACGCAGCGGTGGAACTGGCCATGCGGGAAATCATTTTTATTTTATTTTATTTTTCATCATTTGCAAATGCAGCTCGTGCTTTGTTGTGCTGTGCTGCTCTGTTCACCATCAGACAGTGAGATCCAATCATTCCCCGCTGAGCATTGCCAGCATGGTGCAAGTGGGCACACAAGGGAGACTGAGAGAGCAAAGACTAATAGGACTAAAAGCTTCCATTAGCCCTTTTCCTTCTAATGTCACTTCCACAGGGATGTGCATTGTCTCAGGTAGTTTAAAGGAACCTATTCTGCTCATTTCCAGCTCCATATTTTTATTTCCAACTCAACAAGACCAGCTTTGCATGATTCACAGTTGATCCTTGGAGAAGATACACTTCATGCAACACCTTTCCCTCTCCCTATAGGCCAGTATTCTTCTGATTGGTTGCCTCTTCCAAACAATAGGTGGGGCTTCTGTGGGATATCCCCACTCTTTGACTTCATACAGATCCAAACGAAGCAATAACTTCCTGAAATGGAGTGTCTAGAGCACTTTAGATGCTCCTTTTAGCTCACAAGGAATACTTGTGCATATGCTTGCAATATATAAATATATATATATTGTAAAAATAAGGAAACCATCATGTGTTCCCTTGAAACAGTTTCCATCAGTAGAAAGTTACAAGCACAACTACTTTTGCAGAACTGCGTAAGAGAACAAATGTACATAGGCGTCTGTACGGAAGGTATTTGACAAATGATGCTGCATATCAAGTAATTCCACCAAGCGATGCACGGTTAATGAAAATGCTAATTGGTAGTTGATGTTGTTAATTCCCTAAAGCCAGCACCCAGTCCCACAGATAAACAGCATTAATGAAATTTTAATTGCAAAAGTTGATATAAATGTAGCTAGTGGCAAGCTGCAACAATGAGTCGGACTGCTTTCGATGCCGTCTGCATTGTCACCACAGACTTAGTAATGAAGTAGGATTGTCAAGGCTATGCTTTATGCTGCCAAAAAGTTCCCTCAGTGAGCTTTTATTTGCATAATTTACTAATGAGACACTCTGTGTTGACAGACGCATTAGTGTGTGTGTGTGCATTTGTGTTGCAGCTGAGATGAAGAACCTAGACCTGTTATTCTCTCTGTATGTAAAACAGGAGTCTCTGTGATTGCTGTGTTATTTTATATGGACACACCTGGACAGAGAGGGACTCATGGGAAATGTCTGTGTCACCAGCCTGAAACGAGTTGAGCTTCTCGCTGAAAATCGTACACACAGCAATGTAGTAACACAGAGAGAGATCAGGTGAAGTGCACCGCGCTGTTGTACCCGGTGAGAAAGCGCTGTTAGGTTTATTTCTAGGAAATGTAGCCGAGTTCTATTTTGGTCAATATGCTGTGCCGAGATTAAATGCTGTTGTGATTTATGACTTCAAACTTTTGGTAGAATGTGGTTTTGCGTGGTTTAGGAGAGAGAGCGAGAGGGAGTGTGAGATTCCAAATATAGCAAGCAGGTCAGGCAGCAGGTATAGTGTGCTGCTGAGAGGACGAAGAGGGTAACTCTGTATTTGTTACCAGTTTGACCAGATTAGGGAAATGATCTGCAGTAGCGTTTTTATTAGGAATGTGCGCGATTACTCGACTAGTCGACGCTATTGTTACTAGTCGGTACCAGACGTACTAGTCGGGTAGTCTAATTATTAAGGTTTCAGTAAA
>JAVDPK010001486.1:144776-157754 GCA_034780415.1 Cichlasoma orientale
TTAGTTTTAGACTAGTCGACTAGTCTAATTTTTTTCCCTTGTATAGTCGACTATTAAATTAGTCGCCAGGAACATCCGTAGTTTTTATACCTTAGCAGTATGCAAAGTGCTTTACAGTGTTTCTCTCTTACCTATTCACACAAATAATGCGTCAGTATCTTGGCCAAGGGAACTTCTGCATGTGGAGGAACCAAGAACTGAACTTTGACCTGAACAGGTGACTGTTTTTTTTCTACTTTTAGGAGGGAGCTTTACTGTTGACACTGACTTATCGGATAAACAAACAAAACAAACCCACAGTCAATCGTAAATCCCACGCGATGGCCATTAGGAGAAAGAAAAAGGAAGCAAAAGACTACAAAGAGTGCTAGGAATCATAATGAGTGTTTTATAAATTTTAAAATGCATTTTTTTCCCCTGAACACCTGTTCCTTTATAACCTCGACAAGTAGCAACTGTGTGATGCTGCTGTTGGCCTGCAGCTATGTAATTAACTATTGTCGTTGCTGTTTGATGATTTTATTCACTGTGATTATGACTGATGCCCGGCCATTTTCCGTTTGCTCTTTCAGAGGAGATTTTCCAGTCCCATATTGCCCATTGGTGGTCTCCAGATGGTGCCAGGTTAGCATACGCCACCATCAATGACACCCTGGTGCCCAGGATGGAGCTGCCAATGTTTACAGGCTCACCCTACCCGATAGGGAAAGAGTACCATTATCCTAAGGTGCACTTTTAGCTTCTTCAAACATCAGTGTGGATGCTTTTGGATTGGTTTTAATAGTTTTTAAGACGTTTTTGGTTTTGTTTTGTTTTCATAGGCTATTAAGCTCAGTTACTCTGTTTTCATTCTGTTCAGGCTGGAGAGGAAAATCCAGTCATCACTCTTTATGTTGTGAACCTTAATGGCCCTCCGTACACCATCGAGATGAGGAGGCCTGATGATCCCAGGATAGGGTGAGTAATCAAAAAAATCTGTCTTTTTTTTTGCATATCTGTACAAACAATCAAGATGTGGTTGAAGTGCAGACTTTCAGCTTCAATTCAAAGAGGTTTTATTAAATTTTTAGGAGTTACAGTAATTAAAAAAAAAAATCCTCCATTTCAGAGGCTCAAAACTAATTGGACAATTGTAATTATATTGTAACTGTGATGATTTTTGTTAGAGTGGAATATATTTCAGATAATTCACAGATCTTTACAAAATCCCTTTCCAGACTTTGCTGCCACAACCGTTTGTATTTTATCCTGAATGAGTTGGAGAACTCGTTAGACACCAAAGGCTTTAAAAATGACCTGTCACTCCCTACGGAGGTTTTACTCAATCTAATCTGGAAACCCAAATTTTATGTACTTGATCAGATATGTCATCAAATGGCACACACCTTATTTATGTGACTGATACATTTTTATTTATTAAATAATGAAAACAAGATGACAGTTTTTTAAATGTTTATCACATTTATCCGTCTGCAGTTTCAAAGATCAAATGTTTTCTTGCTTAAATGTGCTTTAAAAAGTTGCCAGTTTTCAATGTAACAAACATAAATCTTATATCATTGTAAAGCCTGTTTATTTCCCTTTAAATGGTGCCACATTTATAAGGAAAATGCATTTGTGGGTTGAGCTCATGAAAAACTTACCAAATCTTCTCTGCTAATGCCAGACAGCTTGTTTTGCTATTTACTCTTGTTTGTTGTTGTTTATTGGATGGATGATTGAAGTCTGAAGAAACAAGACATATTGGCAATCTAACAGCTTATTCATTTAACAAACGGGGCCTCAGTAGCATGTGGAAGAACCACATACAGCCACAACAGCCTGAGACCTCCTCCTCATGCTGGTCACCAGCTTGGTCACACACTGCTGTGGGATCGCATCCCATTCTTCAGCCAGCACGATTGTGTTGGTCACTCTGGAACGAACAGCAGGGCCAAGCTGATCCCACAAGTGTTCAGTGGGGTTGAGGTCAGGACTGCAGGCAGGCCACTCCATCCTCTCCAGTCCTAAATCCTGGAGGTAGTCTCTGATAAACCCCACTCTGTGGGGGCGAGTGTTGTCATCTTGGAGGACAGAGTTCGGTCTCAGACTGTTGAGATATGGGATCGGTGCTGGTTGCAGAATCTCATCTTGATATCTCTCTGCATTGAGATTGCCTCCAATGATGGCAAGCCTGATTGTCAGCACCTGGGGTACCAGAAGCTCAAAACAAGAGTCAGTAGCAGAATCAGCTGTTTGGCATTGGCAGAGAAGATTTGGTTGGTTTTTCATAGGTGCAACCTACATACTCACCTCTGCTGCTCAACCCACAAATGCATTTTCCTTACAAATCTGGCTCTGGGGAAATAAACAGGCTTTCCAGCAGTATAAGAAGCATTGTTACAACAAAGGAATAAATAGCCAAACATGAATTTCCATATGTTATAAAAAAGTTTATATGCTAGCCCAGTCTGATGGTAAAACAGGAAAAAGTAATAATTTGTTCATGTTCTTTGACACAAATAGTTACATGAATGTCAGCGCAATTTTGTAATTGATATATTTGAACAGGAAGTATATTTCCATATCTGCATATGTTGTCCAGGCTCTTCAGAGAGGTCAAATCACCATGGTAACCAAGAAAATGGAGCTTTAATTGGCATCCCAAGTCTTGGTCTTTTTCTAAACCTAACTGAATGCCTAATCCTAACCAATGTTGTTGTTTTTTTAATGCCAAAACCTAACCAAATAACTTAGATTAATGATTAATGATGTGTTTTAAATCAGTAACCAATCGATAGCATGTGTAAATCTGTCTAATCAGGGAGTCAGAACTGATGTCAGCGACTTCCCTTCCAGCCCATCTAGTGTCCAAATCCGGAGGTTTTCTCCCTTTGATGTGCGTGAACGTACAGATGAGGATGGAAAAATATAGAAATTTCATGTCCAGGATCACAAATAGATTAAAAGTCCTGATTATTTAACAAATTGCTGAGAGTTGTATATGCATGCGTTATCATATATGATGTAGTGTAACGTATGTATACATTATATTACAGTATATTACATAGAAGCATATAATTGCCTTTTTTTATGAAGAGTATGTTCTTCTCCCATCATTTGTTGGGAGAAGAACTTTCTGTCCCCAGTGATACATTTTTTCTCAATATGGTTCAGTGTTTAGTTCCATTAAGTTTAATGCTTCTATTTGGTCTCTTCATATTTACAGCCTATTTTTTCCACCTCTTTATACGCTGCTCAGTTTCTCTGCAAGCAAATGGAACCATTTTGTCACTTTTTCAATCATCTTATTTTCAGATATTTTACCCGTGATGCTGATACCGGTGGTGATAAATGCTGAATATGCTTTCTGTTTGTCAGTGAGTACTATGTGACCATGGTGAAATGGGCCACCACCACCAAACTAGCCATTAATTGGCTGAACAGAGCACAGAACATCTCTATCCTCACACTGTGTGAGGCTACAACCGGAGTCTGCACTAAGGTGAGTACACTGTGCATGCTGTGTGTGTGCTGCATGTATGAAAGGCTGCTCCCTTATACCAACTGAAACCTGTTAAACTGTTTCTATAGAAACACGAGGATGAAAGTGAAGGGTGGCTTCACAGGCAGGTGAGAGTGATAATATACCCGTGTGTGTAAGGTGGATTTAGAGTACTGAGGTATTTATTGTTTCTTTTGTTGCAGTCATTAAATTACAGCCACTGTTTACTTGCTTTGTTGTCTAGCATTTCTTGCATGATGACATGCACGGTAATTAAATTCAAGCTTTAAATTTACCATGGCTTTGTTCCAGGCTTGCGTTTGCGGGCTTTTTAAATTATAACGTAGGAATGTCTTTGTATAATTACTGCATTAGGCAGCCTGTTTATTTAGTTGTCTGTAGTAGTCTTTGTTGTACGTCTTGGTAAGTAAAAACATTTAGATCAACTCTCTCTGTGTATTCAGAATGAGAAGCCTCTCTTTTCCAAAGATGGTCTGAAGCTGTTTTTCACACGGGCTATTCCTCAAGGAGGCAGGGGCAAATTCTTTCACATCTCCATGTCCATCTCCCAGGTGAGAGAATATTCGAGTGCCAAGTATTTGCATAACTAACATGAACTTCCTTAGATTGGAACTGATGAAAGAAGAAGGCTTATATGAAGTATTTTCATTTCAAACTTTTATAGATAATCATTTTTAGAGGTTTGTTTCCAACAATTTCTGTCACCTGTAAATGTTGGCTTCAAACAAACTGTAAATGGCCGTTAATTGCCTATATCTGGCGTTTCATGCACTGATTGTGGGAAACAGTTACTGAAATATTTTCCTCTTCCTGTCACCTGCAAAACATGGAGGTGACATACATAATAGTTATCATATTTTTGCTATTTTTTTACTTCTCTGCACCCACAGCCCAACACTAGTACAGACACGCTGCAGTCCATCACGTCTGGAGACTGGGATGTCACTCAAGTTCTGGCCTACAACGAGGAGAGCCAGCTGATGTGAGCATGCACAAACCACCAAGCTGACACCACAACCCAGTCATACTAAAAACAACCAGTTACCACACGTTTGTAACTGTTTACATTTATTGTAGGTCGACACACACTCACCGGCCACTTTGTTAGGTACACCTATTCGACTGCATGTGAACACAAATATCTACTCAGCCAATTAAATGCATTTAGGCATATAGACAACACAGCTCAAGACAATCTGAATGGAGAGGAAAGATGATTTAAGTGACTTTGAACGTGGTCTGATTATTTCAGAAACTGCTAATCTGCTGGGATTTTCCCATGCAACCATCTCTAGCATTCACAGAGTCAAAAAAAGAGAAAATATCCAGTAAGTAGCAGTTCTCTGGGTGAAAAAGCCAGAAGTCAGAAGACAGTGGCGAGACTGCTTTGAGCCAATGGAAAGGCAACAGTAACTCAAATAACCACACATTACAACCAAGGAATGCAGGAGAGCATTTCTGAATGTCTAACACATTGAACCTTAAAGCAGATGGGCTACAGTAGCAGCAGACCACACTGGGTGCTACGCTTATCAACTAACAGGAAAGCGAAGCCACAATTCACACTTCAGGCTGCTGCTGCTGCTGCTGCTGGTGTAATGGTTTGGGGGATATTTTCTATGCACACTTTGGCCCTTTAGTACCAACTGAGCATCATACTCGAACAGGAGATTTGCATCATGGAATCTGCAGAAACTGTGTGATCTTATCATGTCAACATGGACCAAAATGTTGTTTTTTTAAAGTGCTCTATAAATAAAGTGGTATGGTATGGTATGGTAAAATCTCTGAGGAATGTTTCCAGCACCTTGATGAACCTATGCCACAAAGAATTAAGACAGTTTTGAAGGCAACAAGGGGCCCAATCCAGTGTGCAAGGTGTGCCTAATAAAGTGTCTGGTGGGTCTATCATAGTCATACATGATAAACAGATAAAGGAGTGGAGCATTTCAGTACCATGGACAGAGTCTATGCCATTTCAGTGGTTTAGCAATAAACTCATTATTCATTGTTATAGTAAATATGTATACTGGATATGATCTATAGTACTGAAATGTTGTGAAATGGTAGCTTTAATCGTCTGTTGTGCCATCTCAATCAATTCCACACAACAAAGTGCCCCGAATGAGCAGCACATAAAAGCGCTCTGAGTCTCTATTGCACCCGTGAGGGTGACTCATCCCCATCACTCCCTGATAATTTCACTCCTACTTTCCAGGCCACAAAGCAACTGGGATCTGACTACCATCATTTCACACATTCAGGCCCTCCTCCAAACATATATAGAAATGCAGTTCCTCCTTTGTTGCAGTGACCTTACCCCCAAATGGGGGTAAGGTTTGTCCTATTTCTGTTCTGAATTCTTTTATAAAACATCTACTCTAGTCGGGGCATTGCTTGTGTGCTCACTGAACGCAGCTCTGCTAAACTCACAGAAAAGACCAAAAATAAAAACTACACATAGCTGTCAGGCTCGATCTGCTTTCATTCCATTCTTGCTTCTTTTGTATGTTAACACAGATATTTCTTGAGCACAGAAGATGGTCCAAAGCGAAGGCATCTGTACAGGTAAGGGCTGCTCTAACCTAGACTCCACTTGAAAAAGCAGTTGCTCTGATAGTTGGGAAAATGTGTATTTTGATGGTTAAAAAACGTTTAATGTCCTCATTTATTTTCATAGCGCGGACACATTCGGTTCATTCAACCGTCGCTGTCTGACGTGCGCCTTGTCCGACAGCTGCGGATACATCAGCGGCTCCTTCAGCCTCAACATGAGTTACTTCCTGCTCAACTGCCAAGGTAGTAGCATGTTTGACCCGTGTGTCATTAATCCTCTGTTCAGCTTATCCACTTTAAGACGACACACAGGCCTCTCTTTTAACAATGAAGCTGTAAATATACGAGTGCAAAAAGTGTGCGTCCTGTTTAGATGTATCCAAATTAATCAGCCACCATATAAATGGCCATTCTTCCAGTTTTCAGGGACAGTGCATATTAATCTACATTACTACAAGTATACCACTGGGTAATTTTTCAACTTTTGACCCCTGGCCAGATGTTAAATTAAAAAAGCATAAATGAATATTTAAAGGCCTCAAAACAAAGTAAAAGGCTTTAGAAAGTTGAGAGAGAAGCATGCAAAGTACATGTACAATACAAACACTTTATATTAGGTGCTATTTAATATCCCATTTTATTACAAATGACAAATATAAACCAGAGGGGACAAAATCAGATAAAGTTCATATTAAGTTTTAAATTAGGTTTGTTTTGAGGTTTACATGATGACAACTGCTCTTAAGACAGTGTGGATGCAACACTGCAGGTCATGCATGCACCCTTTGAGTTACTGTAATGATTTAATTAAATAAACACTAGTGTCATTATAGTGTAGCTGTGTGTGAGGATGTTGGTTCCAGGCGATCTCTCTCACTAATCTGTAGTACTTGGATGCACACTTTAGTGTTGCTGTAGTTTTATGAAACTTTAACATCTCTCTGTTCCACAGTTGTAGAAAAGCTAAAATCAGTCAGTGTTACATTTTATTACTGGTTTGTTCACATTGATGTAACCTGCACGCAGCTAAGTGGAAGCTGATTCATTTTTAGATTGTTAGATCAGATTTTAGACAGTGATCATATTTTCTGTGTGGAAATGTGACTGCCAGTTATACTGTAGCTGGTAAATAAGTGTAGCAGAGTGTTTGAAATGAGGTGAAGTATAAATGCAACAGAATGTCAAGTACAGTACCTAGTAATTACACTGTAGTACTTGTGTTACTTTGATTTTTTTTTTTAAACCACCACTGCTCTTTAAAAGGATTTCATATTTCTGTCAAGTATCGCTGGTAGGCGGTTCACCAAAAAGTGACAGCACTGTGCCAAACAGAGGCGGCGCTCGGGTGTCTTTAGTCGTCACAATGTCAGAAAGGCTGTTTTCACCGAGAAAAAGGAGATCCCACTTCGTTGCACTTCTCCTGCCTTTGATCCATTTATGCAGCGCTGGTTATTAAAATATCAAAAGAAGAAAAAAAAACGTCTTCTGAAGTTCTGAGAAATATCAAAATGTCACAGCACTGTTGTCATGCCGCAGCAGAAACTGTGTCTGAGTCTGACTTTAAGCCTGTAGCCTCAATATTTAATCGCTGATGTAACACTCTAGTGTCAATTCTCACTAAGTGATCATCACTGATCTAAGATCAGACTTGGACTGACTATAATACAATCAAACCCTTTGTGCTCAACACTTAAAAAGTCTCTGACAGTCAATAATCTTGTACCTCATGTATTTGTAATGCAGTTCTCTCCTTCACAGCCTGCCTGTGATCTCATATGATGGGGTAATAATATCAGAACCACGAGGAGAGAGAGTACAAGTGAGGAAAAAGGAGCCAGGGAGAGAGCGGCTGGTTTGCTCCCTGACAAATATAACAGTGTTCCTGTATTTTATTCCCAATTTGCTAAGTGCATCAATCACTTCATTTGTAGCCCCTCCTCCCTGCAGTCTGAGGTTTTAGGGCTTTGCCTCTGTTTGTGGCCTAGATGTGGAAAAGCTATTAAAGCTATTGCATTACATAAATCGAATAAGCAAAGATGTGCTTCTTTGTCTGTCAGACAAAGCGTCTGGTATGTTTCAGTTTGTTTGTTTTCCTTTTTGTGCATTCAGTGAAGGAGACTATGGCATCAGTGTGCATTTGATGAGAAACACACTTTTCCCTTGCCATAAACAAACAGTAAATACAGCAGCCTAGGTATTCGTATTATGCTGAATGTTTCCTTTATTAAAAACAGTTCCTGCTAAATGAGACAGTTCACATGTCTCATTTAGCAGCCGTTTTTAAACTGTCTGATCTTCTCTTTAGGGCCGGACATCCCATTCGTGGCTGTTTACAAGACGCAGAGAGACACAGAAAGTGAGACACAAGACAGAGAAAGTGAGTATTTCAACCAAAAGATTTCCAAAATCTGCAGGCCCTCTAGTGGCACCTTGAGGCTGGCTCCAGAAGAGACTCATTGCTCTGAGTGTCTCGTGTTAAAATGCCCAAACGTACAGCATTAACCTGTATGTTTACACCCTGGTGCTAAAATGATTTTGGCCTCTGTTGATTGTTTCCACTTTTATAACAGCTGTGACTGTCAGCATCTGCTAGGCTTCTTCCACGACGTCAAGTCATTAAACTGGATCTCTTTACGGTGTGTTTGCTGTTTGTGCCTTTTGGAGCATTTTTAA
Source organism: Cichlasoma orientale (assembly GCA_034780415.1). NCBI lineage: Eukaryota > Metazoa > Chordata > Actinopteri > Cichliformes > Cichlidae > Cichlasoma > Cichlasoma orientale. The sequence continues at coordinate 153,511 of JAVDPK010001486.1, forward strand.
TGGAATTGATCTAACAAATAATGGTCTCCTATAGTATTTTGGTAGTAGTCACCTTATCCAAGTCCAGTCACTTGTGCTCCAAGAAACAAACAGCAGCCAAAATGCAAAGTCCAAAAGCAATGGCTACTTCCATCCTTATGTTCTGTGCTTTCAGACAGCTAAACCACAAATCAAAGACTGCATGTAAAACATGGATTTAGCCCCTGAAACCCCATTTTTGAAGCCCTTTTTTTCCCAGCATTTTGGCTGTCATTGTGTCATTAAAAATTGTGCAAAAGGCACCAACACCACAAACATGGTCAAGAGGTTCAGTAAATTAGCAGAGGCTGTAAATTCAGGCTTTTTAACATTAGTCTGGTGAGTGACTCAGCTTTAGAGATAGCCCCTAGTGGCTTTTTAAAGAACTGCACTTTTGGCTCTTCTGCCTCATTTTTCAGCCCTGCTGGACAAAACTGCCTTTTAGCACAAATTAACATTTAGACGCCTGAATGAAATTGAAGACATCACAAGTGACCTTGTATACATTACCATAATTGCTACATTTAAAGTGACCTTGTCAAAAAGGGGCAGAAATGTTTGTAACGTAGTGCAAATGACCACCTGTGCACTGAGTCACTGTTTGTCTACAGGCCAAGTCTGGCATGATAGCGGTAATAACATTACTGCTCACAATGGATGTCCTCATTACATTATAACCTGCCCAACAGCACTATCAGCATACAGTAATTTGATTACTACAGTGTGTATGTGTGTGCCAGCCTTTGTCATCTTTAAGTAATAAGATCTCCCCGTCCTGAATCTGTTAAAAACAACTCTGTAAACGTCATTACCATATATTATTCAATGTACTCACCTCCACAGCAGCATTTTTGTAAGTGCATTCAAATTTTCACCGGCCAGTCAGTGTACGTATATGCTCGTAAAACATGCAAACCTCCATCACAGCACTTAATTCAAGCTGAAAGCTAGTGGCCTAGCATGGTAATAATGTTTAACAGGTAGCGCTGGGTTGTTATTGCTGTGGGAGTAGATATTTTGTGAGAATTTAGCCATAAACTAACAGAAAAATATACCTTTGAACCGAGATTTCTCCCCACTGCCCCTGTCTGCTTTTACAACTCCTATACCACACCAGCATCCATCTGTAGGTTCCAGGGGGGATATTTTTCGTATCACTTCTGAATTTTACATGTAGCATATTTGAGAGGAGAAAACACTGTATTCTGCTGCTGCAACAGATCAAGTATTTAGAAACATGAGCTGCCTATCAAACTACTATAAACTGTAATCTGGTGTACTCTCTCCAGGTATTGCAGAAGTCTATAAACTGGAGAGCAATGAGAACGTGAGGCAGACCTTGGACACCATGCAGGTGCCCACAGTAGAGTACAAGGAGATCAACATGGAAGACTACAGTATGTATCAGATGCACCAGACTTGTACTGAACGAGTATTATACAAAATCTATGGAAGTTTGAATGTTGAACTCACACTTCAGTTTGGAAGCCTTCACTTCAGTTTATACAGAACTGTATAAACTGAACCGTTCTCCTCCTCTGCTCTTAGCCATCATCAACATCTATCATATCTACTAGCAGCTCATGGTTGATTGGTTCATGATCCCAGGATTCCTCAGTTCTGAATGTTACAGGTTTATCTACCAGGTGTTTTAGTAAACTGATGCTTAGTAGGTGGCAGTTCTCCTTCTTATACTAGGTACGCAATCTCAGAGTGTGGGGATGATGAAATCTCCCCCTGACCTGTCATCCTGGCTCCCCCTTGCCGTAGCATTTGTGTTATACCTTGGGATTCGAACCTCCAACCTCCTGCTCCAAAGACTGTTACTTATACCACTACACTACTATATATCACTACACTACTATATACCACTAGAGATATATATATAGATATATATATATATATATATATAAAATTTAAAAAAAAAATTAATAAAAAATAAAATAACTAAACCTATAAATAAACTCTTTTACCTCATATTTTCTCATAGCCTTCCATACAATTTGACTTCATTTAGCAATCAAAAAAATTGCCCCTACAGTTAGGACACAGAACCAGGGCCTATGTCCATCTTTTAGATACAGCCTGCTGTTATGTTTTGTGTGTGTGAAAGAGGGCTAAGTTGCTTTTGTGTAACAGTTGTTTGACTTGACATTGCAGCCTTGTCAATGCAGATCCTGAAACCAGCCGGCTTTGTGGAAACATCGCACTACCCGCTGCTCCTGCTTGTGTACGTATCAACAAAAGTGTTTGTGTGTGAATTAGCAACGCAATCTTATGTCTACACTGCAAGTTACACGAGGACATATCCATCCTTATCAATGCAAACATGCCAAGCAGAGTAATGATCAGCCATATTTATCCAACTCAGAGATGCACTTCTTTGTCCTCTACACCTGCTGGATAATAATTACATTGGGACGAGGGAAACTGAACCGCCTCCCCACCCCATTCTTTCATTAGCATTCCTTTCCTCGGGCCAAGGAATACATGTTATTGTGCAGGTCAAATCTCAGCTTCTCAGTGTTTTAGGACAAACAAACAATACAATATTCTCTTGCATGGCCATTCAAACCTCACTCCATTGAGTTTGAATGAGTTTAATCTGCTCCATGCACCCATCTTTTTCTGATTTCTGTTCTGTTGCTTTTCTGCACAGTGTAGCTCAAAAGTTTAATTTCAAAATAGATTACAAAACATTAGCACATAAGTTTATGCACTTCATTTCCACACGGACACAAACTTGGGACTGAAATAAGAATTGCTTTAAACAGTCTTGATTTCACTTCACTGCTCTGCTTGTCTGTCGTGCAGCGATGGGACACCTGGTGGCCAGATGGTGTCGGAGCAGTTTCACTTAGATTGGGCCACGGTGCTGGTGAGCAGCTTTGGTGCCATCGTGCTGCGTTGCGACGGGCGAGGCAGCGGCTTCCAGGGCACCAACCTGCTGCACCGGATCCAGAAGAAACTGGGCGTGTTTGAGGAGCAGGATCAGAAGGATGCGCTCAGGTATGTGAAAACAAGAAGAAAAACACACACACACACAGGCATCAAACTGTGTAACAGTTATTCACACAGCCAAATAAATTTCCATTCTAATCTTTAAATTCATCATTACTTACTATTGCAAGAATATATTTTGCACACGTGCTGAAAGCAGCTGGTCTGGCAGAATTAGAAATGTGGATTGAATGCATAACTGTTAAACAGATCCTGCGAATTTAATATAGTATAATGAAAAGCTTATTGCAAACAGCTGCTAAAACATTTTGTAGGTTAGAGCTGCAGCTGCTGCTGTGAGACAGTTTTTAGAAAAGTCAAACTGAACCAGTGTTTATCTTTGACAGCTTCATGCTAAAGGAGCCCTATGTTGACAAAAACAGAGTCGGAGCGTTTGGAAAGGTGAGAATAGTGTCAGTATGTGCAGCCTTACAGTGTAAGCCTGGGGCCAAAACTTGAGCAAAATAGTCCATTCTGCACTCAGGTGTCTCTGTATTAACGTGCTTTTGTTGTACACCAGGTGTATGGAGGCTATGTGACCAGCCTGTTGGTCAGCGGTGAGGAATCTCCTGTAAAATGTGGCGCTGTCCTCTCACCCATCACCGATTTTGAATTGTATGGTAAGCTGTGTTTGTTTGCAGCTTTTTGCTACACGCACTAAACAAATGCAGTACCCCCGCATAATCGCTCGAGCTCAGGCAGCACTGCCAGAATGTATTCAGAGGAAAAGGAAAGACAGATTGCAAATCTAGCACCTTTAACCCCACAGCTGGGACGTGTTTTCAGGGACTCCGTCACACACGCGTGCACTCCTGGGTACGGTGGTGCAGACACACCTAGAACCCGCTCGCATCAGCGCCAGACAAAGTTAACTACACCAGCCTCACCTCGGCTACCCGAGGAGTAAAATGTGTGAAATGCAGAAGTGCTGTGCATCGGGGGGAGTGACAGTATGAGAGACACACAGAACGAGACACGGTGCTGTTGTAGCTGCGGGCGCACCGAGTTGGGAAAGTGCAAATTAAGGAGGAGCTGGGCGTTGCGGTGTGACTGATTTCCCATCTATTTGATTTCTCTCGCTCTGCCAGAGGCGGTGAGAGACGTGCCATGACACTGGAAGCGTGGAATTGCAAATGAAGACAGTTGTAACAGCATCAAAACTGAGGAATGTGTAGATGGCTGAATGTATTTAAATATGGGGGGGGGGGGGGGGGGGCTCAAACAAA